>CM045761.1:14307555-14766226 GCA_025200525.1 Camellia lanceoleosa
ATTTGCTTTGTGTTTCACAGTATACATCCATTTGCATCCCACAAGTCGTTTGCTTGTAGGTAACTGAGTCAATTCCCAAGTAACATTCTTCCTAAGTGCTTTCATTTCCTTAATCATGGCAAGTTTCCACTCAGAGGTAGCAAGAGCATCCTGAAAATGGTTAGGAATGCTAACAGAGGAAATATTTGATACAAACGCTCTATATGAGGATGACAAATGAGAGTAGGACACAAAATGTGAGATAGGATGTTGAGTACAAGATCTCACATCCTTTCTGTTGGCAATAAAAACATCAAGATCAACGGACTCAAGAGAATCAAAGTTACTTGGACTCTCATCAGAAGCAGGAGATGGCAATGGAGGAGCAGAAGTGGTCTCTTGTATCCAGTTAACTTTCTGTTTGTCTTTGTCCCTGACATAAACTTTCCCTTCCCTATCCTCAGTGACATTGGGTTATGTAGTCCCACCAGTAACAGGTGGTGGTGCAAGAACAACTGGTTCTACCATAGGAATCACAGGAATCACTTCACACCAAGGCTCCCCTGAAGGGAGGACTGTGACATCGGAGAGGATAAGAAATAGGACTGGGACTCAAAGAAAGTGACATCCATGGACACAAACCTTTTTTGAGAAGGAGGGTTGTAACACTTATACCTTTTTTGAGTAGGAGAGTAACTAAGGAAAACACATTTAAGGGAGCGAGGGACCAACTTACCACAAGTAGGAGAGTAATTATGGACAAAACAGACAATCAAATATTTTGGGAGGAATAGAAAACAAGGAGTGGGAACTGAGGAGGACTTCAAGAGGAGCTTGTTTTTGCAAGACCTGGGTAGGAAGACGATTAATAAGATAGGCCACGGTGAGAACAGCATCACCCTAATAGGACCGAGGCACACTCATAGAAAAACACATGCATCGAGCCATGTCAAGAAGATAGCGATTCTTGCGTTCCGCCACCCCATTTTGTTGAGGGGTATTCATGCAAGAGATCTGATATAATGCCATGAGTAAAAAAATATTACCCTAACCCAGAATCTATATATTCACCCCCATTATCAAAACGGACTACTTTGACAGTGGCCCCAAACTGAGTACAAATCAACTAATGAAAATTGCGGAACACAGAGAAAATCTCACTCGTCTTTCATAAGATACACCCAAGTAGTACGAGAAAAATCATCAATAAATGTAACAAACCATCGATGACCTTTTACAGACATAACACGAGAGGGACTCCAAACATTAGAATGTATTAATGAAAAATGAACTAAACTTTTATTAAAACTAGGAGCAAAAAAAGCTCTGTGTTGTTTTCCAAGTTGACAAGAGTTACAAAGAAATCAGACACATTATTGTTTACGAAACTAGATGGAAATAAATGCTTAAGTAAATAAAAAGAAGGATGCCCAAGATGCCGATGCCCAAGCCATAAATCATCTTAGGTAATACGACTCGTGGTGGAAGAATGAGCAAGCTTATCAGGTTGATCCAGGAAGTAGAGACCATTTTTTGCACTACCACTGCCAATCGTCCTCCACGTGACAAGGTCCTAAAAAAGTCAATGATCAGGAAAAAACGTCACATTACAACTCAAATCCTGGGTAATACGACTCAAGAATAACAGGTTAACAGAAAAATTGATAACATGGAGAACAGAAGGTAGAGGTATGGTAGGAGTGACATGGACTAAACCTTTCCCAGAAATGGAAAAAACAATACCATCTGCAATCCTAACTTTGTCCTGACCTGAAGATGGCTTATAGGCAGAGAAAAGGTCAGAGAATCCAGACATATGATCTAAGGCACCAAAATCAATAATCCAGGGTAAAGACTTATGAGACAGGAAAGCACAAGGAGAAAAAGCTAAGTTAACTGAGCGGGCAAATGACGATGAAGATGTACTGAGAGCAGTAGAAGACTGGCGGTCTAGCAAGCGACATAGAGAATCCTCAAGCTTAGGAGTAATCATGCCATAAAGACCATCAAAAGCCTGGCCAACGGAAGCGGAAGTAGCATCAAGTGTATCAACGGCACTAGACTGATGAGCCCGTGGATAGGAGCCACGTCCTCGAGACTGGCCTGACCGACCTCCTCTAGTACCAGACCGATCACCTCGACCCCCAGATGGAATCTCATGAAGCTTCCAACACGTCTCACGAGTATCCCGCGACTTTTTACAGTAATCACAAAATACAAACTCCTTGGCGGCAGATGGAGGGATAGGAGTCAGGCTAAGGCCATCTCTATAGGTAGACAGTAATGCTGAGCGGTCGGTAGAGACAAGGGACATCATAGCAGACCAGCGACTCTCCTCATTCTGTACATAGGCAAATGCCTCCTAAAGTGAAGAAAGGGTGTCCATACTCAGAACCCGGCTCCGAACCGGATCATACTCCACATTGAGACCGGCCAGAAACTTAAAGACCCTTTCCTATGCAATAAACTTCCGATATCCGACTAAATCGGCAGTGCAAACAAGCTTAATAGTCCTGCAGGTGATCAAGGCATTTCCATCCATTGGTGAGGAAGGTGAAGTACTGAAGAATCGTTTACTCCCCCCAAACAGAGCTCCCAATAGAGTGGCGTAACTCAAATGCCTGTGAGAAATTCCCTTTGTGGGAATAGGTGGTAGCCACAACATCCCAAATATCTTGGGCAGTTTGCATAGATAAGTAGCCCTCACCAATGTCTGACACCATTGAATGAATAAGCCAACCCATAATCAAAGAGTTAGTAATCTCTCATTGGTAATAACCCGGGTTAGTTGTACTGGGTGCTTGTATCCGACCATCCACATACCCCATCTTCCTTCTGCTCTTCAAAAACATAGTCAAACTCTGCGACCACGCAAGATAGTTCTGACCATTAAATAGAGAAGTAGTGATTTTAAGACTAGGGTTGGGGTTATCAATCATTGTAGTAGGTATAGGGAAACTCTCACTCCTAGGTGTCTGAGAAGTAGTGGATACACTGGTGGAATCTGCCATAGATATTGCACTACCGAACCCTCAACAAAACTAATGCTAATCACAAACCCGAAAGGTGGAGGAATACAAACACAATGACCACTAAGAAAAATTAAAGACTTAAAAATTTTATCAACATCAACCCCTTTTTTTTTTTCTTTTTTTTTTTTTCTTTACTACAATTTTTTTTATTTTTTTATTTTTATAGAATAAAGGGGGAAAACGAAGCAGAGGTTTAGGCCTCATTTGGGAACCCTCCCTTTTAGCCAAAAAGCTACTAAATTAGCCAAAAAACCAACAACCCATACCAAAAAGTCAAAAATTCTCTTTTCTCTCTACTTTTTGCACATCTTTTCGTAAAAAGCCAAAAAGTCATCCCAAACATACTAGTTTTTTTTAGCTCATATTTTAGCCAAATAGCCAAAAAGTTACTAAATTAGCATGTTCCCAAATGGGGCCTTAGTTGTTGAATACAGACCACAGAACGTAACTCAGCTTACATATCACGTAACTCAGCGAAGCAGAGGTTTAGGTATCGATAGGGACAGACGACGACTCACCCTTTCTCATTCCTCGCCAACGACGCTAAGGCCAGGAGGCCTGACGGCAGTGGTCGACTGGGTTGGGAGAGCCCAACGACTGGCTCTATGGTGGCCAACTAGGCTGGGAGAGCCCAACGAGGACTGGCTCTGTGGTGGCTTTGTGTGCGTCGACTGGCTCTATTGACGACTAGCTCTGTGTGTATCGAAGGGGTGTGACGCCTAGCTCTGTAGTGGCAATTGACGACTGTATAGGTGAGGAATTTAGGTTTTAGGGTTTTGCTCTGATACCATGTTATTTTTAGGGAATTCCAAGATTAGGGAATGATTAGGATATCATCCCTTATTTATATTAATGAAGATTAATAATTACAAGGGAACCCTAAGGCATAGAATAATTACAAAATAATAATCCAAGTAATAATATATAATGCTAACAGTATTATTGAACAATATGCAGAACCTGATAAGAACATCCCACACTGCATATCCAAAACAAAATAAAATGCATATACAGAAGCAAGAACATTGTGCTGTCAAACTAGTTACTACCACCATGATAAACAGAAAAGAAAAAAGCCTGCACAGGAACAGATCTAGACCACACAGTAAGCATAAAAATTTAGAATAAAAACAACAATGAAACAATAGCAGTAGTCTCAGGTTATTACCCTTATGATCAAAGACATAGAACAAGCCATAGGAAGTTCCAACAAGAATGTCCAAATTCCCATCACCATCCAAATCAACAACAGTTGGGGAAGAATATACATAGGCACGAAATTTTCCAGTATCCGTACTCAGATCTAGCTGTGCAGTCCATTTAACTTGCTTTGTATCAAGATTAAAAACAACAATACCACCAGCTACATATTTTCCAATATCAATACCACCAAGTTCCTTTAAATGCTCTGGGTTGTCATAGTACCTGGCCACTTACAATTAGTTAGCTGACAAACACGCAGTTCACATCCTGTTTTTTTTTTTTTTTTTTTGATACATAACAAGAGAGAAGAGAGAGGAATTAAAAATGGATACAAACAACGATTTTCAAGCATTTCCTCAATATCAGCAGAAGGGAAGCCTAATTATCATCCTGTAAATCTAGCACTTGGAATGAATAGCACAGATGGACATAGCATAAGTGGTTGGAGATCCATCTTTACTAAAAACTGAAGAGAAGACCTACAAAATGAGAAGAATAAAACCTTGGGCAACTTACCCAATAAATTAGCTTTTCAAAGGAATTGGGAATTAAAATTTCAAAAATACTTCACAGGCACAGATCGAGGCATGAACACATCAACCCATTAACAACCCAACACAATAGACCACAACCTACTGCACACTTATGTTAACTATAATAAATGTCAAATATCAACAACTATAAGACAAAGGACAGCTATGCCTTAAGCCACGTGCAAGAAAATCAATGGCTGAGAAGCTCAATGAATGAAAAAATGACAGGAAGTTGGCTAAGAGACAAAGGACAGCTATGCCTTAATCCACATGCAAGAAAATCAATGGCTGAGAAGCTCAATGAATGAAAAAATGACACGAAGTTGGCTAAGATGGATCACTGATTCAATGACTACACTCAAGGACTACGTCAAGAGAACTTGTTAAGGATATAACATATATTTATTTTGTTTTTTTAAGCTAACAGTTAATAAAGGAAATGAACCAAAAGGGTTAATTTAGCTGGGCACAGGTAGTTAGTAATGCTTTTTTGAGGTACGAAAAGGAAAACATTCCGTTCTCATACACTTCAGCTAGGGTCAAAACTTGTCTAAGTTCCATCAAGTTGAAATACAACCCACAATTAGCCGAGAAAAAGTACTCTGCTTGGCGCCAGTTTTACACAAGCCCTCATCATTAAAAGAGTTTTTCACCAAAACCATGTTTTTGGACTTCACAAACTAGAATTGAAGGCTGTCTAAATTAATAAGAATTTAAGTAGCCAGGAAAGAAATAACAACGGCAAAGAAAAGCATTATAAACAATATGGGAGAAAACTCACTCATGATCAAAGAAGTAAGATACAGCAATAACCATCTCGGATACCCCATCATTATCAATGTCCGCTATGACCTGAAGAAAATGAAAGAAACTACACTTAATTGAAGCCTCATAATAATACCAAAGAAGCATCTTCAAGAAAAAGTTTCATCTGCCAATACACTTACAGGAGTGCACAAGATGTGTGAGTCAACGTTGACAAAGTCTTCCAAATTTTCATGGTCTGTTTCAGTCCACTCCTCATCCCCCCACATATTTTCATCCACATAGTCATCATAGTCATAACTATACTCATCAGCCAGCTCGTCACTATCTCGTAATAACTCAAAAGATGAATCAGCATCTGCCTCCAAACCTTGATCATTCTCCACGGTTGCAGCATGAACATCCCCATTGCTAGCTCTGGAATCCGAACCACCTACTTCCGAGCCTTTTGAGGCAGCATCTTCAAGAAGCCGTCTTCTACTGTTAGTTCCATTCTCTGCATTGCTGGTTTTTGATGATCCAGAGTCCAAAGTACTATTATCCATGCTTGTTGGCAACTTAATCCCTGCATCTACTTGACTATCATTAAATTTCCCTTGATTCTCTAAATTGGATGCATTCGCTGTGTTAGTCAGGTCTGCTGGTGTAGTTAAATTTGAGGTGCCAGATCCAGTTGCACTTCCATTAGTTTCTACAATTATCCAACATTTACTGATGAACTTGTGAATAGTAGAGTGCACTTCATATAATCAATCATCAAGAGCTAAAAGTTCAAAATCAATCTTGCACTCACTGAAAAGAAAGAGGAGGGGGGATTGTGGGGGTGGGCAGTGGGGTCAACAAAACCAGCAATTTCCACCTATTAATATATGATCAAAGCTTTTAAAGGCAAATGCATAACGTAAGGTGTTTTACCCCTCGTGAGGCAAGACGTAAGCATTTCAAATTTCAAATTTTTAAATTTAGTAAATAAATAAAATATTCTAAAAGTGCAACAAAAAAATGCTAAAAATTAAATATTTTCTCCTCAAGCTGTCGAACATTTCACTGCATATGATATTATTAAGATGTCTAGGATAATTGGTAAAACAAATAGTCTCTTGTAGAACTAAACCATGCAACAAAACACTAACACAAATCATGCAACAAGCAAATTTTAATAGTAACATGAGTGACAAAATCTTAAATGGAAAGCGCTGTACCAGCAGAAATTTTCTGTTGTTGATGTAACATGAGGCATTCCTAACCAGTACTTGAAGTGATCAGTAACACTTACACCAAAATCAAATCAAATCAAATATCAACTGTGTTAAGGGACATTCATCTCAAAATTTAGATGAGAGATTGTCCACCAAAATATCAGGCATTTCTAATGACATTTGAAACTAAAAACAAATGGCCAATGCTCTTCATGTACCAGCTACCAATATAGCGAGATATCAATCAATATCATCAGATGCTATATGGTTTGATTTACCATGTCAATACTATAGTGAGATTGCTCAGTTAAAGAATAGATAATGTATAATAATAACAAAAAATGAGAATCGATAAAAATTGCAATTCATTGGATCATACATTCAGACAGGTGCAGATGATAACTTACGACGAACTGAATTCATAACAGCCTCCTGAACAAGCGACTCATCATGAACATCTGGATGAGAACGATCCACTGGGTCTGCATGCAAACCGACATACCAATCTTTTTTAACTTTCAACCGGGGTATCTCCAATTTATCTGACATCATGTAGCCAGAAACCCTATACCAGAATAAATAGAACTGCTCTTAATTCTGAGAAATTGCATCTCCACTACCTTCACACTGTGAAAAAAAAAAAAACAGCCACGTGAATGAATAGGAGAGAGTTACCTGAAAAAGAGCACCTCTCCATTGTAGGTAGCCAAAGCTATTTCTCTCACACCATCCTTGTCAATATCATATAAGAGAGGACTGGAATGTACAGTTGACTGATGAAAAGCAGGCCATCCTAGTAAATTATGTAACAAGTGATAAAATGTTCTCCATATATGGATCAAAGAATGCAATATCACTGAAGTTCTATGCTTGATGCATCTCTCTGTCATATAAATGTAATGCAATCTTTAAACAATTTAATCAGTGATTCATATGGTTTTAAATACTGTCCAGTTCATCACATTCTGGCCGGTTTGTACCAATTTTTTAGCATCCCAGTTCAGAAACACCCCGGTACACCAGTGAGAACGAAAATAACATGCAAACCGGCTGATTCTCGATACAAACAAGCCTGCACTGGATTTATTTGACCAATTTATTCTAGTGTGAACTGGTCCAGTTTGTAGAATTGCAGAGTTTTAAGATTTTAACTTTTAACTCTACCTACTGAACCATGTGGCAGTGTAGGCAAACAGCTAGCAGCTTTTGTATTTATGTTTTGTGCACCGGACCTCATGGGGCTTATTTAAAGATATTGAGGCAGTGTATGCCTCAGTAACCTACCGATGTGGGACTTTGATTGTGGGCACAATTTTATAAATATTGGGTTTGGTAATCTAGCATTGTTTATTCAATCATTTGATGTGACATCGAAAGATTTGGGTTTTCATAGTGATAAAACTACAAGGCAGCATGTCAATTGATAAAATATTGCTTGAGTGAACAGATCAAAATTCTAAAAAAAATTATTTGAATTCCGGTGACAACTAATTGATGAAATGTGATTCAAATTTATCTATTCCATGTGAACGGAACCAATTCTTCTTTTAGTACATATTTTTAAATGTCATAACATCTATTAAAATACAATAACTTAATATTAAAATAGTCCCAAACTGGGTATCATTGAGTTTTAGAGGGATTGTTGACGATTTAAAAAAAAAAATGACTACACCAAATTTCCGATACGTAACACTCAATACTCATGATACCATTACACACCGTGACCATTACCATTATGTGTCCTAATACCGCAATTTAGAACCTTAGTGATTAATGATTTTAAAAACATGAAAACCTTAAGGTCCTCATGCTCTTGTACCTTCTAAGTTCTCACTAGACTAGAAAATAGTGAGTTAAATGCTTCTAATTTAACATAATGCAATAAGAAGGAAAATTCTTATTCCAACTCTGGCTTTTCACACAGAACCAATAACAAGTTATACCTGGCATTTTATCTCCATCAGAACCTTCAAGAACTTCCAGGTAGTGAACAAATGAGGGAACAACTATATCGAGCTTTCCGTCACTGAGATATAAAATATGAATACAGCATAAAACAGGTTATCCACCACAAATATTAAAATCATTAGGCAAAAAATAAAACATTTTCCCTACAAATCCTTGATATCAAAGAATAACAGTTACTAGATATTTTATTTCATTTTTGAAGTTTCTAGACATTGAAGGTTTCTCTGCTGAATGCACTCATTTCGGAGGGTATTTGACTGTGAAGCTTGGGAAAACTTTGTGTGTTGTCAGTTAAAAAGGGCAGCGCAGTGCAAGAGGCTGCCGCCTTTGCAGGATTTGGGAAACGGGTCAGATGCACCATGTGCAGAGAGGCTCTTTCTACGTTTCAAACCCACATTTTTGTTTTGTCATTAAGCTACATAAAAAAAAATAATCTGTTTATTTTTTTCTTGGGTTAAAGTTTAATTTTAAAAAATTGCTTTATATTAATTCCAATGGTTAACATCAAAATTTGGCTTCCTTTCCTAGAGTGTTTTCAAGAAAATTTTGAGCAATACTCTCAAAACAAAGAGAAGAGAAAAACGATTAATTAAAATGAAATATGTCACATGAATTAAAAACCAAAATTGGCGGCGTAAAATACTTGAAAGGAAAGCTTCTTTTTTTTTTTCACCTGTTTATATCAGCAATCAAGGGGGTAGCATATACACTAGAACTAACTTCTGTCTGCCATCTCAGCTCCAAATGTTGAGGACACTGAGTATTCAACAATTCATCTTCATCCCTACACACACCCACGAGAAAAGTAAATACACAATCATCCTTTGAAGTTATTGATTCTATATCTCAGGAGAGCAATACAGTAAGAACAATCAATTCTACTCCACTTTACCACGAATCTCATTGAAGTTAATTGAAAAAACAACAGAATCGTCACACTTATCAGTAGTTCTCCGAAAAATGGCCCTACTATACCACTTCGAAATCGAAGGAAATTCAAACGAAACCTGGAATTCAACACCAATTCCGACCCCTCAAACAATTTCTGGTTTTCATTTCCATTTCTCGCCTTTTACAGATAAAATTGAGATGTAATGAGTTAGAGAACTTACAGGTTGGGATAACCAAGGGCATCGTCGGTGGCCTCTCGTTCCCGAAACTTGTTCTTCTTCGTCCCCTCCGATTCCGATTCAGAAACGCCATGAATAGAGCCTAACGAAGCAAAAACGAGCAAGGAAATCAAGAAAACTGAACTCGTCTTCATGAGATCGATGAAGTACAATGAAATTCTTCGAATTGTGGATCAAATAAAGGCTAGGGCTAGTTCTTGATCAGGTTGTTGTGATTCGATTCATAAGTTAGTAGAGTTGAAAAACCCTAGCTAGGGTTCTAATAGCGATCTCCTCTGTGAGAAGAAGAGGAGCAATCGAAGAGGAGTTTTAGGACACACTGGCAAGGCAGGAAATTCAACTTTCCCCCACCTGATAAACTCAGGGGAGCTTCTATATACACAGCCAATCCACTCTATACAGACGATATTTATTTATTTATTTTTACAACAATAATATTTTAGAGTTCTAAATTAGGAACACTAGAGTATCACTAATGATGTGACACAAGGAGGCCCCATCAAAGTGATGTGATGTTTTGGTTTGAGTTTGTTTTTTTTTTTTTCATTAATGCTATTAGTGGTCAAAAAATTAGTGGGATGAATCAACCATCCTTTTACAAAAATGTTTCAATGCTTCCTACCCCCACCCACTGGGAGTCGACCCCCAGTGAGGTGTCACTCCAGGAGTGGACCAAAAAAAAAATTTTATTTTTTTTTATTATAATTTTATCTTTAAATAAAATTATTATTTTGGACATTATATCCAATTTAAATAAACAAACATCTCAATGTACATCCAGACTTCACATTCATCTGATGAAGCTATTGAAACTCCAAGTTCATTGTAGCTGCTACTTCTTCCATTGTTGAAGCTCCAAACCCATTCGTAGCTTTCCATTTCCATTAGTTTATACACTAACCTCATCTTCTTTCATTATTGTTATGGAGGATTTCTCTTCTGAAAATTCAGATTTTTTAGAAGCAAATAAATGTTTATGAGAAAGATAACCAAGGAAATGTGAGTTTTTGCAATAGTCTTGTTTTTTTTTTTAGCGTCTTTCTGATAACCAGAATCGAAATATATTATTTTTTTCAGAATTCTACTACCGAAATAATTATTTAATTTCGGAAGTTGTTGTCCGAAATAATTTAAATTTTACAACATTCAACTTCTGAAATTTTAAAATTAATTCGGACAACTACATTAGAAAATTAGCATTTCGTTCGACACTGTACTTTCGAATGAAGTAATTTTTTTTCCCATTTTATATTCCAAATTTGTAAACTGCATACTAAATTTACAGTTTTGAATTGCAAATTAATCTTTATAATGCCATTTCAAATTTGTAATGTTATACAAAACATGTAGGAATATGTGTCAACTCAAGGAAGTCAGGTTTACGAGGATAATGTGTTGGATTACACTACTCAATTCACAACTGAACAGGTTCACTCTACGAAATTATAATGATTATGTTTTGAATTATTCAACAAATGTAAATGTTTGATAATATTTATTTGACTTTGTAGGTATTCAAAAGTAAGGATGAATTGCTCAACTGAGTATGTGAAGTTGGAAAGAGAAATGGTTTGGTCATTATAATCAAACCATCAGACTATAGTGGAGGGAAAAAAAGACCCAGGATGTATTTTGCTTGTGAGAGAAATGACCAATATAGAGCGACAAAGAAGTTAAAACATAATGGCAACAATACATCAAGAATAACCGGTACGAAGAAGTGTGGTTGTCCTTTTGATATGAGGGCTCACAGGTTTACCACACATGATAAATGGACAATGACCGTAGTATGCGGATTGCATAACCATCTACCTGCGGAGCACCTTGAGGGACATTCATATACGGAGGAGGCTGTCAAATGATGAGAAAGCATTGTTAATGGATATGTCAAAGAGCATGGTTAGGCCAAAAACAAATCCTAGTAACCTTGAAACAGTGAGATGCCCTCAATATAAACACACTTAAAACCATTTACAATGTACGCCATCGAAACAGGATGGTATAGAGAGCTGGTAGATCACAGATGTAACACTTATTGAGTAAATTGGCCAAGTATAATTACATTGAGCGCCATTGATGTGAAGAGTCCACGATAACTGTGACAAACTTGTTTTGGGCACATCCTACCAGTTTGGACTTATTTCAGTCTTTCCCACGTATATTAATTATGGATTGCACATATAAAACCAACAGATATTATCTTCCTCTTCTTGAAATTGTGGGAGTGACATCAATTGAAATGACTTTCTCTGTAGCTTTTGCATACTTACAGTATGAGAGGGCCGATAACTATGCGTAGGTGTTAGCTACATTGCGTGACGTCATGGATGATTTTGTTTTGCCAGCGATTATTGTTATTGTCAGAGAGCTAGCCTTGATGAATGCTATACAGAAGATATTCCCGAGTGGCAGACATTTATTATCGCTAGCTTTGGCAAGCTAGCAAAAAGCTAACTTTTAGCTTTTTTAGCCAAAAAAGCTAGCTATTTTGGCTAAAAAAGTCAAAAACCAGCTTTTTACCAACTTCCCAAAATACCACTATGTTGTTGACATATCAGTAAAAATGTTTTTACCTGTCGTGACCCGTGTGCATATCAGTAAGATATCCTTGGGATCATAAGAAGATCAATGTTTCTACCCGTCGTGACCCGTGTGTATTTGAGTTGGTGCAATCTGGACATGATTCCTTCTCACCTAGGGATTGTCAAGGATGTAGTTGCAGATGGGAATTGTGGTTTCAGGGCTATAGCTGTTTCAATTGGTCATGCAGAAGATGATTGGGCTCAGGTTAGGCGTGATCTTTTGGGTGAGCTGCACACACACAAAGAGGAATACATTACACTTTATAGGTCCTACAAAAGGTTTGAAAAATTGACAAGCATATTGTCATACTTTGAAGACAGTCCTGGCTACTCACATTGGATGACTATGCCAGATATGAGGCATCTTGTTTCATCGTGCTACAATCTTGTGTTATACCACTTGTCATTACAGCAATGTCTCACCTTTTTTACCTCTTAGGACAGTGTCGGTACCTCAACTTGATAGACGTGAGATTGCCATTGGGTTTGTCAACGGAAATCATTTTATCCAGGTATAATAGAAACTTATCAATTTGTACATGTACAGGAAGTTATGAGGTATGACCACTAACTCAATTGACATTTGGTGTAAGGTTTTTTTGCAGCTAGGCCATCTAGTTCCTCCTATAGCCATTAATTGGCGAAAATACCGTCACCCTTGCACTGTCGACTAGGATGATCCATATGTGCGCCACATTCAGCATTTCAAGGACATTATTCATGATACTATAGTTACACGAGAGACATTTGATGTTGTTGATGTCGAATGACACATGTATGCATTTGACAATGTTACAATTATGGAAGAAATTAATGGATGTGTTTTTGATGTTGATGTGTTCTGTGGCATGGATTGAATGTTATCGACCATTGTTACCATTCCATTCTAATAACAAAATATCATTTACAAAATCATCGACCATTGTTACCATTCCATTCTAATAATAAAATGTCATTTTCAATGTCATCAACTATTGTTACCATTCCATTCTAATAAGAAAATAACAACCATTGTTACCATTACAACAATGTCATCTTACAAAAAACACCACAAAAAATTCATCAACTAACAAATAACATGTCACAAATCAGCTGTATGCCTACGACTTTATGTCAATATCGGAGATGAAAAGCAACCTCCAGTACAACTAGGTCCAGCAGAACTAGGTCCAGCTTCATCAATGTGCTGACCTTCAAAAACATGCGCCATAGCCTCGATAGCCTGGTAAAGTCGATGAAGATGTCGAATCCCGTCCTCATAACCAGCCTGAATGATAGGATGTGCAATCCTCGGTACATGTGCAATACGCTGCATTTGAAAAGAATATCACATTTTAGGGAAATATCAAAAAAGAAAAAATAAGTTACAAATGCATAAAAAAGGATAATATATTACATCGGCATGTTGGCTGAAATCCTGATGGTCATCGGCACATGTTTCATCAATGTGCTCAACATATAGGTGCGTGATATTCTTATTCTAATCCATGTAACCCGGTATGCATTCCCAAGGCTGACGAACTGGTGTGCTCCTCCGCTGCTCAAATAACATGTGGTTATCCCAAGCCTCTCAGATCCTATCCAAGTATTTATACATGACTATATATCGTGTAGATATGTTGCCTTGAGCACTACGAGTGGGAGCCAGCGGTGTATCTGGGATGGTTTGAACCCTGCCAAACTACCTCAGAACTCTATTTGGATGATAAGGTTCGACCATGTCTAAGCACTTCAAGCATCCATGGTAGAACGTAACCGGGGTTACACGGATGCCAGTATCTACAACTGTGGTATGGATCCCAAATAACTTGTAAACGTAAAGTTTTTTTGAATTAAAGTATATAACGGGTAAGATAAATAGAAAGTGTTAACATTGTCTCAAGACGAGTAAACTTACATTAGTCGCTACCAAACTGTCAAGCTCCGCTCGAAAAGATTTCAAATGATAAATGGAGAAACCCGCCTCTCTCTTATATGCCTAATGGTACACGTGTGGCATGTTTTCATTGTAGCCTATGTTTTGGTGAGGTCAGAATGCTTGGAAGTGCTCATAAATCTACGCCTCCAGAAGAGTCATATAACCACTCATCTGCTTAACACCGGACCAGCTAGCATACCCCAACTATTTGTATAAAAATGCTAATGTAGCAGCACTCCAGACGTAAGTAAGAATAGATCCCAAGTCCATCAATAAGCCAAGGTAAACAACAGGAACCTGCTGCCACTCTTGTCATTGAAGGGCGTACATCCCAATAGAAACAACAAATAAGCTCTAGCAACGCACTGTATAGCCTTCTCTAGGTTTAAATCTGTGACACCAAAGAACCGACTTAAGAACCACTCAAGCTCGATCAATTCCCAAAGAAGAGAAACCTCCTTATGTGCTACACGTTCAGTAATCCCCAAGCCAAAAACTAGTAGTGTAACTCCATGATAATCGGTCACATCTAGTACGCTAACTGATGCCTACAATGAAAAGGCTAAGAATAGTGCCAACATCATCCAAGGTTAAGGTCATATCACCAACTGTCAAATGAAATGTGTTCGTCTTAGGTTGCCATCTCTCAACAAAATTGGAGATTAGAAGCTTGTTGACGAACCGATAAGTGCAACGAGCTAACTGTGACAGCCCAGACTGCTCAATAATGGCTTTGAATCTGGTCTTGTTGTCTACTGACAACCATGGCCATGTAAGGATCATCGAAGAGTGATTATGACACTTTAGGGGCCCTCGTTCCTATAACACAAATGATATCTCATTAGAAACTAGCATACAAAAAAAAAAAAAATCATGTACAAATGAATTTCACTTCTACTCAGGAATGTTTACCTCTTCATGCCAAATAGTTACAGCAACATGACTATTGAAACTCCGCAGTATTGATGGATCAATCAGTCCACCTGGAAAAGCATGAGTAAGGTCCTCTTCCTAGACAGTAGGAGAATCGGGTAAAAAGGCATCCTTCACAGTATGTCAGGCATATCATCACCTTGAACTCGTCTTTGGCTTCGGCTCCAACTTTGATTGGCACTGGGGATATCATATTCTATCGAAACTGGATCACGACCTCGACCTCACGACATCATCTATTTGAAGCAATAGGTGGAACACGTTGTTGACATTCAGAATCCAGATTATCTGCAAAAATTAATATGTTTAATGACTATACAATTGTAAAAAGAATATACAAAAGAGAGGGGGGAAAAAAATCTGTTCGAAAGTTGAAAATCGAAAATATATATTCTCTTCAGAAGTTGAAAACCGGAAAAAAAAATTAATTTCAGAAGTTGAATGTTGTTTGAATTAAAAATATTCTGAAGTTGACTGTCGAAATAATGAAAAAAATTCGAAAATCTATTGTTGAAATAAATGATTATTTTCGGATTTCTACTTCTGAACAACTTGTTTACTTTCGAAAAACTAGTTCCGAATAATGAATAGATTGCTCATTTCGGTGGGCATTCGTTCGTTTCGAAAATGGTAAAAACAAAACTCTACATTACAAATTAAATAGGAACGAGGATTTAAAAGTAAACTAACCTAAATAAGAATGAGGATCGAAAATGAGGATTCAATGCTTCAATGAGATGTCTTAATGGATGTTGCTTTGGGGATGAAAGTTGTGAGAGAGGACTTGTGTGAGAGATGTAGCTTCAATGGGTGTGTATTTGCATTATTGGGAGAGCTGGGTTTGAGGGTCTGGGGTGTGTGTGTGTATGAGGGTAGATGTGTAATGAAACGTGTGTGCAGTGAGTAAAATAATTAGGGATTAATTTTTTTGGTGTGTGTAGTGAGACGGATATGCAAAGAGTAAATATTGTGTGTGCAAATAGAAGCTCCCTAAACTCAAGGAACACAATGACAAAAATTATTATAATAGACATCTATCAACCCCCTAATATTATATACATAAATTTTTTATGCATATCTTTTAGAAACAAAAATATCTTAATATACACTTTTTGAATGAAAACAATTAAATCCTAATTTTTCTATTGTGGTCACTTTACTTATTATACACTCTATACTCCTCTGTTACTTGCAAAGAGCAATACTCTCAAAACATCTCTCATATTTCTTTAATCTCTAGGTTTATATTCGATTATTTATATCGTTTAATTATTAGTTCAACAATTTTTACTTGATTTTGATATGGAAGAGTTGCAAACCTATGAAAGTTCAAACTCAAGCAATGGTGACAGCAAAATCAGTGATGAAAAGGTAAATTGTGTAGCTATTTTTTTATTTTTTTGTGTTTTTTTAGTCGGAGACTCAGTGCCGAATTTTATCAATTAATTTGGAAATCAACTGCCGAAATAACATTAATATTTCGATACAAAAGTTCCGAATTTTTTTTATATATTTCGACACTTTAATTCTGAGTTTTTAATCTATTTTGGTTTTTAAGTGCCGAATATAATTAATTTTTTCAGCTATATAGTGCCGAAATTGTTTATTATTGCCGAATTTTTTTATTTATTTCAACTCTATAAAAACGAAAGAAATTTTTTCTCCCTTCTTTTTAGATGGCATGCACTGAAGAACCAGAGGTTCGATCGAATACTATGGTGGATTGTACTAGTCATTTTATAGCTAAACAGGTAACTTTCAACATAAAATTCGTAAGTTCATAATTTGTATTAGTTAATTTGTTTAGTTTGTTCTTATGAAAGTTGTGTGACATTATATATAGATTTTCAACAACAAAGATGAATTGCTCACTTGGGTACGTGACATTGGAAAGATAAATGGCTTTGTTATTATTATAAGGACGTCGGACTATAGTGGCGGTCGTAAGAGACTAAGAATTTATCTTGCTTGTGAGTGGAGTGGGAAGTGTAGATTACGTAAAAAGTTAACAGATGGCTCAAAAGACTTATTGAGACAAACTAGTACGAAGAAGTGCGAATGTCCATTTGATTTGAGGGCATTCAAGTTGAAAACAAACAATGAATGGACATTGAATGTAGTTTGCGGGCTGCATAATCATCCAGCTGCGAAGCATTTCCAAGGACATTCATATGTAGGGAGATTGTCAGCTAATGAAAAGTCGTTGTCAGTAAATATGTCAAAGAGCCTAGTAAGACCAAAAGAGATACTCATTACACTCAAACAGAGGGATGTCCTTAATGACTGTTTACAATGTATGACATCGATGTAGGGTTCTACAGAAAGCTGGTAGATCCTAGATGCAACAACTGCTAGGTGAATTAGCGAAACATAAGTACATTGAGCGTCATCAATGTGAGGAAGGCTCTATGACTGTTACGAACTTGTTTTGGGCACATCCAGTGAGTTTGGATTTGCTTCGTAGATTCCCTCGTGTGTTAATTATGGATTGCACATATAAGACGAATAGATATCGGCTTCCTCTTCTTGAAATTGTGGGAATGACATCAACTCATATGACATTCTCCGTGGCTATCGCATACTTGCAAAATGAGCGGGTTGATAATTATGCATGGGCGTTACAAACATTGAGTAATCTTATGGACGACAGTGTTTTACCTGAAGTCATTGTCATAGATAGAGAGCTTGCTTTGATGAATGCCATTGACAACACCTTTCCAAATGCTCGACATTTGTTATGTCGTTGGCATATTAATAAGAATGTATTGACAAAATGCAAGAAAATGTTTGAGACAAGAAAAATGGGACAAGTTTAACACTGCATGGAACTATTTGATATTGTCATCGACAGAAGAGGAATACAATGATCACCTTACAACACTACATAAGGATTTCAGTAACTATTCGGAGGCAATCAAGTATGTTACTGTGAGTTGGTTGAATCCGTATCAAGAAAAATTCATTGCAGTACATACAGAAATATGTATGCATTTTGGCAATGTTACAACCAATCGGTAAGTTTTTTTTTTTTTTTTAATTTATTATGAATCATATTGTTATTTTTAATTATTCTGTTTGACTATTTTGGTTTACATCCATATGAACAGGATTGGGAGTGCTCATGCTAGATTGAATAGACAATTAGGTTCAAGTCAAACGACATTTGAGATTTCATTTGAAAAAATACATTGTTTACTTAAGTTGCAGCACATTCAAGTTAAAGCATCATTCGAGAAGAGTTTGACAACTATGCAACATCAATTCAAACCTTCTCAATTCAGAGAGCTCTGGGGTAATGTGTCTATTTGTGCATTGGAGTGTGTGTTGGTAGAGAGTAAGGGAGCAAATTCAGTTGGAATTGCTATTGCAGCATGTGGGTGTATTCTTAAGTGCACGCATAGTTTACCTTGTGCTCACGAGATTGCAATTACATGAGACAAGGCCATCCTATTCCACTTAGTAGCATACATGTACATTGGACGCGACTTACTATATGTGTGCATAATCTGAAGGTTGAAAAGTTGGAATTGACTTGTATCCCAGAACTTGAGATGATTTTGAAGTGGTTCAATGAGTCTGATATTGCCACGCAATTGGATATGCTGAAGAAGTTTAGAGAAATTGCAAATCCAATGAGCACTTTTCTTATTAAACCTGATGTGAAACCTAATCCACGTTGAGGATATAAGAAAATTGATATATCTTGTCGTCGTGACCCGTGTGCATTTGAGTTGGTTGACGATGGCCATGATAGCCAGAGCACATTAGCTTCTAGTCAGTCAAAGAAAAAGAGAGCTTCAAAAGTGCATGAGAAGAAGCAAAATGTGAAGACAAAATATAGTACAAGAACAAGTTTACCGAGTGCATATGCTGGTGACTTCCCGCCTATGTTAATACCATTCATAAAGTTGATGAAAGATGTAGATGGTGATGAGAATTATGGTTTTAGAGCTACTTGGTCTTTGAGAGAATGACTGGGTGCAAGTTAGGCATGATCTGCTACTTGAATCAAATAATCACAGAGATGAATACGTCGTACTATACGGGTTGCATGAGAGGGTTGAGGAGCTGACACACATCATTTCATATTTTGAAGATAGCCCAAGCTTTGATCGTTGGATGACTATGCCTAACATGGGGCATCTTATTGCATCATTTTATAATGTAGTCTTATACCACTTGTCATTGCAACAGTGCCTCACTTTTTTACCTTTGAGATCAACGCCAGTAACCCTAGCTGATCGTCGCGAGATTGCCATTGGATTTGTCAATGGAAATCATTTTGTACAGGTATAAGTTATGAAAATAACCGAACATTGTTGTTTAATATTTGTGTAATTACAAATTTTATGTATTTGGTAAAGATATGTAATTTTTTGGATGTACGTGCAGGTATTTTTGGAGGCCGGTCATCCAGTTCCTCCCATTGCCGTGCTTTGGTGAGTTCACTATCACCCCTGTGCATTAGAATGAGAGAATGCATATGTTAGCCGCATTCAAAAATTCAAAGACAACATAAGACCTAATGTAGCTACTCAAGAGACATTTGATGTAGTTGACATAGATTGATGTATCACAGAGTAGTAATGACAGCTTTAAGACATTAGTTTTTATAATTTACTAGTATGAAGTAATGAGATGGATATCATTTTGCCATTAGATTTTGCAATGGTCAGTTTTTTTTTTTTTAAAATAGAATATTATATGCAATATAGTTCTATAATTTATGGAATGGATGTCATATTATTTTTACATTGTATAAATACAAAACGTAATGAAAATAATATTAACCAAGTGCAACTGCTATTAAAAAGTAATAAGATTAAGCAAATATGTATAAAAAAATAATAATATTAAATAGTAGTTCAATCCATCCACACCATCACAAACTACACGTGTGCTTGTACATAATCCAAAAAATACATAATCCGAAGATAATAATAATATTTGTCTCCTTATATATCCACCAACACCATCAGAAACTACTTGTGCTAACATTATGAACTACTATTAACTATGTGACCGGCAAGTGTAATGTGCTCCAAAACGATGTGCAATGGAAGAGCCGGGTGCAGACCGACCCTGAATGGATGTATTGGGTGCAGCTTCACTAATGTGTTGATCTTGAAGAAGTTGTTCGATTGCATCAATTGCGTAGTAAAGCCTATCAAGATGTTGAACACTGTCCTCATAGCTAACCTCAACGAAATGATGAGTAATCTGATATATCTGTGACATACGCTGCATTACGAGAACAAATATAACATCATATACAAACTTGTAACAGTTTACATAAATAATTTGCAATGTAAATGAAAAAAAGAATACCTATGCATCTTGGCTAGGATACTCATAATGATGGATATTTGGGTCCACTTGAGAATGACACACTGGGATTTGTACATACATATGGGTAATGGTTTGGTACCAATCCATGCAACCAGGAACACAATCACAAGGTTATCGTACTGGTGTACTCCTCCTCCGATCAAATAACACATGGTTGTCCCATGCCTCCCAAATAATGTCCAAGTATGCATACATAACATTGCAGCATGGAGCTGTGGCTCCTCGAGAAACACGCATAAGGCTAAGTGGTGGATTAGGGATTGTCTGCACTTTGCCAAATTGTCTCAAAACTCTATCAGGGTGATATGGTTCAACTACTTCCAAACACTGTAAACAACCATGGTAGAACGTAATTGGGTGACATGAATGGATATCTCTGCAACTTTGGTACGGGTCCCAAATAACCTACAAACAATAACAACTATAAGATATGACAACTGTAAATTTTGTATGATATAGAGTTTCAAATTTTGAAGGACTTTTTAAGTTACATCATGTACACCCAACCCATCAAGCTCCTCTCGAAAAACCTGCAACTGTGTCTCTTCACCAAACTCACTCTGAGAAGTCCAACGGTAAACATGTGGCATGTCTCGAGTGTAATTCATGTTCAAGTGTGGTCGGAATCCATGAAAGTGCTCATAAATCCATCCCTCAATGAGTGTCATGTAACCTGTTATTTGTTTCACGTTGGACCTGTTAGCATACCCCATTTATCTATATAAGTATGCCAATGCAGCAATACCCCAAGCATATGAAGATACAGTCGTCAAATCAGACAACAAACTCAAATAAACAACAGAGACCCTAGTACCAGTTTTGTCACTGAAAAGTGTACAGCCCAACAAAAATAGCAAGTATGCTTTACCTGCACATGCAATTCTTTCTATTGAATCATTGTCTGTGACATTATGAAAGTGTGCCCTCAACCACTCAAGCCTCACTAAATTGCCTCCAGCACTACACATCTCATGTCTGACCTTTTGCTCATCAATGTCCAAGGTATTAACTACTGATGCAATGGCCCGTCTTTCTGACAACTTACGCACACTAATAGATTTGCCTACAATGAGCCCTACGATAGTGGCGACATCATCCAATGTGATAATCATCTCTCCAACAGTCAAATGGAAGGTGTTTGTCTCTGGTTGCCATCTCTCAACAAAACTGGACACTACAATTTTGTTGGCAAAGTGGTATGTGCAACAAGCTAATTGTGCAAGTCCTGAGATTTTCACAATGTCTACAAATGTAGCGTTGTTTCCTTGTTCCCACCACGACCATGAACGAATCTTAGATAAGTGATTATGACACTTCAAGGGCCTCATTTCATCAGCACCATTCCAAATAGCTGCAGCAACATGACTTTTAAAACTTTTAAGGATTGATGGATCAGTTGACCCTCCCGAAAATAACTGAGTAAGGATATCTTCATCAACAATATCAGCATTATCACCAGTAAGGTCATCATCCATAGCAATATCATTTATAACTGGTACATCATGTATAGGATCATCATCCATGGCAATGTGCGTGTCATCATTATGCACTCGAGCACGTCCACGTCCACATCCACGTCTTTCTAATTCATAGAGTTTTCTGTTCGAAACTGTTACTGACCGATGTTCACTAGGACTGGTATCCATCTGCATAAGGAAAGTTGTTCTCATCAACCCAATTTAATGAAACAGAATAAACACTTCCAGAAAAGGATCACATCAATGCAGGTAATAAGTCGCCTAACCATGCCACCTTAATGAAATCTAATATGCAGTTATAGACCATTAAATTCACAATTTGGATGATATAAAATTAACAAAATAAGTTAAACACATAACCCTACTACTTATGAAAGATTGAGACTAGGATTTGTTGAAAAATTACAATGTAAACATGGATATAGCAAAACTATTTGTATTCTATACAGACCATTCACCAATTAGTTTGGTTGATGTTCACAACATGCGAAAAATAGATTAACTTCATTTCGGCCAATTTACCAAGGCAACATGGTCATTAATCAATACCAACATCAATTTTCAAACAATCAAAGGACTGCCCATCACTTGTCTTTATACATGCCATTGATTGTAAATTTGTTGTAGCTATAAGTATACAACCAAAGACCAAATTTGGCACCAATTTCAATGCTTTGAAAGGACAAACCCCAAAAGCAAAATAACTCAAGCTTTAATATTCTATATAATGCAATTGTTTTGTTTAGCTATTTAGCTAACAACATTTTTGAAGACCCAACTACTAAGCTAACAATATCATGTGGAAATACCAATACTGCACATATTTTTGTTTCTATTGTCATGCATTGAATTTCAAAAAAAAAAAAAAAATACATAAACATACCCATAAAATAAAATTGTTGGAAAAGAACCTAAAGTAAAACCAATCTTGGTGGCCTATGTAACTTGGTGTAAATTTCTATAAATAATAATAAAAAAAAAAACATTTGGAACTTCAGTGCCGAACACACACAAATATTGCGGAAATCAATTACCAAAATTATTGCATTTATTCGGAATAACAGAACTGAAAAAATAAAATATATTAGGCAAGCAAAGTACGGAATTGTGTATTTTGTTCGGACCTAATTTATCAAAATTATACATATTATTCGGTGACTAAGTTCTGACTTAAACAAATGAATTCGGACACCCAATGCCGAGATCTCCACAGTAAACGCATCAAGGAAAAAATCGATGTATTACGCCAATGGCGTGAAGAGATATCCGAAAATGGTCAATGTAATAACAAAATGATAAATGCAATAATAAAATGGAAAGATTTCTTACCTTAAACAAGGTTTTCAATAGTGTTTAGTAGAGATTCAATGGAACTCTTCAAAGTCTTCAATGGCGATGAGGAAAGTGCAAAGTGTTTTTTTTTTTTTTTTTGGTTTCCTGTTTGAATGAAGTCTTTTTTTTTTTTTTTTTTTTTTTCTTTCTGTTTGAACCAAGTCACTTTGGTGCAAAGTGGGTGGAACTAGGAATGTGAATTAAGATCGATTAAAGTGTGTGTATTTGAGAGTAAAATGTGTGCATCGTGTTAGGAGTGAAGGATTTAATTGTAATTTTAAGGATGTGGATTGAGAAAATTAGTTAATAATTAAATTAATAGGGATGTGTATTGAGAAAAGATTTGCCTTGAGTTAATTAAGTGGGTGGAAATAGAATTTCCCGGTAATGCACGTTCAATCAGTTCACCATTTT
Source organism: Camellia lanceoleosa (assembly GCA_025200525.1). Lineage (NCBI taxonomy): Eukaryota > Viridiplantae > Streptophyta > Magnoliopsida > Ericales > Theaceae > Camellia > Camellia lanceoleosa. Next base: position 14,331,374 of record CM045761.1, read on the forward strand.
CAACAAAATATGCCCCTTCAATTTAGTGTATTTACTGAGGCAGTACTGACTTTCAATTTACTAGTATGAAATATCCCACCTAAAAAAATATATATACTATTTTAGTATTATTATTAAATATATATATATATTTTTAAATTAAATAAACTATTTTAAATTTTAAGATACCAAACCAAACCAAACAAGATCAAGTCTTAAGGTCCATCAAATGAGGTCGGCTACATGAATCTTTCTTCTTTACACGGCTCTATTAAAGGCCATTTTGTTATTCAAATTAAAAAGTAGACTCATATCTCTATTTACAAAGCTAGCTAACGTTAATCTAAGCCTACCCGATCCCCTAACACTACCATCCATCGTCACTGCATCGCACCTATTTACTACTGTCTTTGTTGGTCTCCGTTCAATATGACTAAACCATCTTAATAGATTCTCTCTCAACTTATCTTCTATCGACACTACTCCTACCTATTGCTAAATACACTTATTCTTAATTTTGTATCTTCTAGTCTTACCATATATCCACCTTAGCATTCTCATCTTAGCAACATGGAAGAGGGGTACTTGTTGTGCACTATGCACAGCAAGATTTGCTGTGCTCCTAAACGACACCATAATGTTGCATTTTGTTGTAAGCATTGCAAAGTCACTGTCCACCTAAGGGGCAAGCATTGATTATGCTATTAGTATTTTTTATTTCATTTTTTCTCTTGCTTATTTTAGTTAATAGGGTTGGGTCAGTTTATTAGGTGAGTTGGCATTTTCAAGCTACCATCCGCGCCGACCCGTCACTCCTGGAACTCCCACCTACCCAATCTGCCCGCCAAAGTTGAAAAAATGCACAGCTTGGTGTGATTTAGTACGATTCGATACGATTTTAGAGGTATTGTGCACAGTTCTAAATAAGACATATACTTGACTTACAAAAATTACTTTCTTAAAATCAAAATGATATAATCAAGTAGTATCATTTTGTAATGATAGATTGTAAATCATATTAAGTGGAGTTTGATATCATTTATATTAGGGCGAATTACATCAATGGTTCTTATAATTTGGGACTTGTGTCATTTTGGTCTCAGACTTTTCAATTGTAACACATTTGATCCTGAATTTTGAATTTGTTCTAAATAAAAAGAATTAAAGATATCATTACTTAATTTTAAGGGCAAAATTGTCAATTTGATAAAATATAAACTAATTTGATGAAAATAAATATTACAAAATATTTTTAAATTTAACAAAATTATTTCTATCTACTAAAGATAAAATTATGTAAAATTGATAAATTTTCTAGACATTTATTTATTTATTAAATTAATTTTTATTATATGTTTGGATGATGATTATATAATAGGTAGTTATTTTTATTTTCATTAAATTAGTTTTTATTTTTCTAAAAGTCAAATATGACAACAACTTTGACATCATTACTATACCAATCCATTAAATTAAAAAATTCAAAACTAAAAACATTTCATATAAATATATCGATCACACATTAAAATCCTAACAACCACTCATTATATGATCATCATCTAAACACATAATACAAATTAATTTGGTAAAATAAAAAAATGTCTAAAAGATTTATCAATTTTACATATTTTATCTTTGGTGGGTAGAAATAATTTTAAAATATTTTTTTGATATTTATTTTTGTCAAATTAGTTTACATTTTATCAAATTGACGATTTTACTCTTAAAATTATGCAATGATGTCTTTAATTATCCTTATTTGGAACAAGATTCAAAATTTATAATCAAATGTATCACAATTGAAAAGTCAAGGACCAAAGTGATATGAATCCCAAAATATAAGAACTATTAGTGTAATTCACTCTTTTTGTTATCACATTCCTCTACTAACAACTAATTCCTATTAATGTATATCTAGGGGTGTAAGTGGTTTAGTTCGGTATGAGCTAAGCAATATAATTTTATAAATACCTTCATCTTTAGCTTTTAGAGTAAATTACTAATAGGTTCTAATAGTTGAATTTAATTCACTTCAAGTTCTATTGAAAACAAGTTCAAGTAAAATCTTCGCTAAAACTAATTTTTTGTGACAATTTTTTACATATGTCGTTAAAAATTGACAATTAGTGACTTTTTTTGTCACGATTTTATAAATTGTTGTTAAAACTTATAATTAATAACATTTTTCTATAACAAAATTTTCAAACTGTCACTAAAATTGAAAATTAGTGACTTTTTTAGTGACGATTTTTTAAAACTATTGCTAAAACTTATAATTAGTGACATTTTTTATGATAAAATTTTCAAACTATCGCTAAAAACTAACAATAGTGACATTTTCTAATAGTATTTGATGAAAAATATCATTAATTATCATAGAACTTATTAGATAATAAGTTCACCTATTAAGACCTATACGTAAGTCTCTCTAACTTTTATTAAAAAAAAAACATATATTATTGATCACTTATCGTGTAATACTCAATGAATTAAAAGAGACTAATATTTAAATAAAATATTTCAGTTGGTTCGTTTTATATTGATACAAATATTTTTAAAATCAGAACAGACCAAAAACTAAATTTTCAATCGGTCTTAAGCGGTTGTTTCAGTTCTATCGATTTGGGATCTTTGAAAAAAGTCAAAAAGTCAAAAAGTTAAAAAGTTAACACTATTCACCAAAAGTCAACAATTACGGCTGCACAACTCCCAATTCAAATTTTCCTCTAAAAACTAATTTTCACAATTTTTTATTACACATTTTTCCATAAAAAGTCAAAAAGTTAACCCAAACATCCATATTTTCAACCTCAATTTTTTAGTCAAAAAAGACAAAAAGTGCACTTATTTAGTCTTTCCAAACAAGGCCATAATGTGTGACAAAAAAAAATTGGTCAAAATGTCAATTTATTCTGAGAATTGTTTTTATTGCCATCCCAAATTAATTTTGATTTTGACTTAAAATTTTATTTTCAGAGCTGCTTCAGACCCCCAGTGGGAGTCGACCCCCAGTGATGTGGCACCGCCCCATTCGCTGAAAAAAAAAAAAAAAAAAAAAACACAATTTTTTTTTGGGGCCAATCACCTTCCTACATGCACGACCCCCAGTGACCCCCACTGGGGGTCTTAGACATTTTTCTTTTATTTTATTTATCACACTAGTTATCAGTAGAGCTTAGTTGTTATTAAAGAAATGAGATACTACAAAGTTTGTCAATCTCTATTGAATTTGAACCAACAATCTCACATCATAAAACAAAATTACAAAATCACTTAACCAAAAATTTTGATTCTCTCATTTTGATCTAAGAATTTTTTTTTTTTTTTAAAAGTTTTATAACTAAAACAAACAAAAGAAAAAAAAGAATTTAAAAGCATTAAAGCTTGCCCATTTGGAAGGACAATAGCTGTGAATGGTTACAAGAAAATGCACGAATACCGTGTCATTTAAGAGCACAGCAAATCCTGCTGTGCGCAGCAGGTACCTCATTCCCCAGCAACACTCATTTTATCTACAATTTTAAAATAAAAAATTAAAAAAAAAACACTCATAAAAAAAACTACTTGAAATTTATACAATTTTAAGAAATTGTATTTTAAATATTTTTTAATAAATAACTTTGTGCACTTGATTGAAGGCGGCATACCTCATTTTTGTTTTACGTTTTTATTTTAAAAAATAATCCTATAATTCAAATACAATGACATGATAAGAAAATTTTTACATAATTAAATTCATGATAAATGAGATTGACACATAACATACCATTGCTTGAACATATCATTGAGGGTTGAATAATATACTTAAATGGTAAATCTTAATCTTTTTCCTTTTTAAAAATCACAAAACACTTGTTCAATGAATTGTTTTCTGTCGAAAAAAAGAAGAAAAGCAATCCACTTTTTTTTTAAAAACCCAAAAAAAATATAATAATACTCTAATTTTGAAACACAATTTTTCGCACAAAATAAAAGGACTGATTTTTAAACATTTATAAGCATGATATCAAATCTTTCCTTCACTCTGGCATCATCACTTCTTGAGTCCCCCCAAATCAGAGTAAAAAATGATCCGAAGAGAATTGAACTTCACATCCATATAAAATTTAGATGAGTTACCAATAAGACCTCATACACAACATTTTTAGTTTCTGCAACATGCTGCTGAAAAAATAACAGATGTAGACACCCAACATTCAACACACCAACAAGAAGCAAAGACAAAGACGCCAATCTGGGAGAACTTATTTTGGGTTTTCCTTGAAATTATATTCACAGAATGAAGACGCAAAAGCTTTTGACGAAAATGGCTTCAAGAAGAAATGAGAGTGCCAATATACATACAATGACATCTATTGCTATCAGAAAGGGCAGTCCTGGACCTCATGTCAAGGACTCCTAACATGTACCAACTGGATCATTAATGCAAACTCACCAGCATATCACACGTCGTTGCAAGGCTATAACTAGAGTAGCTAATTACACACTACTCTTTGGTGACCCTTCCTCAAAATATGGCTCGAGTGAAGAAGGAAAAAGAAAAAAACTGAGGCAACTACTTTGGCCCATAAGCAGGAGAGAGGTACAACTCGTTGGAGGAGTTCACTAATGTCTAATACTAGTCTCCACCAGTGCCTTCTTGACTGACTTCGCTTCTTTTCGCCCCATCACCTACGCCGTGCTGAATTTGAGTGGTGATGGGCCTTGCTATCATTATGTATCCTATCAGCATACATGGGAAGGCGAATAATCTCGTGAATCTCGTTCAACAAGACGTCCTCCGTGATATTGTCCCTTATGCTTCGCATCACCTGTTTCAATCCAGAGAGCACATCCATTCAGTCAGTCAAATAGTGTCAAAAGTGATTTGAAAAGCCAACCAGACAACTATGGCAGCTAGGTACAACCTTCTTGTAGGTATTGAAATCATTTGGGGTTGCTTTATCTGTCCTGATGCGCAAGCAGACCCATACATCTTTCTCTGAATCCCAAGAACATTCGACAATCTTCCCCGAGTATGAGGCAGGATCAGAATCATCTGCAAATCGTAACTAAATAAATCAAGGGAATGCATGACAAAATTAGAAACAAAGAACCCAGAAAAGCACCCAAAAGAAATTATAACAATAGTAGCCAGAGCATCAGAACGGAAATGAAAAAATCAAGCTCCAAAATACTAATGTAAACTCATTGTCCGCAAAAAGCTAACTACAAGCACTAATTGTAAATGTAGATTTTGGAAGTCTAATATACTGACTAGACGCTTGCATAATGCTTTATAGATTGAAGAGAGGACTTCTATTGAAGCCACAAGCAACACAAACAAGAACTATAAATAACTACAGAAACATATCCCACAATCAAATATGCAGCTACAAAATGTAAAATTCACTACAAAAATGAAAACAATGAAGACCATTTTTCTTTTATCTTAACATTTCAATAAATAAATCTCACATTTATGGCCAATATGTTCTTTGGTGCTACTGTTCTGGCCACATCAATGTACATTCACATACTATTTTAAATAAAACGAAAGGTTTACAGCAACGAGCTATCAAATTCAAGATGCTCCAACAGTGCAACAGTGCCAAAAGGTCCTACTGTTGACGTGAAGATGAAAAAGAAATGGAAGATATCAAACAGAGAAGAAATCCACCAACCATTAAATACAACCCTGTTCCCTTCCATCAGCTTCTTCTTCCCTCGGTCATGCAAGAAAAGTAGCTGGTTGTTGTCAACCATCTGTCAAGACAAGTAGGCATATACAGTAAAAAAACAGTTCAACTAATGGGGGACATATAAGTTACTGAAAGAAATCAGTTATAAGTTGAGAACAGAACCTCAAACAGAAAGTCAACCGAGTTCATTTCGGGATATTTCCACTTTAAGAGACCTTCATGTGTTCGGGGAATATAAGGATCATCCCAGCCCTGAAAAACAGAGACCATCTGTAAGCAACAATGTACACAACAGCAGTAGCAGACCAATGTTTAGACCAGAGGAGGCACGGCCCCCAATGGCTTTCAAAATTTTCCTTAGATGTGTTCTGACCAACGCCTGCACTCTGCAAAGAGATTATGGTTTCTGTATTTTTTTTTTTTCTCTTTTTCTGCTGCTTGTCGTCTTTATTAATTTGTGACAAGAAGATCAAAGAGATAATGATGTTTTAGATCAAGTTGTCATATATAATAATTTAAGTTGTACGTGATATTGATGCAATCAATACCAGCTTGCAACACAATACATACAGGATTTTGAGTGGCATATAAAAATGTACAGGTGGCCGTAGTGTTTGATTTATACAGGTGGCCATTGTGTTGGGGTCTCTGATGCTCTTCTTTATCTCACAGATTGTTAACAGTGAGCTTTTCCCAAACAATAAATTTAAAGATTTAAGTCAAAGATATGCCTTGCGAGAACTACTTATTTTTGCACCACAGACAAGGACAAAAACACAGCTTGATAATATAAACAAGCTACTTGGAAACTATTTCACCCAGCATATTGATTGGAGCCTAAATGTTGCAATTTATTTTTACTATCTCATAATTTTACATATTTTTATGTATTTTTATATATTTTGAATGTTTGTACAAATATTAGTGTAAATAATACATTTTAGATATTATATTGTATTTATTATAAAATAAATTAAACAGAAAAAGGAAAGAAAAAAAAAACAAAAAAGAAATCAAAAGAGGGTGTCGGCAAGCAGCCGCCCTCAATTTACATATAATATAATATATATTATTATATTATTAAATTTATATTATAATTCTTGTTTGTTCTTGCAGATATTTGCCTATAAAAGGAGCTCAAGTGCGAGAGCAGAAGGGGAGGCCAGCTCAGAAGGCCAAGAGGAGAGAAAGAAGAGAAAAGAAGAGTGAGAAAATTTAGAGTGTACTTATTTTATAGTGATTGTTATAGGAGTATGAGTAGCTAATTTCTATATCTTAAGGTTAAAATGAAACTCTGATCAAGTGACCGGGGTAGTTTGTATTTAGTTTTGTAGAATCTTAATTGATTTGGGTACTGTTGTATAACTCAAATTTTTATGCAAATAATGTTTTATCAAATTATGTGTTCATTTGGTTGTGAATACATGTTATACAAATGATTTTTATACTTGTGTAATAAAATTGTTAAACAAGTTATACCTAATAAGACAGGTCGTACATCAAGGTGACGGTCCGTGCTAAGCAAAGATGATTCGTGACTTTCTGATTTTAAAACACAAACCTTTTTAAGTGATTTGTCTTGACCAAGATACATCGTAATACCCTTCTCAATAATTTTCTACAATCTAAATACAACAACCCCCATTTGCAAGGTTAGTAGTAGATTCTAGATCCTAACATTCCTTTTTCTCACCTTCCATTTTAAAGCCTAGATTTTTGAATTAAAACCAACTTGCCCTAGTCTCTGTGGTTCGACACCCGTTCTCAACCGTTATTCTATGTAGTAGTAGTTGCTACTGGTTCTATTCATTTTATTTTAGTGTGCAAACGACCTACCAAATTTTGGCGCCATTGCCGGGAACTTCTGGTAAGTTATTTAATTTAAAATTTTCAATTAGTTTTGTTTTACTGATGTTTCTTTTTGTGCAGATTGTCTTGTACAGGTGAACTAAAAAAATATATATATATACATATATAAAATAAAAAATAAAAAATTCATACCTTAACGTTGGGAAATTATCATTACCTGTGCTAGACAAATGATATTTGGACTAATGTAGAGGACTAATATTATTATTATTGTTGTTGTAATTTTGCAAGATTTTCAAAGTGAATTACCACCTCATTATCTTGTAAAATTTTGTTTTGTTTTTATCGCACTTTTCTTTATCGGAATTTACTTGCTACAATTTAATTTTACTTAGAGGGTAGTCTGAAACTCCCTACATGTTGTACATTTATTTTATTTTGTAAAGTAATTTAATTTTATTTAAAGGGTAGTATGAGACTCCCTACATGTTGTACATTTATTTTATTTTGTAAAGTGTTGTTTTATTTTGTACTAATTTGAAGGGGTTTTTTTTTTTTTTTTTTTTGTGTTGTATAAAAAAAAAGAAAAAAAAGAGTGAGTGTGTTGTATACATAGTCGTCGTTCTTGTCTTCCAAAATTATTGTATGACCCTGAACTAGAGCGAATCTTTACAAATCTTCGGAAATCTAAACCGACTTTAGTAATGGCTGAAACAGTAGTAGACCAACCTAGGTCATTGAAGGAACATTTTACACCCACCACTGAAGTCTCATCATCATGCATACAATTGCCAATTACCGAAGTGACCCATTATGAAATTAAGTCTAGTACCATTCAAATGCTTTCATCTTTTCACGGGCTTAGTAATGAGGATCCCTATAACCATCTCAGTGAGTTTTAGAGACCTGTTCTACAGTGAAACTCCAAAATTTTACCGATGAGGCCCTTAGGTTGAGACTGTTTCCCTTTTCACTTAAGGATAAGGGCAAACACTGGCTAAATTCATTGCCTGCAAACTCTATCACAACCTGGGACCAAATGAGGCAAAAGTTTTTGGACAAATATTTTCCCATAGGCCAAACCAATCAAATAAGACATGCCATCACCAATTTTTCTCAAATTGATTGTGAGTACTTCCATGAGACTTGGGAAAGGTTTCAGGATTTACTCCATCAGTGTCCCCACCATCAGGTATTCCAGTGGCAGCTCGTTCACATTTTTTATTCTAGTTTAACTGACTCATTTAAACAAATGGTTGACTCGGCCTGTGGTGGGACGTTTATGACTACGAGTGACATAGAGGCAAGGGAGTTGTTTGAAAATCCAATTGAAAATTCCCTACACCATGTGTCTACCTCTCGACATGATAAGCAACCAATCCTTAGTGGTACAAAGGAAGGTGGCCTAAATGAGGTAGGTCATAGTGCAAATATTGCTCAGAAAGTCGAAGTATTGTCTAGAAAAATGAACCAACTGTTAGCAGTAGGACACATTTCTTCACAACTAGCACAACCACCATACCAAGAGGCTTGCACAATCTGTTTAAGCCCTATCCACTGTGTAGCGGAGTGCCCATCAGCACCTCAGTGTCTCGAGTCAATTCTAGAGCATGTCAATGCAGTGGAAGGTTTTTCTAAACCGGGTAATGATCCAATCTCAAACACCTATACCCCGGGATGGAGAAACCATCCAAATTTTTCTTGGCGCTCACAATCACAAGGAAATTCCTATGTAGACCTCTACCAAGGCAGAATTTTCAAAATTCTGCCAATCCGCCTCTCTACCATCCTGTGTCTCAACAGTCATACCAATATCCTACTCAGAAAAATTCATCTTTTGAGGAAATAGTGTTACAACTTTTGCAAGCTAGAAACCAACTTGTCCATTCCCACTCCCAATCCATTTCAAAACTTGAGACCCAAATTGGCCAATTGGCTAACACCTTGAGTAAGAGAGAGAAAGGACAATTGCCTAGTCAACCAGTTAAAGATCCAAAGGGGGCAGTATGGAGTAGAATCATCTAATGGCAAGAACATAAGCAAATTCAAGCTATCATGACTCTTAGGAGTGGTCGAGAAATACCAAACCACACAAATGGGACCAATGAAAGAGTGAGCGAGCTGGGTAGTCAGATTCAAAATTCACCAGAGCAAAATAATGAGCCTAGGAGTCCTCACTTGAGTCTTTCAAGTGAGCTTACGGCCCCCTATGTGCCAAAGGCACCATATCCCAGTGTTTAAATGATTCTTCTCCTTTCAGTAAAAAGAAGCAGGCATCTACAGAAGCAATGTTTGAGGTGTTCAAACAAGTGAAAATCAATCTCCCCTTGTTGGAGGCGATTAAGCAAGTACCTTTCTATTCTAAATTCCTCAAGGACTTGTGTACACAAAAGTGTAAATCCAAGACCCATGTGACCAAAAAGATCCTACTCACTGAACATGTGAGTTCCATTTTGACCAACAACACCACCCCTAAACCTAAAGATCCAGGTGCACCTACCATTTCTTATGTCATAGGTGCACATTCAATTGAAAAGGCACTTCTTGACTTAGGTGCTAGTGTCAACCTTCTTCCCTATTTGGTGTACAAGAAACTTGGGTTTGGTGAGTTGAAACCTACATCAGTGACTTCAGTTAGCTGATCATTCCCTTAAAACCCCTCGTGGCATACTTGAGAATATCCTAGTTAAGGTCGATAAGTTCTACTTTCCTGTCGATTTCCTTGTCCTTGACATGGAACCTGAATTAACTGATAGGAAACAAATCCCAGTCATCTTAGGGCAACCTTTCTTAGCCACTATCAATGCATGCATTAACTGTAAGTCTGGAGTGATGGAAGTATCATTTGGAAATATGCAAGTCAAAATGAATGTGTTTCATGAAACCCAATACCCTTCCAATGATAGTAAATGTTTTGCAGTTGATGTGGTTGATGAATTGGTGGACATTCTTCCATTTACTCTCTCAATAGGTCCTTTAGAGGCATGTCTTACTCATTTCAGATTGAGAACTTTGATATTGATAGATCCATTGAGGAGGTCAACGCTTTGCTTGACTCTGCTCCTCGCATGAACCTTCAGCTATGGAACTCCCAATTTGAGCTCCTGCCAACCCTCTCTAGTGAGTTTGTAGTACCTTCTGTTGTGACCCCACCAACACTTGAGGTGAAAATGCTAGATACAGGTATCATTTACCCCATCTCTGATAGTAAGTGGGTGAGTCCCACACAGATTGTACCCAAGCAGTCAGGACTTATAATGGTTGAAAATGAGAGTGGTAAGTTAATTCCTACACGTACCACTACTAGGTGGGACGTGTCCAATGCTTTAGTGGACCCTGCTTAACAAACCAATTGATTCATTTCTGTCTGGCTGAAGACGTTAAACTTAGCGCTGCATTAGAGGCAACTAATGGTTCAATCTTGTGTTCAAACACACTAGCACATCTCACACCAAGTAGGATAAGGGTAGATTCTTTTACTTATTTATTTATTTATTTATTTTTCTTCTTTGTATATTTGTATTTTTATTTCTTAACTGTAACTAATATTGTTGTTCCTTTGTGGTACGTGCCATTGAGGACAATGTCAATTAAGTTGGTGGGAAAAGGGTTTGGTTTGTGATTATTTTGTGTGTTTGCTTTGGTTTGTGATTATTTTGTGTTTATTTTTATTTTTTTTCCTGGTTATGTTTTGAAAAAAATCACATTTTGAAAAAGCACAATTTGAAAAACAAAACTTATATTTTACATTTGTTTTGTTTTATTTTATTTTATTTTGTTTTGTTTTGTTTTATTTTTCATTTAACAAAATTTTGTTTTTCATTTTTCAAAATTTTATTTTACATTAAAACAAAAAAAACAAAACAAAAAATACATAGAAGTAATATATAAAAAAATACAGAAAATCGGAATACCAAAAAAAAAAAACAAAGGAAAAAAAAAAAAAAAAAAGTCTTTCTCCAGTTTCGGTGACATGCGACGTCTCAGCAGCAAAGGTCAAAAGGCAATCTCATTTGCAGGTAGCCTCACTGCTCGACTCTCTCGCCGATCACCTAGCCTCGGGTTTCATTTTAGTGATGCCCTTGAAGGCCTTGCTTCCGCATTTGCAGGGTTTGCAAAGGAAATTATACCTCGTTGGCCGTCAAACGAAGAACACCAGGGCCCCAGGTTGTTGGCCATAAATGTTGTTTTTCTCTTGAGTTCCTTATTCTGTTTCTTCAGTTGACTGTTCTCCCTTCGAACATCTTGATACATACACTGAAAAAGGGCAAGTTGTGCAGTCAGCCGCTACACTTCATTCATTCGACTTTGTAATTGACGAGTCACATTTGACACTGAAGTCATGGCCTCTACACACAGATTTAAGGTGTGCGAATTAGCATCCATATCAGATTTGGCTACCAATAATTGGTCCAGTGGCACTGTGGGGTTAAAAACAGGGGCTGACGTATTCCGAGAAAGGCCTGAAGAAGCAGTATCACGTAATTCCTTTGGAGTTGCATTGAGATCAGGGAAGAGGGTGAGAGGTCGAGTAGAGGCCATGTTAGAAAAGAAAAGAAAAAATTTAGGCTGCAATGGACAGATTTTGGCAGATACACTTTGCCATTTCCTTTGCAGAGGCCGACTTTAAGAAGAGGAAGAAGAGAAAGAAGAAGGAGAAGAGGATAAACGGAGAGCGGTGGGAGACGATCGAGCTCAGAAGTATTGGCGCCGTTGTCGTTGAATTTGTGAATTCAGATGTGACGCTCGATGCTTCAGCAAAGAGAAAGGCCAGAAGAAGGAGAAGAAGAAGACGGCACGCGGAGTGGGGAAAAAAATAAATAATAAGAAAGAAAAAAAATACTAACAGTAATAATAAAATTTTGTGTATATTTGTGTTTAGTTTCTAATCCTTTTGCAAGTAAAGTTTCTACATGGTGAAAGATCTAACAAACGTTACATCGGGAACAGCTAAGTAAAACAAAAGTAATTTTGTTTGAGACATGTGATGGTAAGGATGCAATTAACAATTTTCACTAAGAAATTTTATCACAGTAAGCCTTGGAATCTGGCTCTAAAAGACTATTTCTCTTTAAATTTATGGTTTTTTGTTTTTTAATTTTGTTTGTGCTTTTTTTTTTTATTTAAAGTTTTTAATAAAAAAAAATGAAAAAAAAAACTTTTTGTTATTTTTCTTGTTGTGTGTATAAAATTTTTCTGTTTTTAAATAAAAAATATATATATTAAAAAAAAAAAAAAAACACTTTTGAGCGTTGATTGTATTATTTCTTCTTCATTTTGTGTGTGAGGTTCTTAAGTTTAGTTATAATTTTGTTACCTTAAGATTATAATTTTGTCTTAGTTCATTGCACTATTTCTCATTATAATACTCATTTATTTCATACTTGGTTTAATTACGTACACGTCACTACACAAATATTACTTGACTAAGTTTGGGACACAATCTTTGAAAATCTTGATACCTAATGCGGAGACTATAAATCATGCAAGGTTTTGAGCCTATCATTCTTTTTGGAGGGTTATGTGACATTTACTCGTAATTTTTCTTTGACAGCTCATTATGTCGTCATTAAGTCTCATTATTCTTTCAAATGGGTCAAAAAATATTGAAATCATCATTTTTATGCCATTTTGTCCTTGTAATATATGGATCATGCTATATTTTGATATATGATTTTAGGCCATCTTTCTTTGTTTGAGCCTTGTTAAAAAAAATATCACTAGTTAGCCTATTGAGCCTATACAGAAAAACTTTTTATTCATTTAGCCATTTCCTCCGGTGTCTCAAGAATAGATTTTATCTGTTATTTTGGGAGGAAGCTATCTTATGAGTGGAACAAAGAAACTAAAAAAATAAAAAAAAAAACCCCGATGACATGAAGAGTACTTAAGATAGTTGTGAATCACATGAAAAAATTAGTTAAAAGGGCGGGTTAGTAAGACAAGGTTTCATATTTGCTGATTTCGTTTAATTCATTTCTTGGACACCTGTTTTCTATCCTTCACCCAATTTTGTAAATAATTCCCTTTAACCCAACATTACAACCGGAAATAAAGTCCTATTTGATCTTGGGATTAGCATGATTATGAATTTTCAGACATAGTGGCATAATTTCATTGTTTTCGACTTTCCTATCATGAGACTATATTTACTTTTTCTATACAGTGTATTTCAATTTTAAATGTGAGAAATTTTCGTTTTGTTAAACATAATTTTTCCCTCACATACATATACTAGTGAGGCTAAGCCATGTCAGAGTGCTTCATTTGTTGAGAGTAAACTAGTGAGAATCAAATCAAAGCATGCTTCTGAAGGAAATTTTGGGGCTGTGTTTTATTTTGAAATTGAGGAAGATTGTGTGTAAAGTAAAAAAATCACACACCGAGTTTAGAAATAAATACAATATTCCTAATGATTGCTAGTGTTTTGTACTCTGGCTACTTATTTTTCGAATGTAGGAAATTTACAATTCTCTAGACTTCTAGCACTTGGATTGTAGAGATTCTCTGAGCTCAAAAATTTTATATAAAAAAAAATAGTTTTTTTTGTATAAATTTTTTTTTTATAATTTTGTGGGTAGATTCTCTGTAAACCCTCATGAGAGTACAACTTGTCCACTAGGGGTAACCTACGGGTTCAAAGGCTAATTGCGTACGCTCAATGCAATCGTGTTCCCTACGAAAACGGCATAGATAGATTTTATTTCATTTTCTTTTTAATTTGTTTTGCTCGAGGACTAGCAAAATATAAGTTGCGGGGTGTGATTGAAGCCTAAATGTTACATATTTGGACCGCTAAAATACATTTTATTAGTCTAGTTATTTTTAATATTTTATAATTTTACATATTTTTTTTTATGTGTTTTTTCATATTTTGAATACTTGTACAAATATTAGTGTAAATAATACATTTTAGATATTTTATATATTAGATTATATTTATTAATATTAGTGTAAATAATACATTTTAGATATTTTATATATTAGATTATATTTATTATAAAATAAATTAAATAGAAAAAGGAAAGAAAAAAAAAAAAAAAACAGAAAAGAAATCAAAAGAGGGTGTCAGCAAGCAGCCACCCTCAATTTACATATAATATAATATATATTATTATATTATTAAATTTATATTATAATTCTTGTTTGTTCTTGCAGATTTTTTCCTATAAAAGGAGCTCAAGTGCGAGAACAGAAGGGGAGGCGAACTCAGAAGGCCAAGAGGAGAGAGAAAAGAAAGGAAGAGTGGGAAAATTTAGAGTATATTTTATAGTGATTGTTATAGGAGTATGAGTAGTTAATTTCTATATCTTAAAGTTAAGATAAAACTCTGATCGAGTTATTGGGGTAGTTTGTATTTAGTTTTGTACAATCTTAATTGATTTGGGTATTATTGTATAACTCAGATTTTTATGCAAACAATGTTTTATCAACTTATGTGTTCATTTGGTCGTGAATACATGTTATACAAATAATTTTCATGCTCAGACGAGTCGTGAATCAACCTTAGTTTAGCAGTGACAGTCCGTGCTAAGCGAAAATAATTCGTAACTTTCTGATTTTAAAACACAAACCTTTTGAAGTGATGTGTCCTGATCAAGATATATCGTAGTACCCCTCTCAATAATTTTTTACAATCTAAATACAACCACCCCCCAATTGCAAGGTTAGTAGTGGATTCTAGATCCTAAGATTCCTTTTTCTCACCTTCCATTTTAAAGCCTAGATTTTTGAATTAAAACCAATTTGCCCTAATCTCTATGGTTCGACACCCGTTCTCAACCGCTATTCTACGTAGTAGTAGTTGCTACAGGTTTTATTCATTTTATTTTGGTGTGCAAACAACCTACCACATTTCTGCCAAGAGCAGGAGCATATCGAAGTCCAATATTTCAGTTAAATCAGATCTTCCAGCTCTCACTACTGAAACATTCAAAGGAGTCATTGCCTTGTATATATGAACTGAAGGTTATATTATATTTTGCACACCACCAGAAATTTGGACCCAAAAAAATGTTTTTTGTTGGGACAAAGAATCTCAATTTTCATGGTAGTGCAGATGCATAGATCAATAGAACTTGAACATTCTAAAAGTTATAAATCCTCAAGTACCTGAAAAATGAGACCATCTGCCTCATGAGAAAGCCTCCGAATGAATTCCTTTAAAAGTTTGTTAACAGTAGAGAGCAGCCAAAAATCCTTCCTCCTCACCTAATAAAATTCTCGAGCAAATCAATAACCAGGCCCACTTGAAAAATCAAATTAGTTGTAATTAATTTTCTGTGGCCCTCAAAACATACCCTGAATGGTTCCAAGTCATATCTATAATATGGATTTCTACTCTCGTACATATGCTGGCGTTCATGGTTCCGAGGTTCAATCACTTCTTTCTCAAGCATTTTCCACCGTTCATAGAAAGGCCGCTGCAATGATTTGCAGTTATCACACAGTACCCATCAGGACAGTAGGCGAATTTTAAAAGAAAAAGCAACAAAACAGACAAACATTCTATGATGATATAATAAACGTCCAAAAAATTGGATATAGTATGTATAGTGTGCCGTGAAGCATTTTCACTTACGTAATGAAGCACGGATACTCCAAAAATGGTGTCATACGAGTACCGGGTGCAGGTACGCGTACTGGTACGGCTGCATGTGTATTGGGTATGCCAAATACATGTTAGGTACGGCAAATACGTTTGGGTACGTCGTGGGTACAGGCTGGGTACGTTTTGGGTACGGCGTAGTGACCTTTTTTTTTTTGTTCTTTTTTTTTTAGCTGCTAGAATTTGTTGTAGCCTTTATTATTCTTCTTTCACTTCGAAAATCATCAGGTAATTTGTTTCCAACACCCTTTATCCATGAGTCCTGCCTTGGCTCTCTTTTGTATCATGTTTTAGACAATCAAAAAGGAAAAAGAAAGAATTATACAAGTTTTTAGACAATTTGCTCCTTTTAATTTTGATATAGAAACTTTCATTTGCATGTTGAATGTTTAGCTATAAATTTAAAAATAAAAAATAAAAAATTGACATACCTCAACCATATCCGTACCCTATTTTTTTAAGAATTTGCCGTATCGGCGCACCCGTATCGTACTCATACCCATATCCGTACCTGCACCCGTGCTTGCTATCTTATATCTCATGTGAAATGGTTTGAAAATTTGCCCTAACTAGTCAAGCATGGTCTATAGATCGCCAAACATGGCTTCAATCGTTATTGCAATGGGTAAACTGAACTTGCATTAACCGGACTTGCTTCTTTTTGTTTTTGACAAGTTAGCCGGCCTTGCATGCTATACCTCATATGTGAGGGCCCATCCCCTCCCCCCCACAAAAAAAAAAAATAATAATAATAAAAAATAAATAAATAAAAATAAAATAAAAAATTAAGCAGTACATGCCACGATGAATCAAAATGGACATTAGCAGATTAATATTAGTGATTGTCAAAATTAGATATATGTACTAGATGTGTCATCCCTCTCTGAGCATCCTAATATCCCCAGCAGAGGCTTGTCAGAGAAGAACTTGAGCAAAGAATGATATAACACAGACATGCAAGAATAAGAATTATAAAGCATCCATGCTTGGATCGTTGATTGTGTCAAATGAGAAGTAGACCCCGAATTAGTTTTCTAACCTCTATGACAGAGATGTAATTAATTGCCATCAGATCATAGATTAGGTATCTTCTTTCCTGCTTCTGTGAGCCTGGTACAGTATCAATTATCATCTCCCCATCAAGTAATGTATAGTGGTGAGTCTTCTCAGCTAAAGCCTTACAAAATAAGTGCAATTACATCAGTTTGGAGGCCACAAATATGGAAAACTTTATTAAAGAGGCTTTATATAGACCAGAAACCTTCGTGAAAGCAGACTGTGGATACATACTTCATTAGTGCTTTTGCAAGGAAATTTCATCTGGACCCTTCGAAAATTGAAATTCCTATCAATTAAGTAACAACCATCCAAGGTAATTAGCATCATATATCGTGTTCCATCTGCTTTCCATGTGGCATAATAATAGCGTTGTCTTAGCAATTGTAGGTTGTCCCTGCAAGCCAAAAAAGATAATCACATTGTCATAGATAAATGAGACTATAGTCAGGAAGGAATATTCAATACAAAGGATCTAAAATATAACAACCATGATTCAAATTTCCTCCTTTATCTAGAGAAAACATGAAATTCCACATGCTTAAAGCAGAAATAACACAATCATCAAAATTAGCATCATTTTTATAGACGAGATGAGCATAATATATGTGACACATTCATTTAAAACTCGGGATGAGCATTCTTTAGGGAATGAAGGCTTTGCTAACCATAGTTGCACACAGCTTTTGTACCATATCAATAGCTTCAAATACGTAAATGAAAGCCTTTGATATAAAGCACCTCAAACCCCTCATGTAACAATGAATTGTTAGCAAGAGCCAAGCCATTGGCTGGCTACACTACTCTAACCACATGTACTAACTAGATTACATGGCCAAAGTTAGAATAGAAATATTTCAAGCCACCCAGAACTTCAATTGACAACGATGTATCTTAATAAAGTTCAGTGGAAATAAAGGACATGCACAGACAATTCAACTTGTATCCTGCTATACAATCCAGAACTGGAACGTACAAGACACAACAAACCTAATGTGTCCCTTGATTGATCTAACACTGAAGTAGTAAAATATTTTTCTTAGAGCATCACCAGTACTGCTGGTAAAAGTTCAGCTAGGCTCAAGTCTAAGAGTAGCCACCATGAGCAAATAACACCAGAAATTAGGTCTGCATCCAGTCTATCACTGCCAGCACCCTATTTTGTCCTTTCTCTAAAAAATTCTTTGTAACAGAACTTTCTATCTAGTGATGGTAACAGACAATAAAATCAATTTCTCCAATTAGAAGTATACATCAAATTAAGTCTACACAATAAAACACTAGCTTCCTGCAAACCTATAAGCACATGAATGCTAAATTATCCCATTCACAAGTTAAATACCGGCTTAATTAAATGCATAGCTTGAAGCCACGTGGCTGACACCCTCATATTTCAAGAGACACTCCTTCCAACTTCGACAAAGATAAGAACCCCAACTCAATGCACCGATAAGCAACACACAAATTCACACTCTAAGATGTTTAACTGATAACTGTTATTTTAGAGAATTCAAGATTAGGGAATTATTAGGATATCATTCCCTATTTATATTAATGAAGATTAATAATCACAAGGAAGCCCTAAGGCATAAAATAATTACAAAATAATAACCAAAATAATCATATATTATTCTAACACTCCTCCTCAAGCTGGTGCGAAGATATCTCTCATGCCTAGCTTGTCTAAGATGTCATGAAATGGCTTACTCCCAACTCCTTTAGTAAGGATATCAGCAAGTTGTTTACCAGACTGCACAAATGGAGTACATATTGTGCCACTAGTGAGTTTCTCCTTAATGAAGTGACAATCAATCTCAACATGTTTTGTCCTGTCATGTTGAATCGGATTGTGAGCGATGTTGATAGCAGCATTATTATCACAGTATAACCGCATGGAGTCTGTTTGATCAATACCTAGATCACTCAACAATAACCTGATCCATAAGAGCTCACACACCTCTTGTGCCATAGCTCTAAACTCAGCTTCTGCACTTGACCTGGCAACCACATTCTGTTTCTTACTCCTCCAAGTAACTAGGTTGCCTCCAACAAAAGTGCAATACCCTGAAGTCGATCTCCTATCAGTCACTGATCCAGCCCAGTCAGCATTTGTATAGGCCTCTACACGAAGATGATCAGACTTTGAAAAATAAAGAACCTTACCCGGAACAGACTTCAAGTACCTCAAAATTCGCATGACAGCCTCGAAGTGAATCTGATGAGGAGCATGCATAAGCCCAACTAACCATCGACAACAGCAATATCAGGACGAGAGTGAGATAGGTAAATGAGTTTACCCACTAATCACTGATAGCTCCCCCTGTCAACAGTTGCTCCTCCTTCATCATCCCCCAGTTTCTGATTGGGTTCTAGTGGAGTGTCATAGGCCTTGCAGCCAAGCATCCCAGTTTCCTTCAACAAATCAAGCACATACTTCCTCTGTGAGACAAATATCCCATCCTTGGAGCGAGCAACTTCAATTCCCAGAAAATACTTCAAGCTCCCCAAGTCTTTGATCTCAAACTCACGGGCTAAATATTTCTTCAACAGAGGAATTTCCTCACTATCATCACTCGTAAGAACTATGTCATCTACATAAACAATGAGTGCTGTAGTCTTACCATGTAAAGAATGTTTCACAAACAAGGTGTGATCTGCTTGACTATGTTTGAAGCCATATTTAAGCATAGCCTGAGTGAATCTCTCAAGCCAAGCTCCCGGAAACTGCTTAAGACCATAAAATGACTTCCGAAGCCTACATACTTTGCCTTCTGTTTGATGATTCTCAAAACTAGAAGGAATGTCCATATATACCTCTTCTTCGAGGTTACCACGGAGAAAGGCATTCTTTACATCAAACTGATGAAGTGGCCAATCTAGATTAGCTGCTAAAGAGAGAAACACTTGGACTGAATTCATCTTAGCCACTGGTGCAAAGGTCTCCTGATAGTCGACGCCATACGTCTGAGTGAACCCTTTTGCCACAAGTCTAGCCTTGTAATGCTCAATAGAACCATCCGCTTTGTGCTTCACAGTGTACACCCATTTGCATCCCACAGGTCGTTTTCCTTTAGGTAACTCAGTCAATTCCCAAGTACCATTCTTCCTAAGTACTTTCATTTCCTCAATCATGGCAAGTTTCCACTTAGAGGTAGCAAGAGCATCCTAAAAATGGTTAGGAACGCTAATAGAGGAAATATTGGACACAAACGCTTTATATGAGGACGACAAATGAGAGTAGGACACAAAATTTAAGATAGGATGTTGAGTACAAGACCTCACACCATTTCTCTTGGCAATCGGAACATCAAGATCAATGGACTCAAGAGATTCAAAGGTACCTGGACACTCATCAGAAGCAGGAGATGATAGTGGAGGAGTAGAAGTGGTCTCTTGTATCCAGTTAACTTTCTGTCTGTCTCTGTCCCTGACATAAACTTGCCCTTCCCTATCCTGGGTGACATTGGGTTCTGCAGTCCCAGTATGAGGTGGTGGTGCAAGAACAACTGGTTCCACCATAGGAATCACAGGAATCACTTCACACCAAGGCTCCCCCTGAAGGGAGGACTGTGACACCGGAGAAGACAAGAAATAAGACTGGGACTCAAAGAATGTGACATCCATGGACACAAACCACTTACGAGAAGGAGGGTGGTAACACTTATACTCTTTTTGAGTAGGAGAGTACCCAAGGAAAACACATTTGAGGGAGCGAGGGTCCAACTTACCACGAGTAGAAAAGTGATTATGGACAAAACAGACAACCAAATATTTTAGGAAGAATAGAAAACAAGGACTGGGAACCTAGGAGGACTTGAAGAAGAGCTTGTTTTTGCAAGACCTGAGTAGGAAGACGATTAATAAGATGAGCAGCAGTGAGAACAACGTCGCCCCAATAGGACCGAGGCACACTCATAGAAAAACACATGCATCGAGCCATGTCAAGAAGATGGCGATTCTTGCGTTCCGCCACCCCATTTTGTTGAGGGGTATTGGTGCAAGAGGTCTGATGGATAATGCCATGAGTAGAAAAATATTGCCCTAACCCAGAATCTATGTATTCACCCCCATTATCAGAACGGAATATTTTGATAGTGGCCCCAAACTGAGTACAAATCATCCTATGAAAATTGCAGAACACAGAGAAAACCTCACTCGTCTTTCATGAGATACACCCAAGTAGTACGAGAAAAATCATCAATAAATGTAACAAACCAGCAATGACCTTTCATAGACACAACACAAGATAGACCCCAAACATCAGAATGTATTAATGAGAAAGGAGCTAAACTTTTATTAAAACTGGGAGCAAAAGAAGCTCTGTGTTGTTTGCCAAGCTAACAAGACTCACAAAGAAATTTAGACACATTATTGTTTGAAAAACCAAATGGAAATAAATGTTTAAGTAAATAAAAAGAAAGATGCCCAAGACGCCGATGCCACAGCCATATATCATCGGTGGTAGTAGGACGCATGGTGGAAGAATGAGCAAGCTTGTCCGGTTGATCCAGGAAGTAGAGACCATTTTCTGCACTACCATTGCCAATCGTCCTCCTTGTGACAAGGTCCTGAAAAAGACAATGATCAAGAAAAAATATCATACTACAATTCAAATCTTTTGTAATACGACTCAAGGATAATAGGTTAACAGAAAAATTGGAAACATGAAGAACAGAAGAGAGAGGTAAAGTAGGAGTGACATGGACTAAACCTTTCCCAGAAATAGAAGAAACAGTACCATCTGCAATCCTAACTTTGTCCTGACCTGAAGAGGGCTTATAGGTAGAGAAAAGATCAGAGGAACCAGACATATGATCTGAGGCACCAGAATCAATAATCCAAGGCAAAGACTTATGAGACAGGAAAGCACAAAGAGAAGAGGCTAAGTTACCTGAGCGGGCAAATGACGAGGAAGATGTACTGAGAGCAGTAGAAGACCAGCGGTCCAACAATTGACGTAGAACATCCTCAAGCTCATGAGTAGTCATACCAGAGAGATCATCAGAAGCCTGGCCAACGGAAGCAGAATTGAATCACGTATATCAATAGCACTAGATTGATGAGCTCGTGGATAGGAGCCACGTCCTCTAGACTGGCCTGACCGACTGCCTCTAGAACCAGATCGATCACCTCGACCCTCGGATGGAGTCCTATGAAGCTTCGAACACGTCTCACAAGTATGCTGCAGCTTCTTACAGTAATCACAAAATACAGACTCCTTGGCGGCAGACGGAGGAATAGGAGTTAGGCTGAGGCCATATCTAGAGATAGACAATAATGCTGAGCGGTCGATAGAGACAGGGGACATCATAGCAGACTGACGACTCTCCTCATTCTATACATAGGCAAAGGCCTTCTGAAGTGAAGGAAGAGTGTCCATACTCAGAACCCGACTCCGAACCGGATCATACTCCACATTAAGACCAACCAGAAACTTGAAGACCCTTTCTTGTGCAATAAACTTCCTGTACCCAACTGAATCAGCAGTGCAAACAGGCTTATAGTCCTGCAGGTGATCAAGGCGTTTCCAGCCATTGGTAAGGAAGGTGAAGTACTGAAGAACAGTCTGCTCCCCCTGAACAGAGCTCTCAATAGAGCGACGTAACTCAAATGCCTGTGAGAAATTCCCTTTGCGGGAATAGGTGGTAGCCACAGCATCCCAAACATCCTGGGCAATCTCCATAGATAAGTAGCCCTCGCCAATGTCAGGCACCATCGAATGAATAAGCCAACCTATAATCAAAGAGTTGGTAATTTTCCATTGGTCATAACCCGGGTCAATTGTGCTCGATGCTTGTATCCGGCCATCCACATACCCCATTTTCCCTTTGCTCTTCAAAAACATAGTCAAACTCCGCAACCACACGAGATAGTTCTGACTATTAAATAGAGAGGTAGTGATTTTAAGACTAGGGTCAGGGTTATCAGTCATAGTAATAGGTATAGGGAAACTCTCACTCCTAGGTGTCTGAGAAGTAGTGGACACATCGGTGGAATCTGCCATAGATACTGTACTATTGAACCCTCAACAAAACTAGTGCCAATCACAAACCCGGAAGGTAGAGGAGTACAAACACAATGACCATTAAGGAAATTAAAGACTTAAAATCTCATTAACTTCTTTTGTTTTTTTTGTTTTTTTTTACAGCATTGATTTTTTATTTATATATATATAAATAAAAAAATCTATATATATATTTTAAGATGAAAGGGAAAAACGAAGCAACTGTTGACAGAGGTAGGTGTTGAATACCGACTTTAACTCAGATCATCACGTAACTCAGTGAAGCAAAGGTAGGTGTCGACAGGGACAGACGACAACAACAAACCCTTTCTCGTCCCTCGCCAACGACGCTAAGGCCAGGAGGCCTGACGTCAGTGCCCGACTGGGCTGGGAGAGCCCAATGACTGGCTGTGTGATGGCTCTGTGTGTGACGACTGGTTCTATGACGACAAGTTTTGTGACGATTGGCTCTGTGATGAGAACCAGAGGGATGTGACGCTTGGTTCTAGGGTGGCGATGGTGGTGATTGACGACTGTAGGGGTGAGTAATTTAGGTTTTAGGGTTTGTCTATGATACCATGCTATTTTAGAGAATTCAAGATTAGGGAATTATTAGGATATCATTCCCTATTTATATTAATGAAGATTAATAATCACAAGGAAGCCCTAAGGCATAAAATAATTACAAAATAATAACCTAAATAATCATATATTATTCTAACAATAACATACAACACTGGTGATAATACAGAATACAAGTACCAACTTTAGATACTTATTATTGTTGTGGAAAAGATTGAGTTGGACCTGTTAAGCGAAACAGGGTGTGACCCTGGAAATTGAGAGTTTCCTCTTACCTGAAAAAAAAAAATGGGGCTTCAACTTTTGGTTACATATAATAAAATCTAGTATTTAATTTGATTTTAACTAATTTTGAGTGTCATATAAAACCCTCAAAAAATGGAAGAGAATGCATAAGTGCGAATCCAACCCAAACATAAAAAATGGAAGTGATGCCTTTAAAGTTCTTACCCCTATACCCAACTTTAGTGCTTGATAGCAGAACTGCCGCATTGCATTTTGTTGGTCGAAGGGTATGCTATCTCCCAAAACATCATCATTTGTCATTACTGCCTCTATCTCATGTTTCTCCTGAAAAAATAAAGACTTGTTAAAACACATTGAGAAAATCCAGATGCAAGGAAGAGAAGGACGAAAAGAAGAGGGATAAACATTGGCACAGATAATTGCAGGGTCAAAGAAGATGATAACTAGACCGCACCAATTTATCATATTATTGAGGGAGAGAGAGAGAGAGAGAGAGAGAGAAGGCCAAGGTTTGACTCTACTACACAAACTTAGAAAAACGAATAACCAATTTCATTAAACATCCAGGCCTATGCCTATAGGGCAAGGCTAGTTTCAAGCGTAACTCTGGTTGCAAAAAGAAAGATGATGCTAAGTACTTCACAAGAAATAAGGAAACCATGCTCCATTTTCTTGATTTTTCCTCAAAAACCAATCTAGAAAATTACATCTATGCTTGTACAATGCAACAAACATAAAAAGGACGTATTTTGCCATAGATGGCAGAATTTTCATTACATCAGAAAGACCAAGGAATCTATCGAAAGATATTAGGAATGAGAAATAGAATAATGCATCCAATAAATGCATACAGGCAAAGGAGCAGCAGAAACTCCATCATCGTCCTCATCCAGCACAACATCACCATTGAGATCAAGATCAGAAGATCTTTTCCACTCTGGAGTTGGAGGGCAAACAACCATTTCAGGCTTTCTTTCATGATAAAAGTTGTACAAGGTATCAACATAGTCTGGTTTGTAGATTCCTGGTGGGCGTGCATCAGCAAATAATTTAATTGCCTGCATCAAAGAAAGCCAATCAATCCATCTTCCGTGGAACAACCTAAAAGCAAAGTCAAAACAAAACAGACAATAAACTAACCTGTGTAACAGATATGGATAGTGTGCGCATGAGATAATGAACGATCATATACCCCGTTCGGTTATGCCCATGTGTACAATGAACAATAATATACTTCTTCGAGTGCTTTTGGCGAGTGAGAAATAGTGAAACCTAATAAAAATGAAAACAAATAATAACTATCAAAATAACATAATGTGTAGTAGAGCCCTCTATCACCACATGTTGACATCTGGTTGTGGAGGTTCCCTTGGAAGAGAACCTTTGAAGAAGTGTGATTGACAGTATGTGCATGACTAGGGGGGTTTGGTTCACACAGGAAATTAGGGGCTCATAGGGTGTGGGCATTTGGAAAAACATTACGAGGGTCAAGGATGACTTTTTTCCTCTTATATGCTTGGGTGGGGATGAGTACAGAGTTCAGTTTTAGCATGATATCTGATGTGGACAAAGGCCATTGAGGAACGTCTTTCACGATCTTTTCAGGTTGGCAATTAATCAGGAGGGCTCAATAGCGGAGTTTTGGACTCCATCTTCTATGGGTACAATTTGGATGCCTGCTTTCCGAAGGGCTCTTTACGGTTGCTAGGTAGATCTTATTGTCTTAGGATGGCTTCAGGATACATTCAAGTAAGGGCGGATGATACTCTAGTTTGGAGAAGAGCCAAGAATGGCTTATATGCGGTGCCTTCCTTTTATAAGAAATTATTAGGTGTTAGAATGTGTCCTACATCACCTAGAGTTACCCCATCTATGCTGGTTATAAAGCCCCAGTTTCCCTTTTCTTAATACCAGGATTTTAAGGAGAAGTGTGGGCTAGGCTTTTCAATTTGGTATTAGAGCTTGGTTGGGCCTGTAATTGGTGTGCCGTTGGTTCGGCTACTGCATGTTGTGGTCCAAAAATGTGTGTTGGAATATGTCCCACATCGCCTGGAGTTGCCTCATCTGTACTGATTATAAAGCTCCAGTTTCTCTCCCCTTAATACCTGGGTTTTAAGGAGAAGTATGGGCTAAACTTTTTAATTTGGTATCAGAGCTTGGTTGGGCCAGTGATTGGTGTGCCGTTTGTTCGGCTACTATATTTTGTGGTCCAGGAGGGTGTGTTGTAACGTGTCCTACATCGCCTGAAGTTGTCTCATTTGTGCTAGTTATAAACTCCAGTTTCTCTCTCCTTAATACCTGGGTTTTAAGGAGAAGTATGGGCTGGGCTTTTCAATTGTAGGTAGAGAGGATGTAGGCTTTCCTTGGAAAGGGATTTGGTGCTCGAGGGCCTCCCAAAGGCGGAATTCTTTACTTAGAAGACAGTTGAGGAGGGGTAAATTCTTGTTTGTGTTTGCGTAAGGGAGTGAGGGATAGTAAAGGGATTTGGTGCTCAAGGGTCTCCCAAGGTAACATTCTCTGCTTAGACAACAGTTGAGGAGGGGTAAATTCTTGTTGGTGTTTGCATAAGGGAGTGAGGGTGTGAGAGATAGTATGTACTATCAACTTTTACACTATCCAGTTGCAAGGGAGGCATGAAGTGTCGTGTTCTCAATTTTTGAAGTGGAATGAGTGATGCATGAATCTCTTAGGGAGTGGGAGTTTTTCTCCTCCTGGTGTAGAGGTTGCACAAGGGGGAAGGTTTAGGAAGGCATGGCAGGCTATTGTACTTTGCCTTTTGTGGTGTTTGTGGAGTGAGAAACGAGAACTTTTGAAATTTTGGAGAAATTGATTGTGTTTGAAAGGGACGATACTTATCTCCTTGTATTTTTGTTGTGGCAAACTTTTCCTTTTTCTATAGGTGCTTTATTGACTTTTCTGGGAAAATTGTACATCTATGTAGATGTATAACGAGTGATACTTTTTGTTTCTCTATATGCATCACATGTATAAGCCTTAAGTCCCATCAAATGGGGTCGGCTATATGAATCATTCTTCTTCACTCGACTCTATGAAAGACCATTTCATTGTCAAATTAAGAAGATTCATATTTCTATTTACTATACTAGCCTACATCAATCTAGATTTGCCCCTTTCCCTAATACTTTCATCTACCATTATTGTATCGCATCTCTTCACTAAAAGATTTTACATATCAAAAAAAATTCAGAAACTAATCCAACCCTTACTTAGCTTGCAATGACAATGAATTTACACTATTTTCTTCTGACATCAAAATTGATCCACAAACATATAACGAATACAATAACATTGCATATTTTTCATTTGAATTAACTTCTTATGATCAAGTATAACTTCAAAACTTATTCTTTAAAACTATATTATCTTCTTAAAACATGAAATTGAAATCCATTAAATAGTTACCAATTTGTTCCTCCAACTTTGCTCTAATTTTTAATGCAACCCTCGAACTTCTAATTTTTCTATTTAAGCCCTCTAACTTTCAAAATTTTGTCAATGTAGTTCAACCATAATGGGAAAAATTAATATGTTGTATAATGTTTTTTTTTTGATAAATAATAATATGTTGTATAATGTTCTTCCCAAACGAGCAAATTTTATCATAATGTCCTAAAAGGATAAATAATTTCACCTAAAAACTAGCACATGGGTTTTCTCTCTCCATCTTTTGTTTTTTCTCATTTAGACTGTCATTTTTTTAGTTTAAACCCTAAAACTAGTTCAATTAGAAAGCACATGATATAATGCGACAGTTTTTCCTGCACTTGATTATAATAACTTAATTATGGAAGTCGGAGAGCTTAAATAAAGAAAATTTAAAAGTTTGAGGATCAAATTGAAAACTAGAGCAAAGTTGGAGGGACTAATTGATACTTTACCCTTTGTCATAACAATTGAAACTCAATTAGGAGTTGTCATAGGCTAAGTTACGTTTCCAATTAGCTACCTATTATACAAAAAAATTGCATCCAAAAAATGTGGCATTGATATTTCTGAAATTATGGTCCCAAGTGAGGGATCATTTGCTTAAAAATGACAGGAACACAATAAGTCAACATTATTTTGTATAAAAGCTCTATATGATGTGGCAATGGCATCTTTGAACTTAAGGGCCTAAGTGATTGGTCTTTTGCATTGAAACAAAAGGACTAAAAATGAGCCATATCATTTTGTATAAAGTTTTGTATGTATAGCATACACTTTTTAGTGTCCCTAGTTTCTGAAAAAATTTAACCACCCGAAATGTTTTAAGGTGGTCAACTTAGCCTAATAAGGTAATCAAAATCTAGGGTAAAAACACTTTACCTATATTTTATGTAATCCTATCAGATAGAAGTACATTAAAAAACCTTCTCTTCTTAAGAATATCTCTTCTATCCATGCATCACACAGGTTTACCACAAGTTATAAGCATAGGGGAGAATTACATTTTGAGATTCATTCAAACACCAGTAAGAAAGTGATGATAAGAAATTTTCATCCCTGCACTTACTTCTGAGAAAGAACCTAACTCATAATTTCCCAAAGTACAAAACCACAGTGAGATGATAACTGGCAGAATGTCTGTTTATCTTGCTTATAGAAGTATTATCAATGGACACAAGGAAAAATATGAGAAAATGGTAAAAGCTGAATATGTTTCACAAGCCATAAAGGTATAATAGATGTGTTTAACAAAAACATTACCTCATAAACAAAGTAATTTACAGCCTCATTATCAGGTACAGAATCACGCCCCTTGCATTGAATCTGAATAACAAATGCAATCATTAAAGGTTGGAAAGACTTCATTTGCCATTGTCGGAAAATCATAAGAAAACCTCATTTAGTTGACCATTACCCACCTTAACATGCTTAATACCTTCTTTCGTCAAATCTGATGCATGATAGTAACGACTAGTATTCGTAAGATCGATCACTAAACCAAGCTGGAAGCATCAGTGAAAAAAATTGCAAATGTTCAATTTCCCAGTAAGCAACCAAAGCTAAACTTCTTGATTAAAAAATTCACTTCTTACAGATATATCACAAGTTAATCTGCAGTGTTTCCTATAGAACTATGATATTATGCCTTTAGGAGTTAAATATGCATCTAGGATAAGTCTAGTTTCAGCAGAATTCTGGCTTAATTAAATTCTTATTACAAGAAAGTCACATAGAGAATTACATGGCAGCTTGAGATCAGTGCTGCTTTCATGAATGAAATTTTGTCACATATACTAGTGAGATATAATAACACAGTCAACATAAGGAAACAAGACACTATCTTCTCTTGCAAAATTAAAAATCTGAAAAAAGCCAGTAATTAGCTTCTAAGAAGACCAGCCACCCTCACTAGTTCGTTAGAGGCACAAATTCTCCCTCTTTTGCTCTAGGCACCACTCCTCTCGATAAAATTGATATACTTATGCACACACACATGCACAGAGAGAGAGAGAGAATCCATAAACCTCCCTCATCACATAAGGATCACTCACCTATCCATTCCAATAATGTTCAAGTCCTCTTGGCTGCAAATCAACTCTTATGTCCTCTCCATTCTTTTATTTTTTTTAGATCAACAACAAAAACTTTATTGATAATTCAAAAAAAGCAAGCGAGAATGAGGCATCCTCTTACAAAAGGACAATGGTAATACATAAAAAGAAACCCGTAACAAGCTAATCCCGAGCAAAAACCTACATATCACACACCGCCAACCAATCTTTATCTAACAAAAAAAGTGGAACTCCCTTAAATAAAGAGCTTCCTGACACCCAAAAAGAAGTTAAGTGACAAATATTATCCCACAAACAGCCCACTTTCCGGAACTTATCTTCAAATAATCTCGCATTTCTCTCCATCCATAGAACCTAAAAAGTAGCGAAGACGGCACAAGACCATAACACTTTGGCTCTTTTTGATCCTCCGAATGTGCGAAAATCAACTAGGAGCATATGCGCACTCCCTTTTGGGGCTACCCATATAACATTTCCCAAAGAAAACAATCTATGTCATAAATTCAAAGCGATTGGACAATGCAAGAATAAATGATCCACGGATTCCCCATTCTTACAAACAGAATGCACTACTGGGGATTTAGAAAACGATTAGATCTCCGTTTCTGCAATGTATCATTTGTCAAAATGCCTCCATGAACCAAGGCCCACGTGAACACCTTTACCTTTAAGGGAGCACAAACCTTCCAAACTTTTTTGCGAAAAGAAACTGAGGAACACGAGGATTATCAATGATGTAATCAAAAAAAGACTTAAAAGAAAATATCCTAGACGAATGAAAAGCCCAAACCCTCTTGTCCTCCAAAAGAAGAGATAAAGAAAAATGATCAATTCTAGACAATAAAGAAATCAACTATGAACCCTCCCTATCATTAAGATTCCTAGAAAAATCAAAATTTCAACAAATTGGAGCCAAAACTGAACAAGCCATGGAAACAATTGAAGAATTATGAGATCAAGCCATTCTATATCGATGTGGGAAGTCAACAACAAAAGAAACATCCTCCCAAAATCGAACAAGTTCCCCATTGCCCACCCTTACAAAAAGACGATGAGACCAACATGTGAAAATTTGAGAAACTGACTTTCAAGGAGCACGACAGTTACCCCACAAATCCACCCGTGAATCCCTACCATTGTCATGAGTCCCTTATTTGCTTCTTATAACCGCGTGCCATAGTGAATCAGTCTCAAGTGAAAATCTCCATAATCACTTGCCAAAAAGGGCTAAGTTCCTACCAAAATATTACTGATAGCCAAACCCCCCTTCTCCTTAGGTAACGACACTAACTCCCAATTCACCAAGTGATCATCTTTCCCCTCATCCTTGCCTCAAAGAAAATCCCTCATCAACTTTTCTAGTAACCTTGCCACCTTAACCGCAACCTTGAACAAAGATAAGTAATAAATAGGAATACCACTCAAAACAATCTTAACCAAAGTGTATCTACCCCCACGTGATAATAAACCCTTACTCCACCATTCCAGTCTCTTACCAATCTTTTCCACAACTGGATTCCAAAAAGCTTCACTCCTAGGATTACCCCCCAATGGAAGATCCAAATACTTAAACGGAAGTGACTCTATACCACATCCTAAAAGTGTCGCCCTGATCTAAAACTGATCTTGCTAAATATCAATTCCCACCACACTATTTTTTCCCAAATTAACCTTAAGCCCTGAGATAACCCAAAAAAGTCTCAAAATCGAATAAAGATTAACTAACTGACTTTTATCTCCTGAAGAGAAAAATATAGTATCATCTGCATATTGTAAATGTGTCACACTAACTCTATCTCTCCCCACCTCCAATGCCACAAAAAGACCTGCTTTCTTTAGCTCTATCGACCATCCGTCTAAGTACATCAGCCACTAAAATAAAAAGTAAAGGAGATAGTGGGTCCCCTTGTCGAAGCCCCCGTGAAGCCCTAAAGCAATCCCCTAGTTTAACATTAACTATAACTGACATATTACAAGTCGCCAAACATCCCCTAATCCAAGATCCTCACCTCCCACAATATCCTTTTTTGTCCATTACAAAATCCAAAAACTGCCAATCCACACGATCATATGCCTTCTCAAAATCTACCTTAAAAATAAGTCCATCACTCCCTGAACTTCTGTATTCCTCCACTACTTTATTTGCCACTAAGGCAACATCTAAGATTTGTCTTCCTTTCACAAAAGCCCCTTGCGCCCTAGACACAATATCCCCTAGAGACATCCTTACCATAGAGATCTTTACCACACTAGTCTCTGCCCCACCTCCATAACCCTCGACATCCCCATCCTCTCCGAGACTTCCTAAATTTCAAACCCTTCAGCTTCACTCAACCTGCCCAGAGTGGTATCCCTCCTAACCCAAGTTGGGCCTAAATAAAACGACCCTTCTTGGTCTGCTGCACCAAAAAAGAAAAAAGAAAAAACGAGGAAGAAGCCATGCTTCAAACAAGGCCCAATATCTTTCAACGCTGTCACTTTGGTGGTGTTGAATATTGGCCCCGAAGGCTCATCAACATGTGGCCTATACTGGTCCCTACCTTGCTCCCCACCCCAAGGGTTCCCCATTTTTGCTTTAATATTCAAAAGACTCTGCCCTTGCACCACTTTCCCCCTACCCTGAAATATCTCATCCATATCTTCATGTGCCTGGGGAGATTAAACGCAGGTCACAGATAGCATATGTGGAGATTAAAGCAATAGCCTTTTTCAAGAACTGCACTCAGTAGCAGTGCAATCTTTCATCTAGGCCAACAAAGTGTAATCGTTTCCTAAAAACTAAGTGAAAAAAACCTCCAATATTGGTAATCTATAAACAATGCCCCTCCCAGTTTGCTTTTCTCATTACACTAATGAAATCTAAATTCACAATCAAATTGATACAGAGACATGGACCGATTTGCTCAGTAATTGTTCCACAGGTTTTGAATTTCATGTTTTCCTAGATGTATAGGCTACTTGTATCTTTGTTGCTCCAAATTCCAACATAAAATCCTATTCCAGACCAGAGCTTAGAATAGAGATGTGAAAATTGAATTCTTTCACATGTATTCTGTTTTATTAGTGGAGATATCTCAGTGATCTTCTTAAACCCCTTACTCTATTAATTTTTTTGTTTGGACCATCAAAGGATTTTTTACTTGAAGTACTTCTACATACTTCTAGTGAGCAAACACTGTTGTCATCATGGCAAGCCAAGTACATGTAAACATGACTTAAATCTTGCTCTTGTTAGACTCTTCTACTGAAATAATATAACTCCTTAAACGTCTAAAACGGGGAAAGAATTTGCCCCTTCCAAGATGTAAGCTACATGGTGAGAAATCACATTGTGAACAAACTACTTTACCCTTTAAAAATAAAAAAGAACCGTTTCAAAAAGAAGATGGTCATTTTATTTGCAAATTTCACAGAAGAAAAAGGCAAAACATCAGAAGTTTGGTGTTCTTACTTTTCTTCCTAAAACTCTCTGTTGATGATGAATCACTTGCTTAAAAGAGTATCTTTTACCAGCAGGAACATAGGCATTGAAGGATTCACCAAGTGGAACTTTAGAAGGAATAATGCAACCAATTTCCTGGCCAACTGAAGGACAATCCAACCAACCTGTGATACGAAGAACAAAAAAGTAAATAACAAAAAGAGATGGTATGGAGAAAGATATTCAAGTGAGATACATTTTAATCTAAAACTAAAGATACAAAATATGAAAGTTCAATGTTTTGGAGCAATTAACTCTTAAATATTCCTTTTAAAAAAAACAAAATAATAAAAGGGGGACTTACATATAGGTCCCAATAGATGGATTTATTGTCCAATAGGTCCTATAATAATTAATGGCGTTTTTCATCAAACACTATTAAAAAAGTCACTAATTATTAATTTCAGCGATAGTTTGAAAATTTGGTCACAAAAAATGTCACTAATTACAAGTTTTAGCGATAGTTTAAAAAAAAAAAGTCGTCACAAAAAAGTAACTAATTGTAAGTTTTAGCAACAATTTATAAAAATTGTGACCAAAAAAATCACTAATTGTCAATTTTTAGTGATATGTGCAAAAAATCGTCACAAAAAAAATATTTTTAGCGATGATTTTACTAGAACTTACTTTCAATAAAACTTGATGGGAATTAAATCCAACTATTAGAACCTATTGGTAGTTTACTCATAATAAAAAGGAGACTGCCATATGCCTACAACACTAAAAGATCTCACAAGAAGATAAATTCAGGAAGAAAAACAAGAATGATAATAAGAAAAATGTGGATATAAAAGTGACACCAATATCTCATGTCACTAATCCGATAACTAAGCTTCATCTACAACCATTCACAATGAATTTTGAATTAATTTTGAGGCCAAGTTGGAACCAAGGCAAGTTTTAACCTTTGTGTCATCCAAACAAACACCACAACAAGCATCATATAACTTTATTTCAACACAATTTCAATCTAGTTGCAACTTGGTACTCCTGTATCACTTCCTTGCAAATCCCCTTTAATTTTATTCTTCTCAAAATATATATATAATTAATAAAAAAACAAGCGAGAGAGATAGAGAGAGATAATCAAGGGAAGAAAAAATATATTTCTTGTCAGCAAAAGAGAATATCAAGGGCAGAATTAGAAGCGATAGTCTAGTTGCCATATTTCATGTTTTCACATAGAAGCATCCCATGTTTTGGAGTATGCACAGTTGCACACATGTAAACATGTGAACCAGTGCTTAAAATCACATTACTATCCATCACCAGGGTCTACGTAGATAGGGCCCCACAAGAACTTAAATACAACACTACAGAAAATTTTAACGCACCAATGTTGTATTTACATGGAAGGAAATGAGGAACTCTTTGAAGCTTTGATTAACCAGCTTAGGGTATGATTGAATATCATCCCTTATTTATAAAATGAGGATTTAGGGTTTACACAAGAGAGATAATTACAGAATAATACAAACCCTACTATAATGCAACTTTCGGCTAATATAAAAATGCTAACACTTTCGGTGAGTATAATATGCTAACACTTCCCCTCAAGCTGGTGCGAAGATATCTCTCATGCCTAATTTACCTAATATGTCATGAAATGGTTTATTCCCAACCCCCTTGGTGAGAATGTTAGCAAGTTGTTCACCAGGCTGGACAAAAGGAGTACAAATGGTACCACTAGTGAGTTTCTCCTTAATGAAGTGGCGATCAATCTCAACATGTTTTGTCCTATCATGTTGAACTGGATTGTGAGCAATGTTGATGGCGGCCTTATTATCACAGTATAACCGCATAGAGTCCGTCTGATCAATACCTAGATTACTCAACAATAACTTGAGCCATAAAAGTTCACACACACCTTGTGCTATAGCTCTAAACTCAGCTTCTGCGCTTGACCTGGCAACCATATTCTGTTTCTTACTCCTCCAAGTAACTAGGTTGCCTCCAACAAATGTGCACACCAAGTCGATCTCTATCGCCATCGATCCAAATTACCAAGATCAGATAGACTTCCACACGAAGATGATCATACTTTGAAAAATAAAGACCCTTACCAGGAGCAGACTTCAAGTACCTCAAGATTCTCATGACAGCCTCAAGGTGAATCCTTAGTTGCAGGAATCGTCCTAACAGGTGACGAATCTTCCTAAGAAACGCGATTCCGCGTTTCTTAGAAAGAAACGTATAGGAATCGCGTTTCCGTAGAGAGAGAAATGCGATCCTAGCCAAGATGGGATCGTTGGTGAAGAAGAACAAAAACCCTAGGTGTCAGATACGGCGAGGAGAGAGAGACAGAGAAGAGAGTGTGTGAAGGAAGAGAGTGAGAAGACAAACCTTCGTCGATCTGTGTCGTCCTCCAGATTCGCCATGATCTGCTCGCATGATCGCCTTCGATCACATCACCATAGCCATCGCGATCGCTCACCTCGCTTCTTCTTCTCTCTCTCTCTTTCTTGTCGATCTGTCGTCTTCCTCGCGATCTATCGCTTCAATCGTCATCGCCATGGCCATTATTTCTTCTTCTTCTCTCTCTCTCTCTTTCTCTCTTGTCGATCTGTGTCTTCCCCCTCCCGTTTCTAACATATAACAAATATAATAAATAATATAATTTGTTATATAATAATAATAATAATATAATAATATAATAAATAATATAATTTGTTATATAAATAATATAATTTGTTATATAATAATATAATAATCTAATTAAATCAAACATAATAAAAAAAATTTAATAAGATTTATAAAATAAATCATTATTTTACTATTTTTTATTATTTTACTATTTTTTATTTATAATATATATCAATTAAAAATTAAAAAATATATAAATAAATTAAAAATATTATCTATAAAAATAATATCTAAGATAAAAATAATAAATATATTTAAAAATAATTATTTAACTCACCTTTATATAATAAATATATTTTAGAAATGACTATTAAAAATATATATATATATATATTATCGCTTCCCGAGGCGCACCCAACCTAAGAACCTTCTAATAGCTCACGCTTCCTCGCTCCCGCCCCCGCTCCCGATCCCGCTTCGTGCAACTAAGGGTGAATCTGATGAGGAGCATGCATAAACTGACTAACCACACTGACAGCAACAACAATATCAGGACGGGAGTGAGATAGGTAAATGAGCTTACCCACTAATCGCTGATAGCTCCCCCTATTAACAACTTCTCCTCCTTCATCATCCCCCAATTTCTAATTGGGTTCGAGTGGAGTGGCACATGCCTTGTAGCCAAGCATCCCAGTTTCCTTCAACAGGTCAAGCACATATTTTCTCTGTGAAATAAATATCTCATCCTTAGAGCGAGCAACTTCAATTCCCAGAAAATACTTCAAGCTTCCCAAGTCTTTGATTTCAAACTCATTAGCTAAATATTTCTTCAACAGAGGTATTTCCTCACTATCATTGCCTGTAAGAATTATGTCATCTACATAAACAATAAGTGCTCTAGTCTTACCACGTGAGGAATGTTTCACAAACAATGTGTGATCTGCCTGACTTTGTTTGAAGCCATATTTAAACATAACCTGAGTGAATCTCTCAAACCAAGCCCTTAGAGACTGTTTGAGACCATATAATGACTTCCGAAGCTTGCATACTTTGCCTTCTGTCTGATGATCCTCAAAACCAGGAGAAATGTCCATATATACCTCTTCTTCTAGGTCACCATGGAGAAAGGCATTCTTGACATCAAACTGATAAAGCGGCCAATCAAGATTAGCCGCTAGAGAGAAAAGTACTCTGACTGAATTCATCTTAGCCACAGGTGCGAAGGTCTCCTGATAATCAATGCCATATGTCTGAGCAAACCCTTTTGCCACAAATCTTGCCTTGTAACACTCAATAGACCCATCTGCTTTGTGTTTCACAG
The DNA here is from genome assembly GCA_025200525.1 of Camellia lanceoleosa. Classification (NCBI taxonomy): domain Eukaryota; kingdom Viridiplantae; phylum Streptophyta; class Magnoliopsida; order Ericales; family Theaceae; genus Camellia; species Camellia lanceoleosa. The sequence goes on from CM045761.1 coordinate 14,368,243, forward strand.
TATATACCCATTTACATCCCACAGGTCGTTTGCCCGTAGGTAACTCAGTCAATTCCCAAGTGCTATTCTTCCTAAGTGCTTTCATTTCCTCAATCATAGCTAGTTTCCACTCAGAGGTAGCAAGAGCATCCTGAAAATGGTTAGGAATGCTAACAGAGGAAATATTGGACACAAACGCTCTATATGAGGATGACAAGTGAGAGTATGACACAAACTGTGAGATAGAATGTTGAGTACAAGATCTCACACCCTTCCTCTTGGCAATAGGAACATCAAGATCAATGGATTCAAGAGATTCGAAGTTACCTAGATTCTCATCAGAAGCAGGAGATGGCAGTAGAGTAGCAGAAGTGGTCCCTTGTATCCAATTAACTTGTTGTCTGTCTATGTCCCGAACATAAACATGCCCGACCTTATCCTTGGTGATAGTGGGTTCTATAGTCCCAGTAGAAGAGGGTGGTGCAAGAACAACTGGTTCCACCATAGGAAGCACAGGACTCACTTCACACCAAGGCTCCCCCGGAAATGAGGACGGTGACACCAGAGAGGACAAGAAATAGGACTGGGACTTAAAGAAAGTAGCATCCATGGACACAAACCACTTACGAGAAGAAGGGTGGTAACATTTATACCCCTTTTGAGTAGGAGAGTAACCAAGGAAAACACACTTGAAGGAGCGAGGGTCCAACTTACCACGAGAGGGAGAGTGATTATGAACAAAACAGACACAACCAAAAATTTTTGGAAGAATAGAAAACAAGGACTGAGAACCTAGGAGGACGTGAAGAGAAGCCTGTTTTTGCAAGACCTAGGTAGGGAGACGATTAATAAGATAGGCAGTGGTGAGAACAGCGTCGCCCAATAGGCCGAGGCACATTTATAGAAAAACACATGCACCGAGCCATGTCAAGAAGATGCCGATTCTTGCGTTCCGCCACCCCATTTTGTTGAGGGGTATTGGTGCAAGAGGTCTGATGGATAATGCCATGAGTAGAGAAATATTGTCCTAACCCAGAATCTATGTATTCCCCGCCATTATCAGAACGAAAGAGTTTGACAGTGGCCCCAAATTGAGTACAAATCATCTTATGAAAAGTGCGAAACACAAAGAAAACCTCACTCTTATCTTTCATGAGATACACCCAAGTAGCACGAGAAAAATCATCAATAAATGTAACAAACCATCGATGACCTTTCACAGACATAACACGAGAGGGACCCCAAACATCAGAATGTATTAAAGAAAAATGAACTAAACTTTTATTCAAACTGGGAGCAAAAGAAGCTCTGTGCTGTTTCCAAAGTTGACAAGACTCACAAAGAAAGTCAGACACTTGATGATTTGCGAAACTAGAAGGAAATAAATGCTTAAGTAAATAAAATGAAGGATACCCAAGACGCCGATGCCACAGCCATAAATCAGCGGGGGTAGTAGAAGACATGGTGGAAGAATAAGCAAGTTTGTCTGGTTGATCTAGGAAGTAGAGACCATTTTCTGCACTACCACTGCCAATCGTTCTCCTCGTGACAAGGTCTTGAAAAAGACAATGATCAGGAAAAAAACATCACACTACAATTCAAATCCTGGGTGAGACGACTCAAGGATAATAGATTAACAGAAAAATTGGGAACATGGAGAACAGAAGACAGATGGATGGTAGGAGTGACGTGGACTAAACCTTTTCCAGAAATGGAAGAAACAGTACCATCGGCAATCCTAACTTTATCCTGACCTGAAGAGGGCTTATAGACAGAGAAAAGATCAGAGGAGCCAAACATATGATCTGAAGCACCAGAATCAATGATCCAAGGCAAAGACTTATGACACAGGAAAACATAAGGAGAAGAGGCTAAGTTACCTGAGCGGGCAAAGGACGAGGAAGTCAGATCGAGAGCGGAGAAGACCGGGTCCAACAATTGGCGAAAGCATCCTCCACCAAGATCGTAAGCTTCGCCAATGTAAATGAATTAGAATAAAGTGGATCAACGGCACTAGTCTAATGAGCCCAGGAATAGGAACCACGTCCTCTAGATTGGCCTGACCGACCGCCTCGAGAACCAGACCGATCACCTCGACCCCCGAATGGAGTCCCATGAAGCTTCCAACATGTCTCACGAGTATGCCGCGGCTTCTTGCAATAATCACAGAAGACAGACTCCTTAGCAGCAGACGGAGGAATGGGAGTCAGGCTGAGACCATCTCGAGAAGTAGACAGTAATGTTGAACGGTCAGTAGAGACGGGGGACATCATAGCAGACCGGCGACTCTCCTCATTCTATACATAGGCAAATGCCTCCTGAAGTGAAGGAAGAGTATCCATACCCAGAACTCGACCCCTAACTGGATCATACTCCACATTTAGGCCGGCCAGAAATTTAAACCCGTTCCCGTGCGATGAACTTCTTGTACCCGACAGAATCAGCAGGACAAACGGGCTTATAGTCTTCCAGGTGGTCAAGGCGTTTCCAGCCGTTGGTGAGAAAAGTGAAGCATCAAGAACACCGCTTCCCGAATTGAGCTCTCAATAGAGCGCAACTCAAATGCTGTGAGAAATTCCTCATGAATAGGTGATGACCACAAAGATCCCAAACTTCCCGGCGCCTATAGACAAGTAGCCCTCACCAAGTTCTGGAACCATCGAATGGATAAGCCAACTCATAATCAAAGAGTTGTTAACCTCCCATTGGTCATAACCTAATTCAGTGGTACTAGGTGCCTGTATCCTGCCATCAACATACCCCATCTTCCCTCTGCTCTTCAAAAACATAGTCAAACTTTGAGACCATGTTAGGTAGTTCTAACCATTAAAGAGAGAGGTGGTGATTTTCATACTAGGGTTGGGGTTCTCAGTCATGGTAGTAGGTATAATGGAACTCTCACTCCTCGGTGTTTGAGAATAAGGGGACACACTAGAGGAATTTGTCATAGATACAATACTACCAAACCCGCAACAAAACTAGTGGCAATCACAAACCCGGAAGGTGGTGGTGAAAGAACAGGCACAATGACCACTATAAGAGCATAACAAAATTAAGAAATTTTTTTTTTTTCTTTTTTTTTTTTCTTGTTTTATATATATATATATATTTACTGATTTATTTATTTATACATGTATTAGTCCGATGTGTTATACAAAACATCGGTTATATCATACCCTACACAATAGAGACGACGGCGACAAAGACGAGCAACGAACTGCTGGAGGAGATCGACGAGCTGAGGAGCTGAGGACGACGGCGAGTGGACGAACTGAGGAAGACGGCGACTGAGGCGGAAGACGAAGACGAAGCCAATGATCCACCGGCTGATGAAGACAAAGCAGAGTGACAACAGCGACTGAAGATTGACCCAGAAAAGGATCCACCTAGGTAAGTTTCAAACCCTAGAGTGAGGGTGTGCCGAAACCCTAGAGCTCAAGCTCTGATACCATGAAGCTTTGATTAACCAGCTTAGGGTATGATTGAATATCATCCCTTATTTATAAAATGAGGATTTAGGGTTTACACAAGAGAGATAATTATAGAATAATACAAACCCTACTATAGTGCAACTTTCGGCTAATATAAAAATGCTAACACTTTCGGTGAGTATAATATGCTAACACTCTTTGACTAAAGAAATTTTGTGTGGACTAGACATCAAGTACTTGTAGTGATCATATATTTATCATCTAAACTTCAAAAAGAATTCTCACACATGAAATATGACTATACACAATACAACACAAACCAAAAGCCCAAAGTTAAAGCTGCATTCAAATACAGCACATGCTAAATCTAAAAATTTCTGGTAGGCAAAAAATAGGTGTAAAGGGATATAATTTCATGTGTGCAACAAAAAGCCATACTTCAAAACCATTCCGTTTTCAGCAATTAACCATCAGCAGATGCAATGAAATAAGTACTTGAAACGCAATATTGAGAATGACTGGGGCATCATTCAATTCTCTTTTACATGAAATCAATGACTGGGAAACAAGAGCATAGCAACTACCCAGAACTTACCAGGGGGGAGCTTATTTCTATCATAAGGTTTATCGTTTTTCTGGTACATTTGGTCATAAATAGGTGGCTGACATGCCTGTGTTGGTCTGTCATCCGGGCGTTCTCTTTTTAGTCTTTGACGTCGTTCTTCACGCTCCTAATGCAAGAAGCACACAAAATCAATAGTCACCCACCACGTGTGCACATGAAAATGTTTAAATCAATATGAGCAAAATTCATGTGACAAAATCTATATACTCATAAATGTATGTGTGCACATCGGAGAGAGAGAGAGAGAGTCTTAATCCTACCATTAGGAAAACCATTAATAGGAAATGCATAAGATAAGGCTTTGTTTGAAGCATCATGAACTATATTACAAGGACTCAGGTATGTTTCAGGCATCAGCATGTCGTCAAGTGTCAGATTCGTCTAATTGTTATGTCCAAGGACACCGGGACACGGCTACACTTCATTTTTTTCAACTAATTCTTATTTTCTTTTGAGGGTAAAATGATGTTTTTAAACTAAATAGAGCATTTTATGCATAAAACTGAAGTCTTGTACATGGTTATATAGTAAATCCAACTACATATACATGCCATAGGAAGTGAAAGTGAAGTACCCGGCGAAAAATTTCAACTGCAGACTCTATGTGTTCTTCATGTCCTATTATATGTTGTGGAGCAGTGTCTTCTTGTAAGTGTGGCTCAAAATTCTCTTCATCTTCTTCTGGCTGTGGCGAGGCATTTAAGTCCATGCCAGCAATCGTTCAACATACATCAAGCAACATTCGCCAGTGCTTTTTCGGGCTCTTTATTGTAGTAATATCAACAATGCTATCTAATTTGTTACACAATCAAATCAAAAAAATAAATTGGTTAATACATATATCATGCTTGAGAACCTGACAACACCGACAACTTTCTATAATTGAACACAGAAGTACACTAAGCAATCAAATAACTGAAAATGCAAATTTTAGGACTCAACAAATGTAGAGTGCTCTGGGTAAATTGTAAATCAGATCAAAAGCGAGCCCCCTGTGAACTAATTAAGAACACCATATCACAAGCAAACTGAAGCAACTTATGGATAACTAAAATTTCAAATCGCACGTAATCCCGTAAAATTGGAAAACAATACTCAACCAACCAAACAGTTCCATTAGCCACAATTCAGCTAAAATTCATGGTTTCTCGGGTCGAAATCAGTGAAAACCTAACAAGCATAACTTAATTTTACTTCTTTTCCTTCATTTTCTCATCAGCCAAACAACGTAAAGAGAAGTTTAAACCCTAGTGTGTGCTAGTTCTTGCAATCCACCAACTTCAATGTACAAATCAACATGTAGAATCATGAAAAATACAGAGAAGAAAGAGTGAATAAGAGTTCAAACCTCAATGGACAATGCAATCGACGACGAAAACTCGCAGCTTCAACATGCGTGCCCGAGTAGAAGGTAAAAGTTTGATGCTTTTCAGCAACAAGAAGTGATGAAATATGTATGTATATACAGAGATATATACGTATTATAGCTTCGACAGTGGGATTCCAACGTCAAACCCTAGAGAGAGAGAGGGAGAAATGAAATAGATTTGTTCGTTTGTTTGTTTGTCAAAATCCATGACGATGACTGGTCATATGAGAATCGGAGTTGGAGAAGAGCGAACACAAAAAGATTCCAAATTATTAATGAATCAAATTTATATATGAAGAAAAAATGAGACATACATTTACATATTTATAGACAAATACAAATTGCCCCGTGGCGGAGGTAAGGACAAGGCCGAGTGGCAGTCGACTACTAGGACTTACCACCGGAATAAACTTCATCATTATCTTGGTGAGATGATTTTGGTGAGATGATGGTAAATACTAGGGTCCTACGAAATCGTATATGCATATTTATATTTTTAATGATTTTTTAAAAATTTTTAATTAATTGTACGGAAAAGAAATAAATATTTTCGTATAATTCTATTGATCAAGTCTGCGCTTCTCCGTGCGTCGTCGCTTTATTCCCTGAAAACACGAACGTAAGCTAGCCGGCGGGTGTGTGCCGGAAACTTCTCCGATGCCTAAGTCAGAAAAATAGAGAAATAGACAAAAGCTCTATATATTCGGAAATCAAAGTTGCGTTACCTCTCCATAGGTGATGTTTGTAAGCTTTTATAGGGTCCGTATGGCACAATCCAAGTAGAACTCTTATTCCTCCATGTAGAGTCCTCCTAGGATTCATATTTCTGAAAGATAATGCTTATCCTTCAACACCCCCACTGCTTAAACCAAGTGAGATGGTTTTACCATGGTCAGGTTCTAATGGGACCGGAGTAAGCAGGGCCATGCCGAGCCATAGAGTAGACCGAACTAATCGTTAGTTCGGTCCTTCCTTTCACTGCTCTTACCTCGGCTCTTCTTGTTCCAATCGCGCCAACCATAGTATTGCTCAGACCATGCTAACAATTAGCTAGGTCTGATTGAGCTTAACGGCACTCTGTGACCGGCCTAACTAGTGTGGCGACCTTTCCTACCGAACTATCCGCAGCGCTCTTCTGGACCGAGATAACAAGAAGGCCTTCTAGGACCGGACTAACTTTAGGCCTTCCGAGACCGGGCTAATATTTAAGGCCTTTTTGTTCAGGCATTCATATTGTGGCCCATAATGACCCATTACCCAGCTCGGCCCAATTTTCACATAAATTACCCTCTCAATTGCCCCTTAATTCCATCTGTGCAACATGATAGGGATTACTTGTCTTCCAGCCAAGCTAATAATTTTAGCCTGACGACCGAGCTAAACCCTTTAAGTCTTTCCAGTCGAGCTAAAAACTTTTCCGCCTTTCCAGCCGAGCTAAAACCCTTTTTACCTTTCCAACCGAGCTAAAACCCTATTAGCCTTTCCAACCAAGCTAAAACCCTATTAGCCTCTCCAGCCGGGCTAAATTTACACCGGGCTCTGTTAGTCCAGTTTAAAATGTCTCTTCAATCACAGCAACTAAATCGCTTCTTATCCCATGCACACGTGGCATGCTCTCACTGGCTGAAGGCAACTATCACGCCGTCTTCGTACTTCGTGTTTTTTGAACAGTTCCCGCCTTTTGCCCATTCTCTTTCCACAAAACAAACCCTTTCGTTTTTCTTCCAAATCATTCAACTCACTATTCAATCCCTTTCTTCTCTCTCTCGTGCCTCCATTGTTCTTCAACCTTGCAACTGTGAAGCTCGTGCTCATTGCTGCCTTCTACTTCCATTTCCCTTCCTCTTAGCCTGGTAAGCTACACAAATCTGTTTTCTCTTTGTTTGTTTTCATCTTTGTTCTGATTCATAGCATATTGTTTGTGTTTTTGCAAAACACATTTTTTTACTTCCATTCTGCCTTGCTTTGTGTTTTTCTGCAAAAACTTAGTAATAAAACCATTTGAATTCATGTAATAATCTGAGAAACACTGGTTTCAATCCAAAATCATAATATAACCAAACTAGGAAGTTGTTTGTAGTTGATGTCAGTCTAACCGGACTACACAATCGAACTAACTCTTCTTGCTATACCTGTAGTTTTAATGAGTCAAACCAGTCTTTGTTTCAATTTAGCCAAGCTTTTGAATCGTACTAGGTCTGCAATTGTGAGCTTGAAAGTCTAAACCACGACCAGGCTATAACTTGGGACTAAACCAGCCTTCTTAGTTTAAACCGAACTAAGAGCGCTGCCCCTAGAGGCTCAACCGGGCCAACATAACCTTTGCACAAACCGAGCTAATAGGTCTCTTGTTTAAACCAAACTAACAAGCCTCATGCTCAAACCGAGCTAAGACCTATAGCTTCTCCTCCTAGCCGAGCTAGGACTGATTTATCTTGCATTTATTTCTCTTTAGCACAGTCCAACGGTCTGTGCTTAACACCTATGTTTTTTTACTTTGCAGACTTTAGGTTGCCCAGGCACTCCTTTGAGCGCTCAACCGAGCTACTCAGCCCACTTCAGCGACCGAGCTAATCACAAGTATAACTTAGTCATAACTTAAGACAAAAATGGGTAAATATAGGTTTTTAGTAGAAACACATGGTGGCCTGGCCGAATTCCGAAGAGAGTATAACATTCTTGACGACGTCCATCTCACCTTAGCCGAACAAGATATCATACCTTGGGGAAACCCTGGTTTTGTTCCCTTTACCCTCCTTTCCATTGTAAAAACCGGCCTAAGATTCCTCGTACAGCCCTTACTCTGTGAATTCCTTAGGCAAACTAGGATATGCCCAACCCAACTTTCCACAAACTCATACCGCATAATAAATGGTATATCCGAGCTAAACCGCCGTGTTGGTATTAACCTCGGCTTGGCCGAACTCTTCCACCAATATTCTATAGGCCCAAAAGAAGACGGGTGGGTTTATTATTTAAGAATACGACGCCGACGTGAAAAAAAATAAAATAAAGGACACACCGGACAAAGACTTAAATGACGATGATTTTTTCTGGGTTTCTGGCAATTTTGAAGACCACCAAGCCCAGATCCCAAGCCGCACTATAAACTGGAATAAAGGAACCCCCGGTATAATTACTTCGGTTTCATTATATGCTTTTGTTTTATTTTGGTTTCCTATTCCTGAACCGAGCTAATAGTTGTCTTCTTTATGCAGATTCAGCCCATCTTCAATCACTATACAGTTACCCCAATCTAAACACTCTCCGCGCCGCACTACGATACCCTGAGAGAAGTTAGGCCAAGTTGCTGAACTTCGAACCGACGTACAGATACAATAGCCGACGTAAAGCCAGAGTAATAGATTTTTTACTAGAAGCCTCCCCTGAACCGGACCCTAACTTACCTCAAATAAACCTAATCCCTTTGACTGCAGAAGAAGAGATGGCAAAAAGGAACAGAGTCAGGGCCCTCCTAACCGAAACAAACAGAGTTGAAGTACCACCATCGAACCAGACTCAGGAAACCGTGGTGGCCCTACCATCTCAACAATCCTCCTCATCGCGCCCCAGCAAGCGTGCCCGGATTACTCAGACCGAGCAACGCCTTGTTGATGAAGACGAAACAACCCTACCACCAAGCCTCCCACTGAGTCCACAACCGGAGCTTGCCGACCGAGCTAGCTCCTCTAAATGGAGTCCAAAAATGACTTTCCAAAACCATGCTATCTGTGATACTGACTCAGTGGTGGTAGACAAAGACCACATGCTAGCCTTCAATCTGGCTAAGAGTGTATGTCTGCCCCCTGACATGGAGCATCACAAACACCTGACCGAGCTCAAGGCCATCCGGTCGGCGACGAAATCAATGATCCTGGTAAGTTGCTCCTCTTGTCTCTTTAATTTTTTCAAACTTTCTGTTCGATTTTGTCATTAGTTTCTTTCACTTCTTTTTCAGGCCATGCAAAAGAGTCAAATTGCACACAAGCATGTGTTGGAGCTTCGTAAAACAGTAAGGCAAGCCATGGCTGAAGTCGAAGAAAAAACCACCGAACTGAAAGACTCCCAACAGAAGACCGCCGAGCTAGAAGCCGAGGTAGCCCGTCTGACCGGACTGGTTACCTCGGCTAATGCTGACAAACAAAGGGCATTAACCATGATGAAGGACAAGTACCAGCGTAAGCTAGTCAAGCTCGAAGGAAAGAAAGACGCAGAGATCGTCGAACTAAAAAAGAAGGTGGATGAAGCCAATGCTGAAGGTTTCAAGGAGGGGGAGGCCCTTTACATGCAACAATGTGAGGCAGCTAAAGATTTATTCTTCAAATGCGGCTGGAGGGCAGCCGTGGTGCAGCTCGGTTGTGAGCCTGAGACCGAGGTCTATAATCCTCCTCAGTACTTCATACCGAGCTCACTGGCGGAGTATGCTGCATCCATTTAGCAACAGTTTCTTCAGGGTTCAGATAATGATGAAGACTCCGAGCCTAATAATACCCCGGTTGTCAATGAACCTACCGATCAATCAGCTCGATTGGAGCCAACGGTTGAAGACCTGACTAACGAGCTGCCGACTGATACCGTGCTTCCAGTAGATACCGAGCTCCCAACCGAGACCGCACTACCGTCTGAAACCGGTCTTCGGGTTGATATAGATGCTGATCTTGATGATCTGTTCAACTAATTTTGTAATTTCTTTTCTTTTTTTGGACTTGTAACCGAGCTGGGGGCCCCTTGTTTGTAATTTGCTTTAAACTTCTATCAATGAAAAATCTTCTTTTGCTTTAACTGTTATCTCGGTTTGCTGTTTTTTTTGTACTTGTTTTCTTACTGTAGTTTGAATGAAGTAGTGCATTTTCTTGCCGAGATAATTCATCCCGGTCTTAATCTTGTAATCAGACTGGCCATACCAGCCAACCACTATTTAGCCGATATCCTTACTTCGGCTGAAGAGTACTAAGAGTTGGTTTAATCCAGCCAACCACTCTTCAGGCTAAACCTATACTTCGGCTGAAGAGTAATAAGAGTTGGTTTAATCTAGCCAACCACTCTTCAGCCGGCTGAAGAGTAATAAGAGTTGGTTTAATCCAGCCAACCACTCTTCAGCCTAAACCCTTACTTCGGTTGAAGAGTAATAAGAGTTGGTTTAATCCAGCCAACTTCAAAATTGGTTTTTCCAGCCAACCTAGAATAAAATGTTTGGTTATTCCGACCAAACGTCCTGCAGCCTGGATCCTTATCCTAGGCTTAGGAAGGGTGTTGGTTTAATCCAGCCAACCTCTAAGTTGATTTTTCCAGCCAACCTAGAATAAAATGTTTGGTTATTCCGACCAAACGTCCTGCAGCCTGGATCCTTATCCTGGGCTTAGGATGGTTCGCAGTTGGTTATTCCGGCCAACTGTGTTTTTAATGCCCCTGACTCACCTAACTCGCTAAAACAAACTTTTACAGAAAAAAACGTCTATACTGAAAGGAAAACTACTTGTTTTATTGAGAAAGGAAAAAAATACACATATTTAAAAGAAAAAAGCTAAAAATAAAATAACTTGAGATTGGGAGTATTCCATGGCCTGGGAATTGCTTTGTCGTCCTCATCTTTTAAGTGGTATACCCATTTTCCTGCTAATCCAATCACTTTGTAGGGTCCTTCCTAATTAGGCCCTAACTTGCCATCTCCCGGTACCAAGGTGTTTCCCATCACCTTGTGCAGTACCTAATCTCCGATTTTGAATTGCCTTGGATGTACTGTCTTGTTATACTTTCTGGACAATTCTTGTTGGTATGAGGCAATGTGAACCAGTGCTCTGTCTCTTCTTTCTTCTGCAAGGTCGAGCTCCAATGTTATGGCTTCCCTATTCAAGTCTGGATTAAAATTCTTGCTTCGAATTGTGGGGAGACCAACTTCTAGTGGGATTACTGCCTCCATACCATAGGTTAAGGAAAATGGAGTTTCTCCTGTTGACCGCCGAGGTGTGGTGCGGTAAGCGCATAAAATATGAGGGAGCTCTTCTGCCCACTTGCCTTTGGTTTTCTCTAATCTTTTCTTCAATCCATCAAAGACTACCTTGTTTGATGCTTCTGCCTAACCATTTGCTTGGGGATATGCCGGTGTAGAATTGTACAACTCTATCTTGTACTCTTCACAAAAGCCTCTAAAGATTCTGCCGTCGAACTGCGTGCCGTTGTCTGATATTAGTGCCTTTGGTATGCCAAATCGAGTGATGATATTCTGCCAGACAAACTTCTTCATATCTTTTTCCTTGATTGATGCCAAGGCTTCTGCTTCCACCCACTTTGTGAAGTAGTCGGTTGCTGCAAGAAAGAACTTCTGTTGCTGGTCTTTGTTGGAAGTGGCCCTACTATGTCCAAGCCCCACATTGCAAAGGGCCATGGGCTTGTTAATGGTAGGAGTTCTCTGGCAGGTTAGTGTATTTGGTGTGCAAACTTTTGACACTTTTCGCACTTTTTGACATATTTTTCTGAATCTGCTTGTATGTGTGGCCACCAATATCCTTACGAGATTGCTCTGTATGCTAATGATCTTCCTCCTTGATGGCTTCCGCATACGCCCTCATGTATCTCGAATAAGAATGCTTCCACTTTGCTGTGGTGAACACACTTTAGATAGGGTCCTGAGAATGATTTTTTGTATAATGCCAATGACGGGGAGAGCCAAAATCACTGTGACTTCGCTCTTATTCTGTTGGCCTCTTTCTTTTCTTCCGGTAAGGTGCCATCTTTCAGGAAGAGTATGATGGGATCCATCCAAGACGGGCCTAGCTCGGCACAACATACCTCTTCTACTTTGGGGTCTTAAATGCTTGGTCTAGGTAGGTAGTCGATCAGCAATGGATGAGGGATGGAAGTATCAGCCATTGAAGCAAAGCCTGCTAATTCATCTGCTCTGCTGTTTTCTTCCCTGCCGATTTGTTCTATCCGTACTACTTCAAATTTCTTGATCTCTGTTCTGACCAACTCTTGGTACTTAGCCATCCTGTCGTCCTTTGCCTTGTAGTCGCCTGATATTTGGTTTACCACCAGCTGTGAGTCGCTGTAAACCATTAGCTCGGTGGCCTTCATGTAGAATGCTGATTTGAGGCCTGCAAGAAGCGCTTCATACTCCGCTTCGTTGTTTGATGCTGGGAAGCTAAGGTTGACTGCTTGCTCCACTACTAGGCCATCTGGAGAGATGAGGACTATGCCGAGTCCTGCTCCATGCCGGTTGGATGCTCCATTCACAAAGAGCTTCCACATCTCTCCAACGAACAACTTCCAGTAAGTGGAGGGATCAGATGATGCCTTGGGGTCAAGAACATTGCTGGTGCCTTCTTCAGGGTCCATGCTTGCTGTCTACCCCTTATTATCTGATTGAACTAAGTCTTTATTTGTTGGTGAGTCTTGACTTGGTGTAGTGTGGTTTTCTTCTTTCTCCCTTACTTCACTCTGGTCTGCCTTAGGACCTGTCTGGGTAACCAGCACTAGGGGTTACGTTATTCCGACGTCAACTTCCATCCCTGGTTTGGTTGTTTCAGTCAGGTCGACTGGGCAGATATGATAACTTCCTGGGGTGAATTCTGTGACAAAGTCAGCCAAAGCTTGAGCTTTTATCGTGGTCCTGGTTTGAAACTTGATGTCATATTGTTCCAATTCTACTGCCCACTTTGAGATTCGCCCAGAAAAGTTCGCCCTTTCAAGCAAAGCTTTTAATGGGAAAGCTATGAGGACGACTATAGTGTAGGCGTGAAAGTAGTGCGTCAGCTTCCTTGAGGCCATCATCAAGGCTAAGGCCAGTTTTTCCAGTGGCAAGTACCTTGTTTCAGCGCTAAGTAATGTCTTGCTGACATAAAAGATAGGCAGATGTTGGATTCCTTCCGCACAGACCAACACTGCGCTAATTGCGTGTTGTGAGACCGCCAAGTACAAGAAGAGTTCTTCTCCAGGTATTGGGGTGACGAGCAGTGGTGGGGAAGTCATGTATTCTTTCAGGCTTTCCAGAGCGCGGTCGCATTATTCATCTCACTCAAACTTGGCTTTTATAGCATGGAAGAATGATCGTAGTCTGTCTGACGACCGACTTATGAACCGATTGAGCGCAGCTGCAATGTCTGTGAGATGTTGTACTTCCTTTACAGAGTTTGGCCTCTCCAAATCCTGAATTGCCTTGATCTGAGAGGGGTCTGCCTCTATACCCCGGTTGGTTACCAGGAAGCCTAGGAATTTGCCAGATCCTACTCCGAATGCACATTTGGACGCATTGAGGCGCAACTTGTGCTTTTTCAGGATCTCAAACATTTCACCTAGGTCCTTGAGATGGTCATTCTCATCTTTGTTCTTGACCACCATGTCATCGATGTAAGCCTCCATTGTTCTGCCTAACAATGGTTCAAACATCTTGGTGACCATCCGTTGGAATGTCGCCCCTGCATTCTTTAGGCCAAAGGGCATGACCTTGTAGCAATATAGTCCTCTTGGAGTTGTAAAGGACGTGACTTCCTGGTCTGGTTCATGTATGGCGATTTGATGGTAGCCTATGTTTGCATTCAGAAAGCTAAGTCGGTTGTACCTTGCTGTTAGGTCTACCAGTTGATCTATCCGTGGTAGAGGAAAGTTGTCTTTTGGTCATGCCTTGTTGACTGTTTTGTAGTCGACGCAGACATGCCACTTGCCATTCTTTTTTGGCACTACTACTGTGTTGGAAATCCATCTTGGGTAGTGTACTTCTCTGATTGCCCCTGCCTCCAGCAGGTTTCCTACTTCTTCTGCCACTATCTCGGCGTGGTGGAGTGCCGATCTGCGAGTGCGTTGAATGATTGGTCTGGCGGATGGGTGGACATTGAGTTGGTGACAGATGAAGTTTGGATCAATACTTGGCATCTCGTATGGCGTCCAGGCGAACACTTCGATGTTAGAGGTCAAGAATTCCAAGACCTCTAACCTTTCGGCGCTGGATAACGATGAACCGAGCAAAAAGAACTTGTCCGGGTTCTTTTCATCTATTCTTACCTCTACCAAGTCTTCCACCGCTTTTTGATTAGCTGCTTTGCTGACATCTGCGAACAATTCATTGCTCTCAGGTTCTTCCACCGAATGAACATATCCTTTGGCAGCACGGCTGCCATTCACCGTGACAAAGCATTGTTTGGACATAATCTGATCTCCATAGACCTCTTCAATTACCCCGGTTTCGTTGGAGAACCGCATTACTTGGTGGTAGGATGACACCACCGATCGCATGGCATGCAGCCATGTTCTGCCCAAGATGATGTTGTAAGTGGAAGGGACTTTCAATACCCAGAACTCCACTTGTTTCGTTACGCTTCCTGCTCTACCTGGAAGAATTATTTTGCCGACTAGTCACTCTGGCATTGAGTTGAATGCAATCAGGGGAGATACGGCAGGTGCCAAGTCTTTATCTTGTAACTTCAATTGTTTAAATGTTTCGTAGTACATTATTTCACATGACCTACCCTGGTCAATCAAAATTCGCTTGACGTCAAAATCCTTGACTCGGAGAGTGACAACCAGGGCATCATTGTAAGGGCAATATATCCTTGCCAAGTCTTTATCTAAAAAAGACATGACGTTCATGGCCTCTGTCTTCCCATTTTTTATGGTAGGTTGTGCACTTAGTATCTCTCTTAAGTGCTCAGCCTTCTTGATTGACCCTCTGAGCATGCATACACGCTCAGGTTCGAAGACTCCATGTATTACATTGATTGTGCCTTGAGGTGGGACGTCGATTGGCATCCCGTTGGGGTTATTGTGGTCCTGGAGAGCAGGTTGCGTCCCTCATTTAATGTATTTATCCAGGTGACCGGCTACTACCAACTCCTCCAGGTGCTGCCTTAATGGCGTACAATTCTCAGTGCGGTGCCCCTTTTCTTTATGGAAGGTGCACCGTGACCTTTCGTCGTAGTCCTTCTGAGCTTCCCCTAGCTTGGCTGGCCATCTGATGAAAGGCTCATCTCGTATTTCACTTAGAATTCGGTAGATTGGTTTTTTGAATACCGTGGTTATAGCTGTGCGGACCCTCAACCATCTTTTATCCTGGTCTTCTCCGTTGTCTCGTCTGCCTCGTCCGTTTCTACTCGAACGGTCTACCGCGTTGACCTTTGCTGAGGCCTTTTTCTCTGGTATTGTGGTCGTGCCAGATTTTGTTTTGGCCTGAGCGCCATCCTCGTCCACCCTGATGTGCTGATGCACTCTTTCCATAAGGGCCTCCATGGTGAGGGGTGGCATCATGGTGATTGAGTCCCTTAGTCTGTTCCCGACTAGAAGGCCTTTTTTGTACTGTGCAATGACGAGATTGGTGGGGCAGTCCCCAATCTGGTTGAAGGTCTCCCAGTAGCGACTATTGTAGGATCTTAGAGTCTCCTTGTCGCCCATGTCGATGGAGAGTAGCTGGTTGATCTCCACCGGGGTTTTGGTGTTTGTTCTGAACCTTGTTACGAACGCCTCCGCCAATTACGCCCATGAGGCTATACTGTCTTCTGGAAATTTTTCGAACCAAGTCAAGCCTAGGTCGCCAAGGCTGGATGGGAAGAGGATGCACATCAAAGCCTCGTTTCGCCCGTATACAGCCATGACCTGGCGAAAGTGGCTCAAGTGTGAGTAGGGGTCCGTCTTTCCCTTATATGTAGTGAATTTGGGCTGAAGGAAGCCTGATGGTAGGGGCGCGTTTTCAATCGCCGGAACGAACGGCGAGGTCTGCAGCCTTGCTAATGCCTTGTCCGCCGGTTCGTAGGCAAGGCGTGATATTGACATTCTAACCTCGACGCTTCCATGCGTCCGAGGAGCCAACCACTGTAAGGCCGAAACTCTGTGTGGATCACATGCCCTGGTGTCCTCCTTCCATCGTGTCTTCTCTTCGAGCACAGTTCGTAAGTCGGATGATCTGGGCAACTCTGTCTATCTGGATCTTGTTTGGTGCGTATGTGAGGGCCCATAGGTGCTTCTTTCAGTGTATGACCTCTCGGATTTCGTCCTCTCAGACCTGGAGTGACGAGTTCTGGAAGACCTGGATTGGGTATTGCCTGTCCTGAGGCTCCTACTCTCTGCTTGTGAGGGTGTGGTATTCCTACTACGATCTTCCGAGTGGCGAGGGGGTGTCTTGCTTGTGCG
Source organism: Camellia lanceoleosa (assembly GCA_025200525.1). Classification (NCBI taxonomy): domain Eukaryota; kingdom Viridiplantae; phylum Streptophyta; class Magnoliopsida; order Ericales; family Theaceae; genus Camellia; species Camellia lanceoleosa. The sequence goes on from CM045761.1 coordinate 14,384,762, forward strand.
CCCCTCTCTTGTCGCCACTCATTTTCCCTTCACCTGGCGCTTTAGAGATTCCATGTCCGCCGCCATCCGTCGTATCAATTCGTTCTGCTCCTTGACGCGATCCTCCAAAGCTTGAGGATCAATCCTCCGCCTTTATCTCTCTGGACTCTGTGAACGAGAGTGACGGGGGCTGTTAGTCCACCTTCTCCCCCTTGTATCCCTCCTGGGATTCTGTCTTTGTGGCTCCAAGTCTGCCATAGGAGGGATAGAAGGTAGGCCTTCGCGCCTCGTACCCCCTTCTGGTGTTTGCCCGTCGATGGCGGACTGTGGCAAATCTTCGTTGTGCGCCATTGATTCTAAAGAGGAAAAACTTGATTAAGAGGTTTTGTTCTTGTCTGATTTTCCCACAGACGGCGCCAATTGTACGGGAAAGAAATAAACCTTCTCGTATAATCCTGTTGATCAAGTCTGCGCTCCTCCGTGCGTCGTCGCTGTATTTCCTGAAAACACGAACGTAAGCTAGCCGGCGGGTGTGTGCCGGAAACCTCTCCGATGCCTAAGTCAGAAAAATAGAGAAGTAGACAAAAACTCTATGTATTCGGAAATCAAAGTTGTGTTACCTCTTCATAGGTGATGTTTGTGAGCTTTTATAGGTTCCGTGTGGCACAATCCAAGTAAGACTCTTACTCCTCCATGTAGAGTCCTCCTAGGATTCATACTTCTGAAAGATAATGCTTATCCTTCAACACCCCCCTCACTGCTTAAACCAAGTGAGATGGTTTTACCATGGTCAGGTTCTAATGGGACCGAAGTAAGCAAGGCCATGCTAAGCCATAGAGTAGACCGAACTAATCTGTTCGGTCCTTCCTTTCACTGCTCTTACCTCGGCTCTTCCTACTCCAATCGCGCCAACCATAGTATTGCTTAGACCATGCTAACAATTAGCTAGGTCTGATCGAGCTTAACGGCACTCTGTGACCGACCTAACTAGTGTGGCGACCTTTTCGACCGAACTATCCGCAGCGCTCTTCTGGACCGAGATAACAAGAAGGCCTTCTAAGACCGGACTAACTTTAGGCCTTTCGAGACCAGACTAATATTTAAGGCCTTTTTGTTTAGCCCTTCATATTGTGGCCCATAATGACCCATTACCCAGCTCAGCCCCATTTTCACATAAATTACCCTCTCATTAACTTTTTAAAAATCTTTAGATTTAGTTAAGGGATATTTAATTTAACATCTCTCTCTAATTTTTTAGTAATGAAAAAGATATATAATTTATTTTTATTTTTTTGTAACCTAAGGTTTATCACTCGTACCCATATATTACACCCACTATCTCATTCTCTTTCCTTTTTCATAGATGCCGGATTGATTCTGGTGCTACGAAACGAAATTTGGAAAAGAATTAAAAGAGATTTTGAGTTCTTCCTCTTGTGTAAGAGACTTAGATGGAAAACACTCTTTGATTAGTTGACCTTGCTTGAGATTGAACCTAATTACGCAAAAAGCAATGACTCATCGATTCAATGACTTTTAATCGATCTTCAAACTAGGTAGCTCATGCTTCGCTGTGGATCTGAAGCAAGGCATAGGCACAGTTGCAGTCCTTTTTTGTGATCATACGGGCCACCTGGTGGATGGTATGGTGCGGAAGACTCAATTGCGGTCTGTTGCTTAGTGCGAATTACTAGCAATTCGGCATGCATGCCTCATGGCCGATGCTCTTAATCTTGCTACAGCGGAAATTGAAAGTGATAGTAAATCTGTTATTTATTTGTGTGCGTCCGAAGGGGTCCCTCCATGGGAGCTCCTTGCTCTGATTTGTGATGTTCAGTCATTGGCCTCGAGCAGGCAACTTGTTTTTAGATGGTGTCCTTGAAAGGCCAATAGGGTAGCCCACTGGGTGGCTTCGGCTAGTTTTAGAAACTCCTTACCCTTAGATTGGGTTACCCAACCACCTATGGGTCTTGTTAGGTGCTTATTTCCCATTTCTATCTAATGTGGTGCTGATTTTCACGATAAAAAAAAAAAAAATGCTTCACAAAGAAGGATAGTGACCTACTCATTTCAAAGTAAACCCAAACCTAAAATTGATTTTGATTGAATGAGTGAACCCATTTTAACAATTTTCAATTCCTATTTAAAATTTGAAAAATAAGTAGTTCTCATTTGAAACAATTTGTGCTTCCAATTGCAAAGGAGATCGAGAAATCAAGAGGAATGCAGTAGGTGTAAAGACGATAATAGATTGGATTAAAGAGGAGTTTCATAAGTTTAAACAATCAAGAGTTTGAAAATCAAAGTCAAGCCAGTTTATCTCCGTTTAATTTTATAGTTTAATTTTCTCTGATTTAGTCTAAACATAAAGAAATTTATGAGCAAATCAGAGAAAATTGATCAAAACACAAAGAAATTTGTGAATAAATTAGAGAAATTTCAACCCAAATAAAATTTAAAAACAAAAAAAATCAGAGAATTTGAGCAAACCAGAGAAATTTCAAATCGGAGAAAAATTTATCTGGTTTGAAATTTCTCTAGATCAAAATTTCTTTATATCAATTTTTTTAAAAAAAAAATGTTTAGGGACCCCAACCGCTATAAAAATATTGAATGTCATTTATCTTATAAAATCTTAAGATCAAGGACCTTAAAAAAAATCTCCTTTACTTAATCTTAATATACTTTAAAAAAAATTGTACAAAATCTTTAAAAAAATGCATTGAATACAACAATATATGAAAATGTATTAAATTTTTGTATTTTTTTATATATTTTTTGTATTTGGTAAAATTTCTTTATTTACAAACATTATACTTTTTAAACATATTTAGATTAGGTATATCTAAAAACTAAAAAAAAAAAATTGCATAAAATATTTTAAAATGGGTTCATTATGCATTCTACCCCTAAACTATCGCCAAATTGTCCATTTAGTCATTGAACTATCGATTGAGTCTACTGAGTCCCTAAAGTATATAAATCAAAATCTATTTAGTCCCTAAACTATCGATTGAATTTTTTAAGTTCTTAAAACATTTAATTCAAACATATTTAATTATAATGCCCATAAATGTTATAATTAGTAGTAAAAACCCTATAATATTGATGAATTTTTCCCATATAATTTTATTAGTAAATTTAAACACACAATGAAATAAAACACTTCTAAAAAAAATTAAGATTTTCTGTAATAAAATTTTAATTAGGTAAGATTTTTTACTAATTTATCTTACTTATGGGCATATCTTTTATTTTTATAATATTTTCAGGGACTAAATATGTTTGAAGTAAATACTTTCGGGACATAATAAAAATAATCAATAGTTTAGGAACTAAATAGATTTTGATTTATGTATTTTAGGAACTGAGTAAACTCAATCAATAGGTTAGGGACTAAGTAGACAATTTAATGATAGTTTAGGGATAGAAAGTATAATTAACCCTTTAAAAATTTACTAAAAACCAAAAAATACGAAAAACAAAAAACAAAAAATTCAATTTTCTAAAAAAGTAGACTCAATTTTTTGAAACCAAACATAATGAATATTCATATATTTATATTTTTTGTCTTGTATAATAGAAAATTAGTTGACTTTTTTCGAGTTTAAGTCCGAATTTGATTGTCAATTTGTCGTGTTTGAACTTGTGGGGCTCACAATGGTCCCATTTCAATAATTTTAAATGTTCATTCTGTAATATATTTTGCATATATTATTAATGAAAAAATTAAATCATATAATAATTATAACTTTTATTAATTTATCGTATTTTTTTTTTTCATAGACACACTTGTATATATTTTTTTTATTTTTAATTTATGGATGATAAACGAGGATCCTACAAAAACATGACATTTTAAATTTGGATTTTAACTTCATAAAAATCTATACAAATAAAATGAAAACGACCATGTAAGCGTGGGAATAGCATGCGTTATGAAGACTCGCGGACAAGATAGGATAGGCGAGTCAATATGATCAATTGAGTGGGGCGCGAGAGAGGGCTTGAAAGCTTCTATTTTCGCGTATCAAATTTCTTTAATTTACAAGTTGAATTGTTTTTATTACAATTTTGTTTTAAAATAAATGACAAATTATATTAATGCTCTCTATAATTTAAGACTTGTGTCACTTTAATTTTTGACTTTTCAATTGTAATACATTTGATCTAAAATTTTGAATCTTGTTTCAAATAAAGACAATTGAATATACTATTGCTTAATTTCAAGAACAAAATCGTCAATTTGATAAAATATAAACTAATTTGATAAAAATAAATATCAAAAAAATATTTTTGAATATTTAAAAATTATTTCTACCCACTACATATAAAATTATGTAAAATTGATAAATCTATTAAACATTTATATATTTATTTATATCAAATTAATTTTTACTATGTGTTTGGATGATGATCATATAATGAGTAGTTTTTATTTTCATTAAATTAATTTCTATTTTTTTAAAAGTCAAATATGACGACAACTTTAATATCATTATTAAACCAATCCATTAAATTAAAAATTCAAAAACTAAAAACATTTTATATATTGATTACACATTATAATCCTAACAACCACCCATTACATGGTCATCATCCAAACACATAATAAAAATTAATTGTGTAAAATAAATAAATAAATAAATGTGTAAAAAATTTATCAATTTTACATGATTTTATCTTTGATGGTTAGAAATAATTTTTAAAAATTTTTAAAATATTTTTTTGACATTTATTTTTGTCAAATTAGTTTATATTTTGAGTACTGCTATTAGCACCTGCCAAAATTCTTTGGATCTCCCATTTTATAATTTTTTTTTTATCACAATTATACCTTAAAGTAAAATTACATTAAAAAACATTATTAAATGGAACACCCACCTATTAAATAAGAACTAATATTCTATAATATTGGACCCCCACCCCCACCCCCACCCCCACCCCAACTCCAACTATACGTATTTCATGTTTGTAAACTCTAAACCTATTACTTTTCATAACCAACCAACATAAACCCTAAATCGATTATTTTTCATAATCATTTTAAATCCTGAATGTGTCATCTTCATCACCATCATCAATCCTATCGAACTTGAAAGTTTTGCTTCAACTATAACGTATACTTGATCACTTATTTCACTGTGTAAAGCAATGGAGGACGGTGACAACAATTCTAGTGAGACCGGCGTTTCATTGGTAAGTTTATTTGTCTTGTATTAACATTATCGGTCGTTTTCAGTCGTTCTTGTTTTGTTTGAGCTGTTTAGTACTGGTTTGCCGACTGTTAGGATTATCGGTAATACAGTACTGAACATAATCCTTTCGTTCAATATATAGGTTTTGAAAATTTATGCAGATAGTCAGTACTGTTAAACCGAATATTATCTTTATTTTCGACACTGTTGAACTAAACAAAACCATTAGTTTCGGGACTGTTGAAATGAACATCATTTTTTCAATTTTTTCAATTATATTTATACGTGTTTTCAGGGTGATGCTTCGACTAGAGGCAGTAAGGTTGATTCAGAACTTGTAAAGGATTATAGTAATGAATTTGTTACTCATGAGGTGAGTTTTTAATTATTTTACAAATAATGTACCTTTTTTATGTACAATAATTTGTTAGTTTAATTTATTTATTTCAGATATTCAAGAATCGAGATGAGTTAATTCGATGGGCACGTCAAGTCGGAAGAAAAAATAGATTCGTTATTGTCGTGCAGAAATCATATGAGGGTGGTATTCATGGTAGGAAGCCAAGACTTAGCTTAGCTTGTGAGAGAAGTGGATTTTATAGGGACACTCAAAAAAACAGCAGGCCTAAGACAAGAAAAAGCAAGACTGACTGGTACAAAAAAATGTGAATGTTTTTTTTTCTTGAAGGGCAAAAAATTAGCCACAAATAATGACTGGATCTTGATAGTTATTTGTGGTGTGCATAATCATGCTGCTGCAAAATATCTTGAGGGTCATTCTTATGTTGGAAGGTTATTACATGAGGAAACCTCTTTGTTGGTAGACATGTCGAAGAGTATGGTACGACCGAGTGAGATATTGGTTTCATTGAAACAACATGATGATGCAAATGCTTCCACAATGAAGACAATTTACAATGCACGTCATAAGTATAAAGTTGCTGAGAAAGCTGGAAGATCTCAAATGCAACAATTATTAGGTCAGTTAGCGGTAAATAAGTACATTGAGTGGCGTAGGAGCTGTGCAGATACTGAGATAGTGACTGATTTGTTCTTTGCACATCCTACTAGTTTGAATTTGTTACGTGCATTTCCAAAAGTATTGTTAATGGATTGTACTTATAAGACCAGTCGATATCGGTTGCCCCTTCTGGAGATTATAGGTGTGACATCGACAAACATGACCTTTTCAGTTGCATTTGCATACCTCCATTATGAGAAGAAGGATAACTACACATGGGCACTTGGTATTTTGCGTAGTGTCATGGATGAAAATAGATAGAGAATTAGCCCTTATGAATGTCATATGTACGGTGTTTCCTGAAACTACAAATTTGTTGTGTAGATGGCATATTGGAAAAAATGTGCTTGCTAATTGCAAAAAGAAGTTTGAGACAAAGGATAAATGAGAAAAGTTTATAATGAGTTAGAATATGTTGGTTATGTCATCGTCTGAAGAAGTATACATGCAACGATTGTCTTTGTTATATAGTGAGTTCAGTACTTATCAAGATGCACTTCATGATGTTACCTTATCTTGGTTGGATACATACAAGTCGAAATTTGTGGCTGCTTGGACTGACACATTCATGCACTTTGGAAATTCTACAACAAATAGGCAAATACGAACATTTAAATTTATTAGTTGTTTAGTTTTTTATAACATTATTTTTATAACAATTTATTTTCATATATAGGGTTGAGAGTTCACATGCAAAACTTAAAAGATATCTTGGATCAAGTCAAGGAAATTTTGAGTCGAATTAGACAAGGATACACAATTTACTTGAGTTGCAACATAGTGAAATAAAATCATCATTTGAGAAAAGCAAGATAGTTGTGCAACATGATTTCAAACCTGCGTAGTTTAAGGAGCTTCATGGTAATATCTCAATTACTACATTAGAGATCATATTGGTAGAGTCTAAACGAGCATCTTCTGTTGGTATTGACATTACTGCATGTGGATGTGTCGTTCGACATACTCATGGTTTGCCATGTGCACATGAGATAGCAAATTACATGAGGGAAAATCGGCCAATTCCCCCTTACTTTGGTTTATTCATATTGGACTAAGCTTGATATGTTGAGAACCCCATACACTGTAAGTGAAGAGTGGACTTGTACACCTAAGTTAGAATTGTTTGCCAAACGATTCGAGGAGGTGGATCCAGATGTGAAGAGGTTTTTGTTACAGAAATTGAGAGAGTTAGCCAAGCCTGATTGTACATTTTTGATTGAGCCGGAAGTGAAGTCTAATCCACGGGGTTGGCCAAAATTAAAGATTGAGACCTCCACTCGTCCTGAGCCATCTGTGTTTGAAATAGTTGCTTCAGCACAAGATAGTGATTCACCCAGAGTCATTGCCAAGGCGAGTGTAACAACAAAAAAAGGTGAAAACAAAGAAGACAGAAAATGTGCATGGTTTACTAATGAAGTATGTAATGGTGTCATGTTGTCTACTTTATTGTCTAACATTGGCATTGGCCTATGATAGGTTCACTGGCTTCGATCATTGAATCCAAATTGCTTTTTAAAGGCATTCCCTTCTGAATTGAGACGATATATTAAATACGTTAAGGATGTTGTAGCAGATGGCAATTGTGGGTTCTGAGCTATTGCTGGTTTGATGGGTTTTGGAGAAGAATGATGGTTACAAGTGAGAAACTATTTACTTAAAGAGTTGCATGCGCATAGTGACCACTACAGGAAATTATTTGGATCACAAAAGAGAATCGATGACCTTACCAACATCTTGGCATATTTTGAACCAAACCCTGGGTTGGACCGGTGGATGACGATGCCTGACATGGGTTATCTTATATCGTCTTTCTACCAAGTCGTATTGGTCCACTTGTCTATGCAACAATGTTTGACATTCCTCATTCTTAGGTCAGTACCGACGTCTGTTGCCTTTTGCAAGGAGATATGTATTGGCTTTGTCAACAACAACCATTTTGTTCAAGTATTGGTTTCTAATATTTTTGTACATTCTAATATTTTTGTACATTCTTGTACATTATAACGACGAATTTCTTAATAACAACAACATTTTTGTTCGGACATACAGTGTTGACAAGATCACTATTGTTCGACAAAACAGTTCTGAACAAAATACATTTGTTCGGCTATATAGTGTTGAACGAATTGTTTTTATTCGGTTTTGCAATGCTGAAATGAGTAGGCCAGCAACTGTGACTGGGTCAGCAAGCATTTATGTTCGGCACTATAGCACTAAAAAACCATATCTGTTCGGTATTACTGTGCTAAACGAAGACTACCTGTTCGGCATTACAGTGCTGAGTGAGTCATTTTGATTCGGTTTTACAGTGCTAAATGAGGAGGATTTATTCGGTTAGTCAGTGATGAACATAAAATTCATGTTTGCTCATTAGACCAGATTTGTTTATTCAGTGATGACCATAAAGCAATAAACAAACTAATATTTCAAACAAACAAACTATCAAATCAATTCAAACCATCAAACCAATTCCAAACAAATTCATTGACTTCAATATCATTGCTAAACCATCAAAATAATTCATTGAGGGCCCAAAAAGGTATGGTAAAGTCATATACAAGCCTAGCTCATACTTATGTCATATACAAATCACTATCAAAATGTATGCCTGTAGCTCGACTTTTTCGTGCCCCCTCGCGGTTTTGAATTTGATTCCATAAGTGCAATGTGAAATAGATAAATACCAAAGAGTCCAAATCCGACAAATTTTTTGAAAAATTGATTTTGAATCAAATTGCCAAAAATGGATTGCTTTGCCAGATACAGAATCGCTATCTAAATATTTTTGAGAAATCTAAGAAACCCATGACTCGTGCCAAAGGCAACATGTTTATCATCACCAAGATTGTCTCAGCTCGGAAACTTAGGTATAAGAGGGGAAGGTCATGAATGAATTGAGCACTCCCGTTCGCCCGATCAAAGATTGGCCTCTACTAGTCATTATATGAATCTTATGTACATTATATGCTCTTGTTCCAGTTATTAGGCTAGCATTACTATATGATATGCACACACACAAGTATAGACTAACTTTGCAAGAATTGGAACATTTGATTCATGTTTGTTTTGAAAATCATTTTGAAATATGTACTACTTGAAAAAGTGATCGCATATGAACATTACTTAAATTATTCCAATTCAAGCAATTAGCCTTCATCCACAAGCATTCAAGCAGTTATAGCAATTAAGCACTTAGCTTTTTGGCAAGCATACTAAACTTGGCAACAATCACGCACATGCAATATGCTAAAGCGAGTAAAGACTCACCTAGTACTCCAAGCCAAAAAGAAGATAAAGTTAGAAAGGTGCATGATCCTAACTTATGCAATATAACTAATGCAACGCATACAATATGCAATTAATAGGCTCAGCTACTAAGCATATGAATCAATTAAATAGCATACGGTTTAAGCACGTATTCAAAGAAATATTTAAACTAACAATGCAAGTTAGAATGATGAACCGAGCCTCGGTGCATGAAATACAAGGGGATGCAAACATGAAGCATGCTAAACAAAACATGATGTCCCTAAACTAACCATCATAAGCTAGTAAATAAAAGGGAGAAAGACGTGGGATTGGAAGACATAAACATTATTAAAACATTGCGTTCTCACGAAGGAAAGTCCAAATGAACTAACTAGCTAACTAATTAAAACTAAGCTAATTATTAAATTAAATTAGCTAAACTACTTAACTAATTATTACAAACCGAAGTAATTAATTGTTCTAGCTAACTAATTATCACAAAACGAAATCGAATAACTAGTTAACTAACTAATTAATTACAACACTTTACAAAATTAATTAGCTACAACTAATTAATTACAACAAATATCTAAGCTAAATATTTAAACTTAAACATGCCCGATATGTGAGGAATGCTTATGCACGGACTCGGTTTCCACCCGAAAAGGCCACTGTTTTGCTTTCAGAAAGTCTCTGTTGCACAGTAGAATGCTTACACTTTTGTCCACCTCCAGAATGGCTTTGCTCTGTTTAAAAAACACACTGTTGAATATTACATCAGTGGCTGGCCGGCCAGTAGTGAGGGCCTGTCGAACACTAGTGATAGCCGGCCGGCCATCAAAGGTGGCCTACCGGCCACTGCTGCCCAGTTCATCTTGATACAACAAAGAACAAACAGAGCATGCACATTGTATTCTCAAGAGTTATTTGCACAACTCATCCTTCCTTATCATGAACAAATCAAAGGAGAGACAAAACTTGGTCTACAAACCATCAACTCAAGCAATTTCATTGCATGATGGCTCATGAACCAAAGTATGCAATTTCAATAAATGCAACAAAATAAGACTCAAACCTCATCCCTTTCATGAATTGATCAAGGGAAGTGGTGACCTTGGAAACTTGAATCATTTCATCACTAATGAGTATGAAATGCCTCAAGCTTCCACGTGTTCAATTAACGTCAGATTGAACACAGGACTTTTTATTATCTTGCACCATTTTATTCACCAATTTGATTACTCCATTTTAGATTACTATCCATTCTTTAATTCATTGAGTCTAATGGTGAGTTTAAGTCCTCTAATGGAAAGAAGGCTCAAACCAAGAGTTGTTTTAAACATGAGAGAAGCTTCATACTGTTGGTACTGAACCCCAAAAGGATTAAACCATTAAGCACAAGACCTCAATCTCATGCTTTAAACAAGCAAGTAGCTTGAAGCAACTTTCAAAGAAAATCAAAAGCCAAGAAAGGAGGGAGGTTGCAAAGGTGATTAAGAGTGATCATAAGTATGAAAAGTCATTAATAATGCAATCAACTCAAATAAGATGATGTCTAAGGCCTAGAACACCAAACTCATGAGGACAATTACACTACAAGCATGCAAAACAAAGCTCAAATGCAACTATCAACCAAAAATAGTGCTAAAACAATCTAAAAATAGTCCTAAAACATGCTAGAATTAAGCTAAAAAAAGCTAGATTCATATGCTAAAACATAGCACAAGCTAGGCTAGTAAACAAGACACAAGGAAAGGAGGCTAACCTCTCCAAATTTGGACCTCAAACTATGATTTTAGTCACTGAAATAACTTTGAAAAATAGTTTTAAAAAGCTCAAAAAGAGTTGACAACAAAGTGGGAAACACAAGGGCAAAGGCCTTAGAAGCAAGGTGTAAAGAAGAACTATCAACCCCTCTACCTTTAATGGCCTTAAACCACAAGTTTCAACCAAAAAATACAAGTTTTAAACAATCCAAAACATAGTAGAAAAAATGAAAAACAAGTGGTGTAAAAATGGTACAAAGGCAAGAGAAGGTATACCTCTTGAAAAGGAATGAACCCTTAAGTCATAAACCACTAATTTCACACTCTCAAGTGCTTTAAGAGCTTAAATAACCTCAGCAAGAAGCTCTCTAGGTTTGGTTTAGAGTTTTTGGGCAAAGGCTATGCAAGTTGCAAGAGAGAGAGAGAGAATTGTAGAGGGAGAGGATATTTTTCAAAAGTATTTCCTCACTCTTAAATGTTTCTAACCTTAAAAGCAAGAAGAGAGATCCTCTATATATAGAAAAATAGTCCCTCAGTCGAAAATATCTATATAGGGACAGTTGGAGCATTTGGAAGATAGGTAGCAAAAATACCTGGGCTTTACACCAGTGGCCGGCCGCCTAGAAGTGGTGGCCGACCGTCCACAAATGTTGGCTGCAGGCCACCTTCCGACCACAACAAAATCTGCTTCTAGACCCGACTTTAAATGGGCATATCTCCTTCATTCGGACTTGGTTTTAGGTCATTCTTGAGTCTAAATCAAAGCCCCAAAAGTATACTTTCCAATGGAGGCGGCCTCATATCTAAATTATAAGTGTGCAAAGAAATATGCCTATTTTAGTGAAGGTTGCTCAGTTTTGTCTTAATCGGATTGATGCCTAACTTCAAACAACCATATCTCCCTTATTTGGACTCAGCTTTAGGAGATTCTTAAGTCTAAATTGAATCCCCGGAAGTCCACTTTCTAATGGTGGTGGCCTCACAACTAAAGTCTAAGTGTTCAAAGAGATAGGCCTGATTTAGTGAAGGCTGCTTAGTTCTCTCTCAACAGTTTCAAGCCTAAGTTCTCCCCAACCAGGTTTCTTCCATCCCCTCTTATTTTCTTCAACTCTAAATCTCTAAATAAGGTGTTTAAAAATATTTTCAAAGAGTTCACCTCTCTTCCATTTATTTCCACTTTGTCTTTACTTGGTTTACTGAAAAGTGTAACTTTTAAACGAAATGCAAGCCTCGGAACATCGTAGAAACATTTTCAAAAATATTTTGAAAGAGAGGGTTTTAAAGTCTAAAATAGTTTTGGTCAAAAATTGGGTGTAAGGTTGGAATTTAGAAGCTCTTCTTGCTAAAGAAATCGAACATTTGCACAGCATAACTTTCATTATTGAGTGATCAATCAGTGGCGTCCAAGTCTTAAGAGCGGTCAAAAATAGGGTGTCTACAATACCAAAAAATTTTCTCAGACAAACTAACATATACTAAAGTATTATCTGACCTTTGTTATACTTATGTCTAACACCATCAAAAAGTCTAACATATGTTTGATACTAAGATGTCAAAATACACATTTAAAACATTTGAACCCAACAAATACTAAAGTCTAAGACGTTGCTCCACGATTTCTGCGATGAGTGTACACCAAGTTCTCTGATGGTGTATGTTCTTCAGTGGACTGTTGGCCCTCCAAGACTTGTGTTATCTTCTTCATAGCATTGTGTAACATATCTCGAGTGAGAGCTACTTCATTGTATTCGATTTTGAGCATTGAACATAAAATGCTCAAGGCACTATCAATACGCTGCAAACAATAAGATAAAACTTAACAATTGCCTTAAACAAAATATATATGAATATGAAAATGAAAATGGTAAAAATTGACGTATAAATTGAAGCTAACGATAATCAGCTGATGTCTCAATGCGTGGGTTATACTTAGAACGATGTGTCGGGTTTTGAACTTGCACGTGTGAAATGGAAGTAAACCAGTCCAAGTAACTTGGCACACAATCCCATGGATGCAAGACTAGAACACTACACACTGTCTCAGACAACAAGTGATTTTCCCAACTCTCCCAAATCGTATTCAAGTATTTATAGGCAATGCTGTATTATTTTGCAGTGGATCCTCTAAAGGCTCGAACTGGAGCAAGCGAAGGTGAGGGAATAATTTGCACCTTACCAAATTGTCTCAGCACCCTATCTGGATGGTATGGTTCAATAATGTGCATACATTTTAAGCATCCACTATAGTAAGCAACATCTGAAAAAGGATGCTCAATACGCTTATCATGGTATGGATCCCAAATAACCTACAATGGTAAAAATTTTATATGTAAGTTATGAATTAGGTTGAATAATAGCAAGTAATACGTACATACGTTGACATAAGATTGACACTTACGTCATGGGCCTCTAATTTGTCGAGGTCCTCTCGTAACCTTTGTAAAATAGACGTTGACGAACCAGATTGGGTGCGAGAAATCCAACGAAAGACACGAGGCTAATCTTCTTTATAGTCCAAATTGGGGTGGGGTCTAGCACCAACAAAATGCTCGTAAATCCAAGCTTCCAGCAATGTCATGTATCCTACCATCTGTTTCACCGCATACCATGTGGCAATACCCAATTGCCAGTATAAAAAAGCCAATGCGGCTACACCTCAAGCATAAGAAGTAACCGATCGCAAATCCATAAGAAAAGACAAATACACTACCGGAACACGTGTGCCAGTCTTGTCTGCAAATAAGGTACAACCTAACAAATATAACAAATATGCCCTAGCTGCACACTCAATGGTATTATCATTGTCAGCATCAGACACTGACCCAAACTATTGTCTCAACCATTCTACCTTGATAGATTGGCCCCATGCTAACTTCAACGCTACATTTGCCTCATCTATTGTTACTCTCAAAGCCTCAACTAGTAGATTTGCAGCATCAACATTTGATAACTTCTTGCAAGAGGCTGATTTACCAATCACTGAAATCCCTAGAATTACACGAACATCATCTAAGGTTAGTGACATCTCACCAAATGGTAGATGAAACGTGTTTGTCTCTAGTTGCCATCTTTCCACAAAGGCCAAAACTACAACTTTGTTTACAAATTTATATGAGCAACTCACTAAAGAAATCAACCTTGAACCCATAATTAAACCATGAAATTTGGATTGTCCATTCTCTTCCAAGTTGAATAACCATTCACCAACTTTAAAACCATGATTTAAGCATTTAAGTATTCCACGTTCTTGCAACATAGACTAAAAAAAAGAAAAAAGAAATAGTAAAGTTGAAACAAAATTTAAAACATTAAATTAATGTAAGACAATGACTTACATCATTATGCCAAATTTTTGCTGTTACGTGACAATGAAAACTCTTCAAAATTGAAGGATCATATGGCCCTCCAGGAAAAGGTCCAGTATGATCTTCATTAACTTTTTCAGTTGTATCTGCTAGTTAGTCTTCATAGTCACCCATATCAGTTGGTTCATCACCCGGATCATCACCTATGTCTGTTGGTTCATCACCCATATCTATTAGTTCATCCCCCAAATCATCACCCATGTCACTCACATTCGATTGATTGCCCCTATCGTTTTCAACCTCAACCATTTTTGCTAGAGCAACACCTATGTCATTCATGTCATGTTCATTAACTCCACTACCTTGATCCTTAGTCTTACGAGTGCGTCAAGGTCTTTTAGCCAGTTTTTGAGAAAGTACAGCATTATGCCTCCTAGACATTGTTGGGCGATCTCGAGCAGTTTCCACCATAGCTGTCCACCAAGTACAATTAGATGTTAGTCAATGACAATGTAAGCAAATATATCCAATGTCAATTACCCTTAATAATATAGTCAGTCTTTCCTATGTATCGAAAATGCATGTCATCTAGGGACATTATATATATAGCTTATAAGCCATTGAAGTCTATCTTAAATAGGTGTGTCATGACCAATGAGGCAAAAAAAACATGCATGGTCAGAAATATATATACATGTATTATTATGTAAGTAGATATCAATTAGAGACAACTTTAGAAAATATACAAATTCAAATAGGAAACAATAAACTAAGATAGTTTCTTGCCAAACACAAAATGAATAAATGATAAAAAGAAATTACTAAAAATAAGATATTTGAGTTGGATCAAAATTTGAGAATTGTAATGCATTAGAAGCATGCCAAAAGCAAGGCCATTAAAAACAAAAAATCCTAAATAAAATTATAGACAAAAACAAAGCTTTCCAAAAAAAGTGCAAAAATTTGAGAGCCTAAACAATGGAATTTGGCATTAAAAACAAAAAAAGGCTTAGTACATTGCACTGCAAAAGCTATGTGTTTTGCTTCTTAGGACATTTCGGATTGATTATAAGTACTTAAAGAAAATTCAATATTGGCCCAAAGCCTATAGTTGCAATATAATCACATGCATCTCCATGTTGATATAATGTGCTAAAATTAGCATTGTTTTCAAACAGCCCACCTACCTCTTGTTAGGTTTATGATGTGTATTGTGCTAATTAGAGTTTATGTAGAAGATAGCTAGTACAAGTGTTGTGTGATTATGTGGCTATAAGTTGATGTATGAAAATACATGGAAAAGAAGCTGAAAATGTGAATTAAATAATCTAGCTGGTTGCTGCCCTGTTTGCCTCCTCTTTCCCTGTTTTTTTTTTTTTTTTTTTTTTGTAGAAAATTCAGATATAAGTTTTTTATGTGGAAAAAAATTCAGATGTAATAGAAGTCTAAATTTTTGTTTTCTTACTTTTTACCCACCAAACAAATATAAACTTGGAATTTATAGGGTACAATATTACATAAGAAAGAACATAACTTTTTTGGCTAAAATAAGGTACAATATTACAGAGTTAAGTGCCCTTTTCTTTGTTGACAATTTCTAGTTTGTCATTTACAACAAACAATGTATGACAAAAACTAACCTAACCTCACTACTATTTAATGTTTAAGTAATAAAAGTAACACAAAGAGAAAAAAAAAAAACTATGAAAAGAAAGTACTTCTAAAGCTTATTATAGAAAACAGAGGCAAAACTAATGGCAATGGCAATGCCTTACAATAACAGACATAAAAACCTCACACTTAAAAAAGCAACTGGTCCCAACACTCCAAGACAAAGGATCAGCTAAACAAATTTTCTAAAAGACAAAGGGTTCTAATTTTTTTTTGAATTTTATTTCTATGTAGACTTCTATTACATTATAATATTCAAGCCATCCATTAGATTATAATATTCAGACCTCTATTCCCCCAAAAATTTGAATTTTATGTGGAATCAGGCCATCTATTACATTATAATATTCTCCAATAATTAGGGTTTTGTATGGTTGTGGTTGTGGTTTTGGTTGGTAAAGGGTTTTTGTTTGTGTGGTTATGATTAATTGAAGAGAAAAGAGAAGTAAATTATACCTTTGATGGTAGATGAAAAAGTCTACAACACTTGTAAGAAAAAAGAAGTAAATTATATCTTTGTGTGGTTATGATTCGAAAGTGTTGAATTTCCAACGAATTTCAGCAGCACTTGTAAGAAAAAAGAAAAAAAAAAGAGCAATGTCCCAAGCACTTTCAGCAGCACTTTGAATGGATTCAATTTGTAATAACCTGAAAATTTAAATAGTCCTTTAAATTTTATATTAGTATTATTTAATTATAAATGATTTCAAAAAAATAATTTTAACTTTATATTATTATTCGATATTATTTCCTAAGAATTATGGTATTTTTATTATATTTTTATCTATATTTTTTCTACACCAAAATACATTGAAACATAACATTTTCTGTACAATAAGGATGCGTGCCCTCCAAGTCTTTTGCTGCCCAAGCTTTGTCTCCTATATATAAAGATGAACATGTGCATCAACATCATCCATCCTCAAACACTTGTAGTCTCTTTCTCTCTCTGCGCTCTAAGTGTTTGTTTTTATATATAAAACTTTGAGTTTAGTTTGGAATATTTGGCGGGTCACAGTGAACAAAAGGTAAAAGTTGGAATTAACATTAAGGTGGGTGATATTATACCTTGAGTTACCATTATATGTTTTACGTATGTTTTGAGTTACCATAGTTTATTTTATGTAAATTGTGTTTTATAAATTATATTAGCATTTTTAATTTATGAACCTTATTTTCTATAATAAGGAAAACCCATGGATATAACTGTTTATTAAAATGTGTTTTGAGTAATTATTTTATAAATACTACCACGGAGGTCCCATGCCTTGAGGGACGTAAATAACCATTGGCCCTCTGATTAGTCACTTTGTGACCCTCTGTCTGTCATGGATCCACTGACACTCTGATTTCTGGTGCGGAGCAAAGTACTGTGCGGAACTAAGTGTCACACTATTGTGGGAGCTACCTCTAGAGTTCGTACGAGCCACTTCTTGAGTCCATACATCTGTTCTGTTCTGTACCGTGTTTATGATTTCTGGTGTGGAGCAAAGTGCTGTACGGTGCTAAATGCTACACTATGATGGGAGCCACTTCTAGAGTTCGTACGAGCCACCTCTTGAGTCCATACATCTGTTCTGTTCTGTTCTGTTTTGTACCGTGGTTATGATTATTTTGTTTATATGATTTCTGTATTATATGTCAAATGATCTTTGTATTATATACTCTGTATTTTAATATCAAGTTTGATTTAGCCAATAATTATCCATGGTGATTTTATACCTTCATGCTCTCAGTATAATATTTCTCACTCTGCTATGTGCTTATAGTTGGGAAATAATGCAATTCAGAAATAGCTTTTAGAGAGTCTTAGACATGGAGCTGTGAAATAGATACACACAACACTTTTATAGTATGTATAATTCTATTCTCCATATGTAAATATCGGCCTTTTTGGTCAATAAATTTTGCTATAAAAATAGAAGCTCCAATGATTATTTTGATACCCTTACCTAAATATTTTTCCGCTCGCGTTTAGTAATTTGTTTAAGAATTGGCCGGAAGTAACTTCAGTTACTGGCCATCACGATGCTTAACCCTTGGGTATGGAGAGCAGGTCGTGACACAATCGGTGCAAAGAAGATGAATAGAGTAGACGGACGGTCAAGGAAGGAAAGATATGAAAAATTGGGTGGGTGTGCATTTGATTGTGAAAATATTATGAATATGGGTAGATTTGGTAATAAGTGGGGTTGTCCAAAAAAATATTATTAAAATTTAGGGTTTAAGGTTGGGGTTTAAGGAAATGGGGGGTCAAAAAAAATTTGACAGGTGCTAATAGTAGCACTTTATATTTTATCAAATTGACGATTTTGCCCTTAAAATTAAGCAATGGTATCTTCAATTGTCCCTATTTGGAACAAGATTCAAAATTCAGGGTCAAATGTGTCACAATTGAAAAGTCAGGGACCAAACTGACACGAATCCCAAACTATAGGGGCTATTAGTGTAATTCGCCCCAAAATAAAACTATCAAAATGTTCTCTCTCTCTTTTTTTGTTTTTCTTGTTTGGCATCATGTCATTAATATGTGTAGCTCGACTTTTTCTCGCCCCCCTTTCGAGAGGTCGAAATAAGCCCTACAGTTCGGACTCCCACGGTTCGTAATCTGATTTCACAACTACAATGTGAAATTGATGAACACCAAAGAGTCCAAATTCGGCAAATCTTTTGGAAAATCTATTTTGAATCAAAAATGCCAAAATTGGACTACTTTGCCAGATATAGAGTCGTCACCTAAATATTTTATTTTGGAGAAATTTAGGAAACCCATGACTCATGCCAAAGGCCACATGTCTGTCATCACCAAGATTGTCTCAGCTCAGGAACTTAGGTACGAGAGGGGAAGGTCATGAATTCATTTGAGCACCCCCACTCGCCCGATCAAAAATCGACCTCTACTAATCATGATATGATTTTTATCAACATTATATGCTCTTGTTCCGGTTTATTAGGCTAGCATTTTCTATGTAATGCGCACATAAAAGGTATAGACTAGTTTGCCTAAATTGAAACAATTCAATTTCATGTTTGTTTTTCGAAAAGGGTTTGATTTTGCCATTTAACAAAGTGGGCTTAAACTTTTGAATTTGTCACTTGACAAAGTGGGCTTAAACGTACATTCATTAAATCATTCCAATTCAAGCAACAAGCCTTCATCCACAGGCACTCAAACAGTTTATCAAGTAAGCACTTAGCCTCATGGCAAGCATGTTAGTCATGGTAGTCACTCACACTCATGCAAGTATGCTAAAGCACTAAAAACTCACCTAGTACTCCAAGCTAAGATAAAACAAAAGAGTTAGAAAAATATGCATGATCTCTAATTATACAAGATGGGTAATGCAACACATGCAATAATGCAACTAAATAAGCTCGGCTACTTAACATGTTATTTGCAACGATTATAGCATGCGTTTTAAACACATATTCAATGACGTATTGAAACGACAATGCAGTTAGAATGATGAACCGAGCCTTAGTGTATGTGGGACAAATGAATGAATGCAAACATGTGATATGTTAATTGAAACATGATGCCCCTAATCTATCCATCAAAAGCGGATAAATAAAAGAGAGAAAAATGTGGGGTTTGAAGACATACACATTATTACGACATTTGATGCCCTCGCGCAGGAGGGTCTGAATGAATTAAGCTAACTAAGCTAAGCTAATTAAGCTAATTATCACAAACCGAATAAATAGTTAAACTACTTAACTAGTTATTACAACAATAAATGAACTAATTAGTTAACTAATCTAGCTAGCTAACCAAAATAATTACATAATAACTAGTTAACTAATTAACTAATTATTACAACAACACAATTGCAATTAATAATTAAACCAAGCGATTAACTGCTCTGGCTCGGGAAATGAGAGATGTGTACGTGCACACTCGATTTCCACCCGAAAAGACCATCATTTTGCTCCCGCATGCCTCTGTTTGCACAGTTGAACATTTCTAGAACAAATTTGCTTCACCTTATCAATACTCTGCTGAGTTTTGCATCAATGGCCAGCTGGCCAAAGATGAAGGTTGTGGGCCACCAGCCGGCCATGAAAGTGACCTGCCGGCCATCAAAGGTGGTCTGCTGGCCACTGATACACAGGTTCATCTTGCTATAATAGAGGACAAACAGAGCATATACAGGGTATTTTCAAGGATTGTCTACATAACTCACCCCTCATTTTCATGAACAAATCCAAAGAGTTATCAATCTAAGCCACAAACCACCAATTCAAGCAATTTATTGCATGATGGCTTGTGAACCAAAGTGTGCAAGTTCAATAAATGCAAGAAAAAAAGACACAAACCTCCTCCCTTTCATGAATGATCAAGGAAAGTGGTTGACTTTGGAGACTTGAATCATTTCATCACTAGCAAGTATGAAATGGTCCAAGTTCTATGTGTTCAACTAATGTCCGATTGAACACACCAAGTTATTATCTTGCTCACTTTTAGTCCCAAGTTTACTCATTTTAATTTACCAACCATCTTCTAATCCAATTAAGTCCAATGATGAGTTGAGTCCTCTAAAAGGGAAGGAAATGTCAAACAAGGGGTAGTTTAAGGTAAGAGAGAGGTGTCATGCTTTTGATAATGAATCCCTAAAAGAGGATTAAACCATTAAGTATGGACCTCAATATCAAGCTTAAACAATCCCAAGGTTGAAATAACCCTCAAAGCAAACAAAGAGTGAAGAAATGAGGGAGGTTAAGTGAGAAAAACACTAAAACAATGCAATCAACTCAAATAAGTGGTGTCTAAAGGCCTAAAACACCAAGCTTGTGAGGACACTTACACTACAAGCATGCAAAACAAGACTCAAATGCAATAATCAGCCCAAAACAAAGTTAAAACACTCCAAATAAGAGGTTAAAACATGCTGGAATTAAGCTAAAACAAGCTAGATTAAAATGCTAAAACATGGCACAACCTACGCTAGTAAGCAAGACACAATGAGGGGGAGGCTAACCCCTCCAAATTTGGACTTCAAGACGTGATTTTCACCACTGAAAATACTCTGAAAATCAGTGTTTAAAAGCTTGAAAAAAAGATAGTAAAACGGTGGAAAACACAAGGACAAAGGCCTCCAAAACAAGGTATAGAGAATGGCTATTAACCCCCTAACCTTTAATGGCCTTAAACCCAAGCTTCTGCCCAAAAAACACAAAGTTTTGACAGCCCAAAACAATGGAAAAATAGTAGGAATAAAGGCAAATAAAACAAAGTTACAAGCAAAGTCTTATATCTTTGAAGAGAAGAGTAATTCCAAGTAACAAAACCAAGCAAACAACACCCTCTAGAGCTCAAACCAAGCTCAATAATACCTTAGCTTAAAGATGGTAAGATTTGGTTAAGGGTGTATAGGCAAAGGTTAAGGAATTGTAGTAAAAAATGTAGACAATTTGTAGAGAGAGGAAAATTTTTCAGTTTAAAATTTTCTAACCTTGTTACAAGAGAGAGAGGGTCCCTACATATAGAAAACATGAAATTCCCTCAAGGAGATCCAACCCTACACGTGGGTGAAGATAGATGCATTTGTGCAAACAGCTGGCACAACTGGCATAAAATATCTATAAAATACACTGGTGGCTAGCAAGCCATATCAGTGGTCGGAAGCCTCTAGGGATGGCTGCCAGGCCACCAGAGGTTGCAGGATGGAAATACTAAGGCATGGTCCAAAAATGAGACAAAAAGGATGTAAGATTTAAAAGGCTCAAAGTTGTGGCGTTCCGTTGAGGACTTCGAGCACTTGGTGAGCAAACAAACTCATCATCGGGTGTGCATGCGAGGACGTCCAAGTCGTAAGGGCCGTAAAAAATGGGATGTTTACAGTTGCCCCTCTTTGACAAAACTCGAAGTCATGAAATGACGTGAGTGAATGTCAAAGCCTGAAGACGACCTATTTTGACAAGGCTATAAGACTTGGACAAACAATCCAGACAGAAATAAAATGGTTACACCTGTAGGCTGCCTACGTATCCCTTTGCAAGGAATCAAACCAGCGTAGTTCTGGGGCAAGATACAAATGATATGTACAATGCAACTTTGAAAGTTGGACTTATACGCCTCGCGAAGCTGGCTATTTTGAAATCTTATGATCAAGCGAAATGATGCAAGAAGCAATAACAAAATGTAATAAGCAAGAATGATTACAATAAGCAAGATAATAACACATGAATGCGCAGCTTCAAGCTTCAAAAGCAAAAAGAACCAAAATACACTTTGACCATGCCAAAATAAGAGACGAGGAAAGAAAACACCACTTAGGGTTGCATTTCATGCATCCTGAGAAACCAAGAACAAAACCGCTTGGGATCGTGTTTTACGCGTCCCGAGATACAAAGGAACTGCTCGGGGTTGCGTTTCATGCGTTTCGAGATAAATAACCGCTCAAGGCCACGTTTTGCACATCCTGAGAAAAAAACTGCTCAGGGCCGTGTTTCACACGTCTCGAGATGAAACCCACTTAGAGCTGTGTTTCACGCATCCTGAGAAACAACCACTCAGGTGCGTGCTTCGCACGTCCCGAGGTAAAACCTGCCCAGGGCCGCATTTCACACAGCCTGAAAAATAACCACTTGAGTGCGTGCTTCGCATGTCCTAAGGTAAAACCCGTCCAAGGTCGTGTTTCACGCGTCCTGAGAAACAATCACTCGGGAACGTGTTTTGTATGTCCCAAGGTAAAACAACAGAGGGGTGTGTAATAGATGCACGAAGTGAACAAGTGCGATAGATGCACAAAGTGAACAAGTGCGATAGATGCACATGTGAACAAGTGCGATAAATGCAGAAAGTGAACAAGTGCGATAGATGCACATGTGAACAAGTGCGATAGATGCACAAAGTGAACAAGTGCGATAAATGCACATGTGAACAATTGTGATAAATGCATAAAGTGAATGTGTGCGATAGATGTACAAAGACTTTAACTGGAACTCCTCTGAATGAACCGTACATACAATATCGTTTACCTGTGTAAGAAAGAAACTTAACAAGTGCGATATAGTAAGAATGCATATTCTATGCAGGACAAACAACCGAGATACAATGTTAATTGAAAGAATGTTCTGCATGAAACAAGAACGGAAGCATATTCTATGCGTGATTCATAACGGATGCAAGACGCGCATGCAATATATATGTAAAATGCATATCTTATGCAACAACGTATAGGAAATGCATATTCTATGCAACGAAGTGACATGCATGTTTTATGCAAGTTACAAAAGCATAATTTGACAAAAACAAATTCAGTAGCAACTTCTGATTTACCTCTCAGAAGAGTTACAATATGTTTAAAGGATACACTTCGTTCATGTTGACAAGTGACGAACATCGTGCACCGAAAACACAATTTTGAGCTTCCATCGAGACAACCTGAACCCAAGAGTGAACCATCCCTATACTTCTTGGAAACCAAGGACACAAAATAGCATCAAGACTTCAAAGGAGGCCACCGGCCGGCCACAAGAGGAGGCCGTCGGCCATGTGTCGGCCACTAGTAAGACTTACCGGCCACCTGTCAGCCAACGATGGCAGCTCGGGGGCAAACTTGACTTTTTGGCTCGGGTCTTTATATACTCACCTCCACACTTCATTTCCTTACTCACCCAAGTCCGAAATTGCTCCCCTTCTCTATCTAGGTGCTCCTTCTCTCTAGATTCGTGTTTTCTATGCATTTTCCAACGCTTCACGCGAAGTTGATTCGCTAAACCCTCTTTGTTTCCTCCATTTTGAATCGATTGAAATTTGATTTCGGTGCTTCTTCTTGGAGTTTCACCACTTGAGGCTTGTTCCCCTCGAGTTTCGCTTGGGTTTTGTGCCTTTTTTCCGAGTTTTGACTTTTTCGAGTTTACCCTATTTTTTTCACTTTTTTTCATTTTTCACTCACTTCACACCCATTTTCCAGATGGTGGATGATGTACCATATGATGGGGCTCCTCTAGAGACTCCTCCAGTATTTCCACCTATTCTTGAAGTAGTAGAGCTAGTAGCTGACCTTGAGGCAGAGCTTGAGGTGGAACCAAAGCCGCTACCACTGAGGGTACGGCCTTTCAATCTAGAGAGATACCATACCATCCCCAGACACAGATCTTGCCTGCCGGAGGCATCAGATGCTTCACTGAGTTTGCTCACGGTGCATCAGAGGACCTCTTGCTGAGGGATCCAGCTTTGCACCTGTCAGCCATTGCCGTTGAGGTATGAACTCTATTTTTATGCATTTCTGCCTTTCTTTACTTGCATTTCTTACACTGCCTTTTATTCGAATATATTATTATCACTGCTTTTTCTAATTTATCTGTTCTTTATCTGTTGCATTTGTTCTCTGCCACAAGGCGAGTCTTGTGCCTTTAGAAGGTACGGTGCTACAACCGCCCGAGATTGGTATGACGAGCTCCCTGCTGGAGTTCGCGACATCATAAATGAGGCTGGCTTTGGCCTTTTCTACTTTGGCCTGACTCGGGTCATCGCGAGCCGTCCTCTCCTAGAAGCGCTCGTGGAGAGGTGGTAGGACACCACCATCTCCTTCCACTTTTCTACTACAGAGGAGATGATGATGACTGCCTATGACTTCACCATGATCACCGACTTAGATGTAGGAGGTGATCTGATCCCTCTCGATACAGACATGGAGGAGTAGGAGGCAGCTTAATTCGAGCTACTAGGGGCGCATCTACCCATATATCGGACATGCATGGTCAGATACACCTGGTTTGCCGAGAGGTTCAGAGAGACCAAGCCCGAGACGATAGAGAAAATAAAGCAGTATGCTAGGGGCTTTCTGATGTTCGTCTTCGGTACCACCTTGTTTTCGAACAGGTGGAACACTGTAGGCTTGTATTTGCTAAGCGCTTTGGTGACCCTTCCTTAGGTTCGTTTTTATGACTGGGGCGGAGCTGGCCTCGCCACCTTATATAGCTACATGAACTCGACCTCCCGTCTGAGAGGGGACTTGATCGGAGGCTATTGGCGAGCCTGGGAGGTACGTATCTTAGTTCCCTCTTAGCACTTTACATTTTTTGCTTTACAGTTTCTGCTTTACATCTGCTAAACACCTGTACATTCTGCTTTGAACTTTCTGCATCTGTTCATACATTGTGCTTTTTACTTTGCACTTTCTGTATCTATATTGATCACATATCACTGCATTGTCTTCGCAGCTATGGGTATATGCATATTTTTCGACTCTCACCCAAAGCCTGTGGAGGAGCTTCCATTGGCAGTCCCTTATTCACGGAGGTATGACGGCCACCTCCAATGCAGGACTCGTGAGACCTTCGCGTTCTTCTGCCACTGCTTCGACACTATGGTTGCTCATGAGGTAACCCAAAACACAGTCATTTTTGCTTTAAAACTGTTCTGATTCACATTTTAGTAACTGCCAGCAACTAATATTCTGTACAACTTCTATTTGCAGATCATGTGGCAACCATGGGCCATGATGCCAGTGGGGATTCAGGATCAATTTGCTAGGGCCTGGGCCACTTCCCGTTTTTGCATTCTACTCGAAGGCCCAGTCTGCCTGGCCTGGTTCCTGGGTGAGCGATTCGTGCGCCAAACTATGGGCCTTCCTTACCTGATCATTCCGATGGCTCCGCTAGAGTCCATGCGATCAGCAGATGGGCTATCCATTGGGGAGGTTATGTAGTTTATGGTGGGCTTAGATACCGACTACTTCCGAGCAGAGTGTAACTATGCGGCCTTCATCTAGACACATCCACCTTTGATCGTGGCTCGTGAAGGTGAAGTAACGAGAGCTCCTGTTGCGCAAGAGGCGCCTATAGTGACCCGGACGACTAGGGCCCGTGGTATGGGGGCTTCCCGGGCGAGGTAGAGGACCGGTTGGCCAGAGCTTCCAACCGCGCTGATATACCGGCAGCATACCAGAGATGCTTACTAGGTTCCGATTGAGCCTGCGGCGACTGGTCACGAGCTTGTCGGGGTCCGAGGCCCGACCCAGGTATGGACTATTCTTTACGTTTGCATCCTGCATTTTATTTCAGATATGTTCATTGCAGATACTAATCCCCCAAATGCATTTGCAGGCCTCCATTGAGTACACAAGAGGCGCTCTTGAGCTAATAGCCTTCCTAATGGGCATGGTATAGAGGAGAGAGGCACTGCTCAGTCTCTACGGTATTCAGGTAATTTCTTCAATTTATATTCCAGGCATCAAATTTCCACTGACGCACTGACACTGACATTTTAATTGAAAACTTCCCAAACTACATTGATACACTGCATCTGACACACTGCACTCACACACTATATTCATACGCTGTATCTGATTTCTGCATACACTCATTCTACATACTATGCTTGCATCTGATATACATATTGTAGCTGACACGTAACAACTGTCTTTTCAGATCCCACCCATACCGATGGCACCAGTGGCAGCTGCAGCACCTACACCAGCAGTACTTTCTCTAGCACCAAAGAGGAGAGAGAGACAGGCTCCATCACGCGACTGTGGCAGATCTAGGGGCACCCGAGACGAGAGCGGTCCTTCAGAGCCCATTCTGAGTGATGATGATGTTGAGACGAGCGACTTTGAGGAGGCAGTGAGTCAATATTTGGAGTCATCTAAGAGTGGAGACGATGTTGGCTCAGGTTCTGAGAGCGGAGGCAACGACGCTGAGGAGGGATTTGGAGCAGAAAGCGGAGATGACATCGGCTCGAGTTCTAGTTCAGGTTCTGCTTCAGACAGCAGAGCCAATGCAGACAGTGCCCCAGAGTCCTCTCCTCCGAGGAAGAGGACGAAGAGGGCCTCTAGAGCATGAGGCTATTGGCGTTGATTTATTGTATTTTTTGCTTAGTTTCTTTTTGTTTATAGCATTAGCACATTGTACAGCTTTAGACAGGTTTATTTGCTTTAAAAACTTGTACTTCTCTTTTGTAAAAAGCCATGATCGGAATAAAAACTCACAATTTTTATGAAAAAAGTGTTGTATTTTGCATCATGAGCACCACATAGCATGAAATGGACAAAAAAATGAATTGGCCAAGATAACACTCTTGATTAAAACAAATTCTTAATCGAATAACGAACCGACCAACAACTGAAATACAAAAGCAATATACAACTCGATAAACAAAACAACATACAACTTGATAAAGCAAAAACAACGCAACAACTTTAAAAAAAAAAAAAAAAACTTGTTAAAGCCAAAAAGACGCAAAATAAGACCTTAAAACACTCGAAGATCAAAACAAAACATATGCTTCCAGCAATTCCCAACGCACAGGTGGACAGTAGGACAGAGTGAGAGACTGCCGACCACAAATAGAGGTTTCCGGCCATATGCCGACCATGAGAGGGGGCCTGCCGGCCACCAATGTCTCTTGCCAGCCACCAATGCTGCTTGCCAGCTACCTGTCGGCCATCAATGTGAAGGACCTTCAAATTGTTGACACCTAGCTTCCACTCACTGCCTTATCTTTTACAAAAGTTTGAGCCTCGTGATTTTTTCATTTCAGCAACAAATTCTTCAGAAATGGAGCCATTTTTCGCCCAAAAACTCTCGGATTGGATTGCGACTTTACACGGCTTGAAAAAGGTGAATTTCTGGGGTTTTGACATTAATGCATTTTTCCCGCTAAGCCGTTCTCCATTTTGTTTTTCGTTCCTTCATGCCGCGGCTAGATGCTGGAACCTAATTACACATGTCTTTAGCTTCAGGGGACAAGAGATATGCCTGACAAACAAAGAATTTCAGGTGCTAATAGAATCCCGGCGCGATGAGGAAATCATACCTCAGCCTGTTTCGGTCACATCCAAGCTTTAGGACGGATGTATGGGCTTACTCTACGTGAGACTGGATCCTTGGTTCACAACGGAGAGCTACATATTCCTAAACTGATTCACTGATTTTCTAACGTCGGTGACCGAGGCAACCTTCTTTGGCGGGGTTTTCGGCAACACGCCATTTGCTTATATATGTTGGCTCATTTCTTTCTTGCCCCTAGTTTCGACGGGTCTAGTATTTGACTGATTGAAGTGGCCCAAGGTTTGAAAGAATGCAAGAGTTACATTGGCTTGGTGCTGGCTGAGACTTTGATGGGCTCAGACACCTTCCATCGGTGAGAGACTAGCAAATTCACAAGGAGTCCACTACTTCTGCAACTATTGTTTCCCACCCTTTCTAATATATGTTTCTCATATCGCTCGACATTCATGCTCTATTTTTTCTCTCAAAGCCCTTTTCTCACTTTTCTCTCAACATAAATCTCTCTATTCTTTAATCTCTCTTTTCTCCCTTCCCAGGTTTGGTTAATGAACAAGCTGAAGATAGTGGATGCTTGTCCTGTATACTCAGCTCGAGCGTACTTCTTCTACTAACAGCTAGTGGATTTTCCCAACGAGAGGTGGTAGTGCCACTGGATGTGCAATAGGTCTGCTGCTGACATTGCTTGGCGTTGCCCCTAGCTTAACCTGACTGAAATGAGCTACAGCATGACTCGGCAACCTGGTATACAGCTGATTGGCTTTACACATTGTGTATTCTACTTCCCTTTCCGGTTCAAACGTTAGTTTGGGCATTGTAGACACCCCATTTTTGACTGTCCTCAAGACTTGGATGTTCTTGCAGGTACATCCGATTATGAGTTTGATTGCTTGTCAAGTGCTCGAAGTCCTCGGCGGAACACCACAGGTTTGAGTTTTTCAAACGCTGCATCAATTCTGTCTCATCTTTGGATCATGTTTAGGTCCTTTCAACATGTTGTTGTTGATGGCCTGCCGACCATCCTTGGGCACTGCCGACCATGGCTCTTGGCCTACTGGCCATTGATGTGCCCTGCCGGCCATCAATGACCAGTGTATCAGTAGATATTTTCTGATATTTTGTGCCAGTTGTTTGCACAAATTGAGGCATCTTCCAACACGTGTGTGGCTGGATCTTTTTCAGGGGATTTTACATTGTCTATATATAGAAGCCCTCTCTCGCATGTGGAGGGGTGAGAAAATTTTGAAGATAAAAAAATTTCTCTTTCTAGAATTCTCTCTCTCTTGATATTTTGTGCCTTATAGCCTAAATTCTCTACACTATTGCATGTAAACCCTTGATCACCATTGAGTTAAGGCTACTTAAGGCCCTCTTTGAGCTTTAGGAGAGGATATTGGCTTGGTTTGGCTTGATTTTGGTGCCTAAATTGCATCTTGTCTTCAAAAGGTAGAATACTTGTGTTTTAAGCTTAATTTAAATACTTGTTTTGCCATCTTTACATACTGTTTTAAGGCTGGTTTTGACCTCTAAAAATCTCTATTTTCATGGTCTAAAATGGTGGTTTGAGGTTTGATTGGAGCTAGGGGTGGTCCACCCTTCTTGTTGCTTGATTATTAAGTTGTTGTGCCACCTTTCAAAGCTTTTAAATCAGCCTTTTTGGCCCTTTTAACCACTAAATTTCAGAGGATTTTTAGTGGTAAAAATCATGTTTTGAAGTCCAAAATAGGAGGGGTTAGCTTCCCCTCCTTGTGTCTTGTTTGCAAGCCTAGATAGCCTAACATGTGAGTATGATTTTCTAGCATTTTGCACCTTAATCTCAGCATGTTTTTACTACTATTTTGACTGGTTTTAGCTCTGTTTTGAGCTGGTTGTGTCCTTTGAGGCTTGTATTGTGTGGTTGTAGTGCAATCTCCTTCACTTGCTTAATGTTTTAGGCTTTTAAACATGATTTCCATGAGTTGCTTGCATGTTTTAGTGTCATTTTGCACTCCATTTTAGCACTGAAATCTCTGCAATCTCCCTCTATTCTTCATTCTTTCATTTGTTTTGAAAGTGACTTTAAACCCCTTGTTGGCTTGAGTGTGGAATTGAGACCCTTATGCCTAATGGTTTAATTCCTTTGGGAGTTCATTACCAACAGCATGTGGCCTTTTTCATGCTCAAGGTACTTGTAGTTTAATTCCTCTTTCCATTAGAGGACACTCACCTTGGACTAAATCAACTAAAGAATGAGTTGGTAACTTAAAATGATTAAACAAAAGTGATAAGTAAAACTTGAGCAAAATAAGCATGTTGTGTTGCATTGCATGTGTTCAATCAAACGTTATATTGAACACAAGGAAGATTGGAGCATTTCATATTCAAAGTATGAAATGAGCCAATCTCTTTGGTCTCTATTGCCCTTGTTCATGCATGATAGGGTGATGTTTAAGTCTTATTTGTGCATTTATTGAAATTGTACAACTTGGTTCCTTGGCCATCATGCATTGAAAATGCTTGATTGGTGGTTTTGGATCCAAGAGTGCTACTTCTTTGAGGTTTTGAGATGATAAGGAGGGGCACAGAACAAATAAACCCCTGAAAAACCCTTCAGTTTCCTTTGTTTGTGCTCTGTTATAGTGTGGTAACTCAGAGCACCAGTGGCCGGCAGTGGCTCACTAATGGCCGGCAGTGCCTCATTCTTAGCTGACAAGGCACACTTTTGGTCGGCAGATGGCCGACAGCAACCTCCCATGGCTGGCAGGCCACTGGTGCAATCCTTAATAAGTTTTTGGTAAGGTAGAGCAAAAAGATCCCGGAGTATGGTCAACCCTGCAAACAGAGCCTCTTAAGAGCAAAACGGTGGCTTTTCGGGGCGAAAATCGAGCTCATGCATATTTCACTTCCCGAGGCAGAGTAGTGGCAGCATAGCTTAAAATCTCGCATGTTTAGTTAGTGTGCATGTTGTTTTAATTAATTAGTTGCTAATTAGTTAAAGTGTTGTAATAATTAGTAAGTAGTTTGCTAGTTATTCGATTGATTTGTAATAATTAGTCTAATTAGTTTAATTAGATTAGTTTGCCTAGCTTAGCTTAGATTAGCTTAGCTCTTATTCATTCGGACCCTTCTTCGCGAGGGCACAATGTTGTAATAAGTGTGTGTGTGTATACATGTCTTCCAACCTCGTGTCTTTCTCCTTTTTACTTAACCGCTTTCGATGGTTAGATTAGGGACATTTTCAATTGGCATACCTTATGCTCGCATGTTTGCATACATTCATTTATCTCTCATGCATCGAGGCTCGGCGCATCATTCAAACTGCATTGTTAATTCAATACTTATTTGAATATGTGTTTCAAAGCATGTTATAAAGTGTTGCAAATACCATGATTAGGTAGCCAAACCTATTTAGTTATATTATTGCTTGTGTTGCATTAGTCATTTAACTTAGTTAGGAATTATGCATTTTTCTAACTTTGTTTTTCTTTTCTAGCTTGGAGTACTTGGTAAGCTTTTAAGCTTTAGCATATCGCATGCATGTTGATGTTGACATGATTAGTATGCTTGCCATGAGGCTATGTGTTTATTTGCTAAATTGCATGAATGCTATGGATGAAGGCTTTGTTGTTTGAATTAGAACAATTAAACAAATGTAAGTTTTAAGCGGGGGTGCTCAATTCATGACCTTCCCCCCTCATATCCAAGTTTCCGAGCCAAAGCAACTTTGGTGATGATGGACACGTAACCTTTGGCATGAGTCGGGATTTCCTAAATTTCTCAAAAATAAAAGATTTAGGTGGCGACTTTGTAATCTCGCAAAAAAGTCCAGTTTTGACATTATTTGATTCAAAATCAATTTTTCAAAATGATTTGTCGGATTGGAATTTTTGGTGATTATCAGTTTCACATTGCACTCGTGAGACTACATTCAGAACCACAAGAGTCCGAACTGTGAGGGCCTTTCTTTTCAAACCCTTTTCCGAAAGGCGGGGGCGCAAGAAAAAGGCGAGCCCATAGGCATGATCAGACCTGCCCAGAGGAAGGGGTAGAGCACTCGGTTTCATTCCCCATCCGAGGTTCACATTTGGCTAGGTACCTCACTGCTTGGAGGACGAGAGAGCTTCTAGCCGCTGCCCCTAGTTTCAATTGCGCCCTTTCTGGCGTGTGCTTGGCTTGGCTCGAAGATGAGGCACAAACCGGGCTCACTTTGGCATCAGAAGCTTCCATAAGCACGAACGGGGGACGCAGGATTGCCTGACTCATTTATGCCCCTAGTTTGTTGCTTTGATTTTTTCTTTTCAAGTTTTTATGATGTAATAAAAGTAACTTTGATTTGTATCGAGAGTTGAAGAACTTTGTATTAAAATCAATGAAATTAAAGTTGTGAGCACTAAATTTTTTTCTTTTGGTCCTAAATGATCACCACTTGACACAAACAGAATCAATCTACGAGATGTACAACCCCGAATCAAAAGATCACAAATTGCCCCTTGTTTGAACACCACTGCTTAGCATTGTATCCAGCTTTTCTCTCTGAGTAGAAATCACAACCAAACTTTTAGGTAAAGAACAGACAAAGATGACCTGATCAGACACATAGACAGGACAATTGGGTTTGGAGGTGATTATGGCCGAACTTCAGGATGAAGTTGCCTACGTATCTCGAAGATGGGAATCAGGCCTTACGTAGTTCGGTTCAGGTTCACTCGAGTATTAACTCTCTCTTTTTGTGCTCTAACTTTTGCAAAGGCCGCCTTTTAGGGTTTTTGTGACGACCCCGACCTCCAAACTAGTACATTATATAATTTTAATTAGTTTAATTGCATGATTATGTGCTTAATTGTGTGATTACATGTTTAATTCTATAATTATCTATTGACATATGGAATATCTGTTTAAATTGACAACGTAGAGTCGGAAATTGAGAGCCTAAACAACTTCAAAAACTGAAATTGACTAGCCTAATAGGCTAATTAGAATATGACAAATTTAATTGAAATTTGATTTGGATCAAAATAATTTGAATAAATTGATTGAATTAGTTAGAATTAAGCCTAATTAATTAATCTTAATCACATTTGATTAGGCTAATTTAATCACACCCTATATAAGGCCCTAATTAAGCTTATAGGCTTATTTTTATAACTCTTGGCTGAGAATTGAGAGAGAAGGGAGGAGAGCTCAACATATTTAGAGAGAAAACAAAGAGCTTGTAGAGAATTGTGGAAGATTAAAGGATTGGAGCTATAATACACTTGAATTTACACATTAGGTATGAGATTCATCCTAAATTCTTAGAATTGAATCATGTAGAAACTAAGTTCATGGAGTTATAGGATCATTTGGTTGAATTCGAATAGGTTGAGCATGAGTTGTTATGAATATGATGAATTGGAGTTGAATTATGCACATGCATGCTTAATTCTTCATTTTTGAGTTAAGATTTCTTGAAATTTATACATGCATGAAGCTTAGGAGGCATGAGCTTAAAGATCATCCATGAATTCATGCATTTCATATCACTTAGGGATGTTTTAGTATGGAGGAGGCTCAATCCATAACATGCATGGTTTTAATTTGAAAATTTAAGTTTGAATTCGAAAAATTGGAGCATGAATTCGAACGAGTGGTTTCAATTGGAAGTATTTTCATGCTATATAATAATTTTCCAAGTTGTTGTAACAAAAACACAAGTTTTGAAGCTTAGAATATCAACCTTGAAGCTTGGAAATTCCAGAATTCATGCTGTTCGCTCAAACGAGAAAAGCTCGCTCGAGCGTGAAAATCGAGCTCCCACACAAAAGACAGAGTTATTGGCACAAAAGCTGAGGGATCTCAAAACTAAGAACTATCTTTTTCAACCAATTGATCATGTAATCTTGGAGACTATTCTTGAGAAAGACACTTCCAAACAAATTTGGGATTCACTGAAGAAGAAGTATCAAGGCACAACGAAGGTGAAACGTGCCTAGCTTAAAGCTCTTCACAAAGAGTTTGAGATTCTTTATATGAAAGAAGGAGAGTTTGTTTTTGACTATTTTTCAAGGACGATGGTGATTGCAAGTAAGATGCGCATCCATGGTGACAAAATGGTAGATGTTACAGTAGTTGAAAAAATTCTTCAATCAATGACAACAAAATTTGATTATGTTGTCTGTTCAATCGAGGAATCAAATAACATTGATGAGCTCTTTTGTTATGTTTGAACTCTAATCCTTTGGATTTTGATGTTATAGAGTATAGTAATTGGAAATAGTATAAGGGAAAAATGGAAATGAAATGAGGAGTAATTTGGAATCGGGTTAATAAATTTAAGATGATGTTCTTTCTTAAGTGTACTGTAACAACCCCCATACCGTTTATCGATAAATTATTGAATTACATACGACATCGCTAAACAGAATCGCGATGACCGATAATTGAACTAATCTGAAATCTTGAGCTGATCGATTGAAAATTTAAACTAAACTGACTGAGCATGTTTATTGTATTGCATTTTTATCTGTTTGATTATTTGATTATCTGTTTGTGTATTATGTTTAAATTGTAAATTGAAGGTCTTATGGACATTCGAACTGAAAATTGTTTAGTACCTCATGATCACTGGAATTTTTGTGACTTAATGGTATATTTAACTAAAATGTGATTAGGTATGATTAAACTAGATTAATTTAAACCAATTAAAGAGTTTGTCGAAATTACACTTTTGCCATTGAGGGGGCTTTGTCTATTCTTACTACTTGAGCCTATTACACACTTAATCAAAAACATTTCATCAGCCTTTTTCTCACACTCTAGCCGACCAAGAGAGGAATAGGGGAGAATTGAGTTCATTTTGGTGGTTTTGCTTGGAACTTGGAGAATTAGCTTGAATTACTTGGAATTGAAGTGTAATTGACAAAACTTGAGCTCTTAAATCTTGAATACAAGACCTAGGTAAGAAATTTAAGTCTTTATTGTTGTCCTTAAACTTGTTCTTGCATGGTTTATGTCAAGTTGGTGGATTAAGCCATGAAATAGCTTCACATGTTGAAAACATAACTTAATTCATACATACATGTTTATATTGATGCATTTTGAGTTGAGTCCATGGTAAAATGTACATGCATGCTCATATTCATGTATAAATCCATGTATTCATCACTTTCTTGAAGAAATGAGTCCATTTGGACAAGCTTTGAAGGTTGAATTTGGTTTGAATCCATGCATGTTGCATATTCTCCATGTTCAAGAAAAATGGTTTTAATTGACTCACTCTTGGGCTTTGAATTCACAAATTGAGCTTTGAAACTTGTTATACATTGAATTTAGATGTGTTTTCCAGAATTTGGGCCCAAGAGGTCGAGTTTTGAGTGAAAGAATGCTTGGTTTGAGTTTAGGAGGCAAATCTAGAAATTCCAGAATTTGGCTTCTTCGCTCGAGCGACCAACCTTTGTTCGAAGCTACGCTCGAGCATAGGATTGGTGGCTCGAGCGTAAAATTTCAGCATCCAGTACTTTTACTGTTTCGACAGACCGCTCGAGCGAAGGATTTCTCGCTCGAGTGAAGCCTTTGATTTTGGAAGCTCGCTCGAGCGAAGGAAGGCTCACTCGAGCAAGGCTCCTATTTTCAGCAAACTTTGCAAAATGTTTTCTAAGTGTATTTTTGCATCCTCATCCCATCCTAGGCATTCTGAGGCCTAGTTTAAGACATCTTAATGAGGATATAGATGTAGAACACACCAAGGCAAATTAGGGACTAAGTTATGATATTTCCCAACTATGTAGCTTAGCGTGTGTTCAACCTGTGAACTGTGTAGGATTGGCGACTGGGGAGACACGCTCTAGCATACTGTAGCCCAAACTCTGTGAGTAACAATTGTGTAAAGATATGTTCAAATGATTATCTTTCTGAACACTGAACTAAACTGTTTACTGAACTGATATCGATTACTGAATGAATGTATGTCCTTTATTTCTGAAATGTACTGTGGCATCCTTAGCACCTATTGGTTTATCGTTATCACATAAAGATCTCGCTGGTTCCTCGTGGAACCATTATCAAGCATCGATTAATGGCCATCATTACTGTTCGGTCTTTAAGACCTATTGTTTACTGCTATGCTAATGGATGTACCACATATGACTGAATAACTGTTATGACTGAAAGACTAGAATACTGTTTAATGAACCGTTTTCATTACTGTAAGGACATTTCATTCTTAACCTCTTTACGCTTTATGTTATTCACTGGGCTTTAGCTCACTGTTTATATATATATGTAGGTGCTCAGCCACCAGACCGGAGCTAGGAGCATGCGTTAGACTCTAGTTTTGTCAAGCCAGCCTTTGTGCCTCACTGCGAGGTTCTGAGTTACCATGTTATGGCTTTGGGGTGTTTTATTTTTCCCTCCGTCTGTCTCCGTACTGTTTGGATTATCAGATAGATCGGCCTACTAAGCATCAAGTTATCAAGGGATTAGGTCCTGTCTTTGTGATCAGAATTTTGTATAGATCTTGCTTTGAATGTATGAATGCATGAAAAATCTTTTTGGAATACAGACTGTCACAGCTCAATGGACATTATTTATTTACTATATTGGCTTCCGCTAGGCCCTGAACTTTGTTTTTATCGTTTCATCAAGCAGTGCCTTCAAGAATCTCAGACATCGATCGGTTCTGATGCTAAACCCTAGGGCCGGGTTTGGGTCGTGACAGAGTGGTATCAGAGCGATACTTAACCACGAGTTATACCCCACACACGTGTCCAAATGAGCTATAGAGTGTCCTAGAAAAGTGATTAGGGCATTTCATGAACTTGAAAAGTGTGTGGCTATGTTATGACTGAATACATGTTAATGTGATAACTGTCTAAACATGCAACTGTTTATGTTATAATTGCCATAACTGTTATAATCGCTATAGTGAAATGGACAATACGAATGAACTCAATCCTCATCTACCGAGGCAAGAATGGAAAGAATGGAAAGAATGATGGAATCGATAATCGCTAGACTTGAGCAACAATGACCCCACCTCCTCCTCCTCCAAAGATGTGGAACCAAATGCAAATGTGAAGGATGAGGATATTATTGCTCTCACCCATAAATTCAAAGAAGATGAAACCGCCATCCTTTCGTGAGGCCTTGAACCGCTAAAGGTCAAGCTTGGGTGCTGAAATGAAAAACTATTTGAAGTGTTTCCGTGCTCGAATAATAAAGCTCATAGCCACCTTCACCCTACAAGAAGAAGCTAGAAGGTGGTGGATGTTGATCCGTGATACAAATACTGTTATGACTTGGGCTCAGTTCAAGGAGTCCTTCTTTGAAAAGTACTTCCCACAGTGTGTCAGGGATAGGAAAGTGACTGAGTTTGAACAGCTGAGACATGGTACAATGTCTGTGGCTGAATATGAAGCAAGGTTCACTGAGCTTACCAGATATGCACCACACATGGTGGACACCGACTACAAGAAGGCCAGAAAATTTGAGGGTGGCCTTAATGTTGCAATACTTGACCGAATAAGTGTTTTGAAATTACCGACTTTTGTGGGTGTTCTCGACCGGGCATTGATGGCCGAGTCGAACATTGCAGCAGTGAAACAATCTGAAACACTAATAACTGAATGGCATGGTAAAAGGCAGGGTTTCAAATTCAAGAAAGGCAAGCATAACCCGGCCAACAAGAAACAGAATACGGGGTCAACAACTAGCCCCAGCCAAGGGAGTGGGCTCATTCCACCCTGCTCTGTATGTGGCAACAAGCACAAAGGGGATTGCCATAAAATATCCGGAGCCTGTTACAGATGTGGCAAAGTGGGCTACATGGTTAGAGACTGTCCCTCTGCTCCGCAAGTTAGTAGCAAAGCTACACCAAGCACAACAGCGTCAACTGTAGCACCAAAGCCTAACCCCAAAGCTACCGGAAAAAAGCCTATGAGGCAGGGCCGAGTGTTTGCCCTAGTACCGAGAGACGTGCAAAATACTGAAACCGTTGTGTCAGGTATCCTCTTTATTTGTGCTCAAAATGCATATGTATTGATTGATTCGGGGTCTACACACTCATATGTATCGCATGCTTTTTCACGGAAATTGAATAGACCCTTAGAACCCATGAATTACCTGTTTGTTGTATCATCACCTGTTGGGGGATCCATGACATGTGCATATATGTATCCTGCTTGTGAGATTATTGTTGGGGACATGCATCTGTTTATTGATTTACTGCCATTGAACATTGATCATTTTGATGTAATATTGGGGATGGATTGGTTGCAAAAATATCATGCCACTATAGACTGTGTAACAAAACAAGTAGTTTTCTGTCTACCTGGTTTGCTTGAATTTGTGTTTAATGGGAGTGGAGTAGTACCTCCTCCGTATCTGATTTCTTCTG
The DNA here is from genome assembly GCA_025200525.1 of Camellia lanceoleosa. Lineage (NCBI taxonomy): Eukaryota > Viridiplantae > Streptophyta > Magnoliopsida > Ericales > Theaceae > Camellia > Camellia lanceoleosa. The sequence goes on from CM045761.1 coordinate 14,423,041, forward strand.
TGAAAGCTGTTAAACTGATTAGAAAGGGATGTACAAGATATCTGTGTTCAGGCCGATCGTGTTCATCGATGATAGTGTAAAAACTGATGTGAATTGTATTCCTATAGTCAAAGAATTCCCAGATGTATTTCCAGATGATCTGCCAGGGGATTTGGTTGACAGGGAGATTGAATTTACCGTTGATGTGATTCCGGGTACACAGCCAATATCTAAAGCTCCCTACAGGATGGCCCCAACTGAACTGAAGGAATTGAAAGTGCAATTGCAAGAACTGTTAGACAAGAAGTTTATCAAGCCCAGTACTTCACCGTGGGGTGCACCTGTTTTGTTTGTAAAGAAGAAAGATGGCTCACTGAGACTGTGCATTGATTACCGTGAATTGAACAAGGTAACTGTGAAAAATAAATATCCATTGCCACGTATTGATGATTTATTTGATCGATTTGGTGCACAAGTGTTTTCCAAGATTGATCTCAGATCGGGGTATCATCAACTGAAAGTTAAACCAGAAGACATTGATAAAACTGCTTTTAGAACGAGGTATGGCCATTACGAATTTTTAGTTATGCCATTCGGAGTCACGAATGCCCCTTTTGCATTTATGGACCTTATGAACAGAATTTTTAAACCATACCTTGATGATTTCATTGTAGTATTTATTGATGACATACTGATTTATTCAAAAAGTAGAAAAGGACATGAACACCATCTGAGACTTGCCCTGCAGACCTTAAGAGAATAGAAATTGTATGCTAAACTGTCTAAATGTGAATTCTGGCTTGATCATGTTATGTTTTTGGGGCATGTTGTTAGCAAAGATGGAATTTCTGTTGATCCGCAGAAAATTGAAGCTGTAGTGAACTGGCCTAGACCAACAAATGTGACTGAAGTCCGAAGCTTTTTTGGATTGGCTGGATATTACAGAAGGTTTGTCGGAGATTTCTCCAAAATTGCCTTGCCATTGACTCAGTTAACTCAGAAGGGGACATTATTTGATTGGACTGACCAAAGGGAATCAGCATTCCAAGAGTTGAAAACTCGACTTGTGACTGCACCGGTTTTGACTTTACCTTCAGGTACGGATGGATATACTGTATTTAGTGATGCTTCTCTGTAACAACCCCCATACCGTTTATCGATAATTTCTTGAATTGCATCGACATCGCTAAATTGAATCGTTTATGACCGATAATTGAACTAATCAAGTAATCTTGAGCGATCGATTGAAAATTTAAACCGAATCGATCGAGCATGTTTATTGTATTGCATTTTTATCTGTTGGATTATTTGATTATCTGTTCGTGTTTTATGTTTAAACTGTAAATTGAAGGCCTTATCGGCGGCCGAACTGAAAATTGTTTAGTGTTTCATGATCAGTAGGATTTTTGTGATTTAATGGTATATTTAACTAAAATGTGATTAGGTATGATTAAACTAGATTAATTTGAGCCAATTACAGAGTTTGTTGTAATTACACTTTTGCCACCTAGTGGGGCCTTTGTTTATTCATGTTTGAAGCCTTGTATATGCTTAATCAAAACATTTCCTCAGCCCCTTATTCTTGCTATAGTCGACCAAGTGAGGGAGAATGAGAGAATTTGGGTTCCCTCTAGAGAATTGGCTTGTAGACTTGAAGAATTTGTAGGAAATTGGCAAATCTAGCTTCCACACCTTGATTACAAGACTTAGGCAAGGTAAATGAATCCTTCATTGTTGCATTTAAGGTTGTTCTTGCATGAGTCAAGTTAAATTGTAGAGTTAAGACTTGAATTAGTTCATACATGTTGAATTAGAGCATAATTCATGCATGCATGTTTGAATTGATGAGTTTTGAGTTGAATCCATGGTAAAATGTACATGCATGTTCATAAATAGACTTGAGTCCATAAATTCATCATGTTCTTGAAGAAATGAGTCCATTTGGACAAGCTTTGAAGGTTGAATTTGGTTTCAATCCATGCATGTTGCATATTCTCCATGTTCATGAAAAATGGGTTTGAAAAATGGTTTTAATTGACTCACTCTTGGGCTTTGAATTCACAAATTGAGCTTTAAAACTTGTTGTATATTGAATCTAAAGGTGTTTTCCAGAATTTGGCCCCAAGAGGTCGAGTAAAGAGTGGTAGAATGCTTGGTTTGAGCTTGGAAGGCAAATATGGAAATTCCAGATTTGGCTTCTTCGCTCGAGTGACCAACATTTACTCTGAGCCACGCTCGAGCGAAGGATTGGTGGCTCGAGCGTAAAATTCGAGCATCCAGTACTTTTACTGTTTCGACAGACCGCTCGAGCGAAAGATTTCTCGCTCGAGCGAAGCCTTTGATTTTGGAAGCTCGCTCGAGCGAAGGAAGGCTCGCTTGAGCGAGGCTCCTATTTTCAGCAAACTTTGCGAAATGTTTTCTAAGTGTATTTTTGCATCCTCATCCCATTCTAGGCATTCTTAGGCCTAGTTTAAGACATCTTAATAAGGATATAGATGTAGAACACACCAAGGTAAATAAGGGATTAAGTTATAATATTTCCCAACTGTGTAGCTTAGTGTGTGTTCAACCTGTGAACTGTGTAGGGTTGGCGACTGGGGAGACACGCTCTAGCATACTGTAGCCCAAACTCTGTGAGTAACAATTGTGCAAAGATATGTTCAATTGAGAATGTTTTCTGACTGTTTATAGAACTGTTTTCTGAAGTGATTATTGTTATTTGATTGAATGTATGTCCTATATTCTGAAATGTACTGTGGCATCCTTAGCACCTCATCACATCTTATCACATAGAGATCTCGCTTGCCTCGTGGAACCATTATCGCATACTAACCGATGGCCATCATTACTGCTCGGTCTTTAAGACTCACTGCATCGCTATGCTAATGGATGTACCACATATGACTGAATAACTGTTCTGACCGAAAAACTGAAATACTGTTAAATGAACTGTTTTTATTACTGTAAGGACATTTCATGCTTAACCTCTTTACGCATTATGTTATTCACTGGGCTTTAGCTCATTGTTTATATATATATGTAGGTGCTCAGCCACCAGACCGGAGCTAGGAACGTGGGTTAGACTCCAGTTTTGTCAAGCCAGCCTATGTGCCTCACTGCGAGGTTCCGAGTTACCATGTTATGGCTTTGGGGTGTTTTATTTTTCCCCCGCTCGTCTCCGCATCTTTGGATTATCGCATGCATCGCCGCCTACTAATGCATCTTGTTATCAAGGGATTAGGTCCTCAGATCAGGATCAGAATTTTGTATAGATCATATTTGAATGCATCAAAGCACGAACAATCTTTTTGGCATACTAACTGTCACAGCTCAATGGACATTATTTATTTACTGTATTGGCTTCCGCTAGGCCCCTAACTCGCTTTTTATTGTTCATCATATGTGCCTTCTAATCTTGACATCGCCTACATGCTAAACCCATAGGGCCTGGTTTGGGTCGTGACATTCTCATAAGGGTTTGGGGTGTGTTTTAATGCAGAATGGGAGAGTTATTGCTTATGCTTCCCGACAGTTGAGACCACATGAAAAGAACTACCCGACACATGATTTGGAACTTGCTGCGGTGGTGTTTGCACTGAAAATTTGGCGTCATTATCTGTATGGGGCGACATGTGAAGTATACACCGACCACAAGAGTTTGAAATATTTCTTCACACAGAAAGAACTAAATATGAGACAGTGCAGATGGCTAGAATTGATCAAAGACTATGACCTATAGATTTTGTATCATCTGGGAAAAGCCAATACTGTTGCCGATGCATTGAGCCGAAAGTCAATTGCCAACTTAGCTTGTTTGCTCACCGGACAAAAAGAATTGCTTTATGATCTCGAAAAATCTGAAATTGAAATTGTCTTGAGAGAACAAGGTGGAACAATAGTCGCATTATCGCTCAACCAAATTTGATTGAAGAAGAAGAGAAACAAAGAATTGGATGGATCATCGAAGAAAGAGAGTCTAAGCCGAGACCGGGTTTCAAATTGGAGAATAATGTACTGAAATTTCAAGAAAGACTATGTGTGCCGAATGATACTGAACTGAAAAGAAGAGTTCTGCAAGAGGGCCACAATTCAAAATTGTCTATCCACCCGGGGAATACGAAAATGTACCAAGATCTGAAACAGAATTTCTGGTGGCCGGGAATGAAGAAAGAAATTACCGACTTTGTGTCCAAATGTCTTCATTGCCAACAAGTCAAAGCTGAACATCAACGACCTGCCGGATTATTGCAACCCTTACCCATACCAGAGTGGAAATGGGAGCATATCACGATGGATTTTATCGTTGGGTTACCTCGCCCGTAAAAGGTATGGATTCAATTTGGGTTATTGTTGATAGACTAACCAAATCTGCTCACTTCTTACCTGTCAAGACAATCTATAATGCGGACAAATTGGCTGTTATCTATATTGATGAAATTGTGAGACTGCATGGAGTGCCTGTGTCTATTGTTTCTGACAGGGATTTGAAGTTTAATCGAGGTTTTGGCAAAGCCTACAGACTGCATTGGGTACTGAATTGAGACTGAGTAGTGCCTACCATCCTCAGACAGATGGCCAGTCAGAAAGGACCATCCAGACTCTAGAGGATTTATTGAGAATGTGTGTCCTTGATTTTCAGGGAGATTGGGAAAGTCATTTGCCCTTAGTTGAATTTGCCTACAATAACAGCTACCATTTGAGTATTGGTATGGCGCCTTTCGAGGCATTGTATGGCAGGAAATGTCGATCTCCGATTTGCTGGGCAGAAGTTGGAGATGGGCCTTTGCTTGGGCCCGAAATTGTATATGAAACAACTGAAAAGATAAAACTGATACAACAAAGACTGAAAACTGCACAGAGTAGACAGAAGAGTTATGCGGATGTCAGAAGACGGGACAGAGAGTATGAAGTGGGTGATCACGTTTTTGTAAAAGTGACACCAATGAAAGGCCAGACTCGTTTTAGAGTCAAAGGCAAGTTAGCGCCGCGGTATGTCGGACCGTATGAGATTATTGAGAAAATTAATCCGGTGGCGTATCAAGTTGCGCTCCCTCCTGAAATGGAGCATATGCATAATGTTTTCCACATTTCAATGTTGAGAGATTATCTCCGGGATCCCTTCCACGTGATTGAGCCTACTCGTATTGTGTTGAGTGATGACTACACTTACGAGGAACGGCCTATACAGGTTGTAAAGCATTTAATCAAGAAACCGAGAAACAAAGAGATCTCGTTAGTGAAGGTTGATCGCGTAACCATGGTGGTGTGTATGCCACTTGGGAAAGGGAAGATGACACGGCTAGGCGATATCCCGATTTGCTCGCCGAACTCGCTTTTCTTCGTATGAAGGTAACTCGAGTTTAGAGGACTAAACTCCTTATAAGGAGGAGATCAGAATAACCCCCATACCGCTTATCGATAAATTATCAATTACATACCGACATCGCTAAACAGATCACGATGACCGATAATTGAACTAATCAAGTATCGAATCTGATCGATTGAAAATTTAAACCGAATCGATCGAGCATGTTTATTGTATTGCATTTTTATCTGCTTTGATTATTTGATTATCTGCTCGTGTTTTATGTTTAAATCAGAAATTGAAGGCCTTATCGGCCTTTAACCGAAAATTGTTTAGTGCCTCATGATCAGTGGAATTTTTGTGATTTAATGGTATATTTAACTAAAATGTGATTAGGTATAATTAAACTAGATTAATTTAAACCAATTAAAGAGTTTGTCGAAATTACACTTTTGCTATTGAGGGGGCTTTGTCTATTCTTACTACTTGAGCCTATTACACACTTAATCAAAAACATTTCATCAGCCTTTTTCTCACACTCTAGCCGACCAAGAGAGGAATAGGGGAGAATTGAGTTCATTTTGGTGGTTTTGCTTGGAACTTGGAGAATTAGCTTGAATTACTTGGAATTGAAGTGTAATTGACAAAACTTGAGCTCTTAAACCTTGAATACAAGACCTAGGTAAGAAATTTAAGTCTTTATTGTTGTCCTTAAACTTGTTCTTGCATGGTTTATGTCAAGTTGGTGGATTAAGCCATGAAATAGCTTCACATGTTGAAAACATAACTTAATTCATACATGCATGTTTATATTGATGCATTTTGAGTTGAGTCCATGGTAAAATGTACATGCATGCTCATATTCATGTATAAATCCATGTATTCATCACGTTCTTGAAGAAATGAGTCCATTTGGACAAGCTTTGAAGGTTGAATTTGGTTTGAATCCATGCATGTTGCATATTCTCCATGTTCATCGAATTAGATACCATAGCTATTTCATCGAATTAGATTTCTATCAACTGTTTATTGTTTTACCGTCCATTTTTATTTTTAATACAAAATTGATTTGATCATGTAGCTATTGATATCCGATCAACGTGATTTTTATAAGTGTATAGTACTCGACGAGTTGTACACATTAAACGATTCAGATTATCAAAACGAGACCCGTTGTGAATCCTATGGATCTAACAGGATCCTTCAGTCCGATCTTGGATAGGAGGGAAGGCAGATCCCTATCCATACATACATTGCATGTGAACTATTGAGAGAATTGTGAATTAGTGCACATTCTCACCATTCCTCAAAGGTTGGCTGCCACTTTATGTTTTTACTTGTTCAAGCAAAGCCAAACCAACCTACATTGTTTTTGTCTAGTATTTTTATTTTTTATTTTTGGTATATGAATCAATTTATTTTTCAATTTACCTTAAACTCTGTATTTAAATCTTGTTTTTCTTAAAAATATTATTATTAATCACATTTTTTTTACTTTAATGTAATAATTTAAAAAGAATGATTCTAGTTGAGGTTCAGTTGGTGAAACTAGAAGGTGTTGTTGGTTTTAATAGGCTCATTTTGATACTCACCTCAAATGATTTAAATTGTTCATATTTTAAAATTCACCGAGAAGGGTATTCATGAAAAAAATGTTGGAAAAATGGTTTTATATAGGCATATTTTTTAGCCCAACTTGGGTGGATCCCAAACGTCTTTTGGGGTGGGTCCGAAGAGGTGACGTGTTGCTTGTCACGTGACAAGTCACATGGTAAAGACGGAACGTCAAAACCATTTTTTAGTGAATGGGAAGTTGACGTCGTTTTCGGGTCTAACATTAATTTTTTAGATAAAATTCATTTGAATTTTTTCATTTAAAAATTATTGTGAGAATTTAATTTAATTCTAAATTCAAATTTTGGTTTCCTAAGTGGTTTCCTAAAATTTGTAATTGTGGGAATTTAATTTAATTCTAAATTCAAATTTTAGGTTCCTAAGTGGTTTCCTAAAATTTGTACATTTTCATTTATTTATTAAACTATTCAATTTGTTTAATATATATATATATATTCATAATAGTCTATGTGATAAATTTCAAACAGTTGCTCCCTCACATTTATGTTAGTGGTTTTGTCCGTTAGTGGTATACATATATATCCGTTAGAGCAACTGTTTAAAGTTTGGCGTGTACCACTTCATTTTTTTGTGATACCTGTTCGGATCAAAATTGATTGCCTATAAATACTTTCTTTTCCAGCGGTTCTGGAAATATCCGAATTCTTTCCACCCAAAATTCAATCTGAAATAATTGAGTCTTTGTGATCTAATTTCAGATCTGAGAAATCAGTCTCTTTGCAGTCCATATTTTCCTTTTGGATTATTTCTTCATTCTAGTTTTAGAATAAATATTTCAGAGAGTTAGAACACAGGTTTGGTTCGCCGAACAAATTTATTTGAAGTGCTTCTATAAATTTGTGAAGATCATTGTATCCTGGGAGATAGACGCCATTCAACCGTAAGTTAATCAGGGCTTAATCTTTTAAGGACAGAGTGTCACACACTCGACTTGGTCTTGTAATATTTATTTGGTTCGATAAATAAATCTGGTATGTTATTTATTTATTTTGTTTGATTTTATTTCAAGTTATTTTATTTAGACAGAAGATTGTTCTAACAATCTTAAGACAGACTCGAATTATTCTGTTTACAGAATTTTTCATTTATTTCCTTTTTTCATTCTTCGTAAATAATTTCGAAAGAAAATTATTTTCTGTGGATTTACAAAATAATATTCTGGTTGGAAAAACAAATAGTGATTATATGCTATTTGACAGATAGTAGTAATATACTGTCTCTTTTCTTTGACAACAACTAGTAGTACAATACTGGTGTCATTAACAATTCAGAATATATTTTTGTGAAATTTTTTCAGAAATTAATTTTGGGTTTTAGAATATGAGTTTTCATTAATTAAAATTCTTTTTTCAGTATTTTAATTTTTGGAGTGTAACAAGAGATTTAAATTTCTGTGAGAAATTAATTTGGTTAAATAAAATTTTATTTTATTTCCAAATTAATTGAAAAATAAAAGTTATATTTTTATTTCTTTTATTTTACAGAATTTAATTTCTTGTGTGGAATTAATTTGGTTAAATAAAATTTTATTTTATTTCCAAATTAATTGAAAAATAAAAGTTATATTCTTATTTCTTTTATTTTACAGAATTTAATTTTCTGTGTGGAATTATTTTGGTTAAATAAAATTTTATTTTATTTCCAAATTAATTGAAAAATAAAAGTTATAGTTTTTATTTCTTTTATTTTCTGTGTGGAATTAATTTGTTTAAATAAAATTTTATTTTATTTTTACAGAATTAAATTTTGTGCATTTGGTTTAATTTTCTGTGTAGTGTAAATTCTAATTATAATTTTGTTTTATAAATTAGAATTGATGGCTACTGAAACAAATGCCCAAACAAGTACTACTGTGGTGGCTGCGATTGCACCAACCCCCTCTCCTGTGATGACAGCACCGGTAAATCACGGTGAAAAGCCAGAGAAGTTCTTAGGAGCTGACTTTAAAAGATGGCAACAGAAAATGTTGTTCTATCTTACAACTCTGAACCTGGCTCGTTTCCTCCGTGAAGATGCTCCTATCCTGAAAGAGGATGAAATCGACAGGCAAGTGGTTGCTGCGGTTGATGCTTGGAAACATGCCGATTTCCTTTGCCGGAATTACATCTTGAACGAACTTGACAACACATTATACAACGTCTACAGTCTAATCAAGACAGCAAAGGAACTTTGGGAATCGTTGGAGAAAAAGTACAAAACAGAAGATGCTACCAAAGAAATTTGTGGTTGGCGATTCTTGGATTTTGTAATGGTTGATTCAAAACTGATTAGCCAAGCTCAAGATTTCTAACTCATTCTCATGACATTCACACGAAGGCATGTCTCGCTGAATCCTTCCAAGTTGCAACTTTAATTGAAAAAATTACCCAAAGGCCGAAGGAATTCAAGAACTACCTTAAACACAAGCGCAAAGAAATTTCTATGGATGAGTTAATTGTGCGTTTAAGGATTGAGGAGGACAACCGCACTCAAAAAGCTCGGTAAGAATCCTATGGAGTCTAAGGCAAATGTGGTAGAACATGCTTCAAAAACCAAGAAACGTAAGTCTTCTGGAGAAAGTTCATCACAAGGCTCTAAAATGGGGGATAATAAAAAGTACAAGTTTAATGACAAATGTTACATCTGTGACAAATCGGGCCAAAGATTGCTGTAGCAAAGGCAAAAGTAAGAAAAGAACAAGCAAGAAGCCTGCTCAAGCCCATATGACCGAAGTGGACAATATTTCCAATGATGTAGATGACATCAATCTTTTTGCAGTTGTTTCCGAGGCAAATCTTGTCGGAAATCCTAAAGAATTGTGGGTGGACACTGGTGCTACTCGCCATATTTGTGCCGACAAAAAGATGTTCACATCTTACTCTACAGTGGACAATGGTGAACAACTTTTTATGGGCAACTCCTCAACTTCTAAAGTTGAAGGACAAGGAAAGATTGTTCTCAAGATGACATCAGAAAATGAACTCACTCTCAACAATGTGCTGCATGTACCGGACATTCGCAAGAATCTTGTTTTCGGATCTTTGTTGAGTAAGAATGGGTTTAGGCTAGTATTTGAGAGTGATAAATTTGTACTTACTAAGAATGGGATGTATATAGGAAAAGGTTACATGTCTGATGGTCTTTTCAAATTAAATGTAATGACCGTTGTACCCTCAGTTATTTATAATACTACATCTTCTTCTTACTTGCTTGAATCTTCAAATTTATGGCATGGTAGACTAGGACATGTTAATTATGGATCTTTACGTAGATTAATTAATATGGAATGTTTACCTAAATTTAACATTGTTTCAAATCATAAATGTGAAATTTGCGTTGAGGCAAAATTATCTAAAACTCCTTTTCATTCAATTGAAAGAAGTACGGAACCACTTGAATTAATTCATAGTGACATTTGTGATTTTAAATCAATTCAAACAAGAGGTGGAAAAAAGTATGTAATCACTTTTATAGATGACTATACTAGATATAGTTATATTTATTTAATTCGAACCAAGGATGAAGCTTTGGAAACTTTCATTCAATATAAGAATGAAGTTGAAAATCAACTTGGTAAGAAAATCAAGAAACTTAGAAGTGATAGAGGTGGTGAATATGAATCACCTTTTGGTGAATTTTGTAAAGAATATGGAATAATTCATCAAACCACCGCTCCTTACTCACCTCAAAGAAATGGAATTGCCGAAAGGAAAAATAGGACTTTAAAAGAAATGATGAATGCTATGTTAATCAGTTCGATTACCTTTAACTTGTGGGGGAAGCAATACTTTCGCTAATTATATTTTAAATGAAATACCTGAAGAAAGTAAATCAAACACCTTATGAATTGTGGCATGGAAGAGTACCATCCTACAAATACTTAAAAGTGTGGGGGTGTTTGGCTAAAGTGGCTATTCCTAGTCCTAAAAGACTAAGATAGGTCCTAAGACCATTGATTGCATTTTCATTGGTTATGCTAAGAACAAGAGTGCATATCGGTTTTTGATTCATATATCAGAACATACCGAAATGCATGTAAATACTATTATTGAGTCAAGGAATGCATCATTCTTTGAACATGTATTTCCAAAGAAGACTGGACAAGAGACTAGTAACAATAAAAGATCTCATGATGCCATTACTAGTCGATCAAGAACATGATCAAGAACAAGAGTTAGATCAAAATGAGGAAGAGGAACCTAGGCGTAGTAAACGTGCTAGAACCTCAAAATCATTTGGTCCAGATTTTCTAACATATTTGTTAGAAAATGAGCCTTTAACCTTTAAAGAGGCTATGTCCAAATTCAAGCTCCTTTATGGAAAGAAGTCACAACAAAGGAAGTTGAATCCATCTTGCAAAATCGCACTTGGGAATTAGTGGACTTGCCACCAGGTTGTAAACCTCTTGGGTACAAGTGGATTTTCAAAAGAAAATTAAAAGCGGATGGATCAATCGACAAATACAAGGCAAGACTTGTAGTCAAAGGTTTTAGACAGAAAGAAGGTCTAGATTACTTTGACACATATTCACCAGTTACAAGAATAACATCCATTAGAATGCTAATTGCCATAACATCTCTATACAATCTAGAAATTCATCAAATGGATGTTAAAACCGCTTTCTTAAATGGTGAGTTAAATGAAGAAATTTACATGGAACAACCAGAAGGGTTTTCTGTTCCAGGGAAAGAAAAGAAAGTGTGTAAATTGGTTAAATCATTATATGGTTTAAAACAAGCGCCAAAGCAATGGCATGTGAAATTTGACAAGGCAATGATGTCAAATGGATTTAAAATTAATGAGTGTGACAAATGTGTTTACATTAAAAACACAGACAAAGGTTATGTCATTGTATGTCTTTATGTAGATGATATGCTCATCATAGGTAGTAATAATGACATGATTAAAACTACCAAGAAAATGTTGAATAAACATTTTGACATGAAGGACATGGGCATTGCTGATGTAATTCTTGGTATGAAAATTACCAAAACATCAGAAGGTTATACTTTGTCACAATCTCATTACATTGAGAAAATACTTGACAAATTCAAAGAAAGATGATGATCATCTTGCTAGAACTCCTCAGAGATGTTAATTTGTATCTTTCTAAGAATATACAGAAAGTATTTCAATTAGAGTATGCCCAAATTATTGGAAGCTTAATGTATTTGATGAACCGACTCGCCCAGATATAGCTTATGCAAGTAAATTAAGTAGATATACGAGTAATCCCGAGTAGAACACGAAAGCAATTATAAGGGTTCTTAGATATCTCCGATTTACTCGTAACATTGGTTGAATTATACTAGATATCCAAAGAAGACTTGAAGGATACCGTGATGCAAATTGGATATCGATACTAGAGACTCAAGTCCACCATGGGTATGTCTTTACTCTTGGTGGGCTACAGATCTTGGAAATCTTCAACAGACTTGCATTGCTAGGTCTACTATGGAATCAATTCATAGCCTTAGACAAAGCGGGGAAGAAGCGAGAATGGCTTCGCCACTTCTTGAAGATATTCCAATATGGCCAAAACCGTGCGCTATATGCATACATTGCGATAGTCAATCACCTATAGGTGAAACAGAGTCATATGTATAATGAAGTCACGACACATTAAGTGCGTCGACATAACACCGTGAGACAACTACTCTCTAATGGAATTATTTCCATAGAATATGTTAAGTCTAAAGACAATATAGCGGATCCACTAACCAAAGGGTTAGCAAGAGAGTTAGTTGAGAATTCATCGAGGGGAATGGGACTTAAGCCTATTAAATAAGAGTTACCACAACGGCAACCCAACCTAGTTGACTGGAGATCCCAAGATCTAGGTTCAAAGGGACAACCGAGTTGTGAATGACTCAGAAGGAGCACTGGGGAGTCTAACTCCTACCCATTTCTATGATGAAATAGTGATGTCTGCAGCGTTTTAGGTTAATTAAAACTTCTAATGATTTTTATATCTAGGTAAACCTAGTGGAGTATGGCAGGATACTCTTCATAAGAATCACCTATGTGAGTGAACTGGGCCGGTTCTGTGAGATTTGTGAAGGGCTACAATTCTCTAGAGCACTCATGAAGACCAAAGTTATTCAGTACAAAATGAACCCAATAGTGAGAACTAAACTGTGTCTGGGAATATACTGTGTGAGTTCTATTGTCTTGGTTTACACAAACGGCTGAACAGTTCAAGACATCATGTTCACTGTTTAGCTAGTAAATCCGATAGTGTCTCACAAGGGAAGGTTCAAAGCCAAAAGCTATCTATCCTTTGCAGAATATTACCAATTTCTGTACTCTCTGATTAGATCATGTTGTTGCATTTTCTCCGCCAAATTCCATTCATGATTGTTCTGTGGAATTCAAATTAATTTTAAGACTCCTCAAAACATTTCATTTATTTTAATAAATGGTTCAATGTTATTTATTTATTTTGTTTGATTTTATTCCAACAATCTTCTGTGTAAATAAAATAACTTGAAATAAAATCAAACAAAATAAATAAATAACATACCAGATTTATTTATCGAACCAAATAAATATTACAAGACCAAGTCGAGAGTGTGACACTCATTCTTAAGATGATTCGCCCGCTACTAAGTTACTTGCTGAATGGCGTCTATCTCCCAGGATACAATAATCTTCACAAATTTATAGAAGCACTTCAAATAAATTTGTTCGGCGAACCAAACCTGTGTTCTAACTCTCTGAAATATTTATTTTAAAACTAGAATGAAGAAATAATCCAAAAGGAAAATATGGACTGCAAAGAGACTGATTTCTCAGATCTGAAATTAGATCACAAAGACTCAATTATTTCAGATTGAATTTTGGGTGGAAAGAATTCGGATATTTCCAGAACCGCTGGAAAAGAAAGTATTTATAGGCAATCAATTTTGATCCGAACAGGTACCACAAAAAAGTGAAGTGGTATGCGCCAAACTTTAAACAGTTGCTCTAACAGATATATATGTATACCACTAACGGACAAAACCACTAACATAAATGTGAGGGAGCAACTGTTTGAAATTTATCACATAGACTATTATGAATATATATATATATATATTAAACCATTTGAATATATATATATTAAACAAATTGAATAGTTTAATAAATAAATGAAAAGGTACAAATTTTAGGAAACCACTTAGGAACCTAAAATTTGAATTTAGAATTAAATTAAATTCCCACAATTACAAATTTTAGGAAATCACTTAGGAAACCAAAATTTGAATTTAGAATTAAATTAAATTCCCACAATAATTTTTAAATGAAAATATTCAAATGAATTTTATCTAAAAAATTAATGTTAGACCCGAAAATGACGTCAACTTCCCATTCACTCAAAAATGGTTTTGACGTTCCGTCTTCACCATGTGACTTGTCACGCGACAAGCAACACGTCACCTCTTCAGACCCACCCCAAAAGACGTTTGGGGTCCACCCAAATTGGGCTAAAAAATATGCCTATATAAAATCATTTTTCCAACAAAAAAACATATTGATCAGATATCGATAACTAATTTATTTTAAAAATCATATTAACCAATCAATTTTATAAAACAAATATAATTCAAACATGCAACTATTGATATCCAATCAACTTGATTTGTATATGAATTATCATCTTGATGAGCTATACAAAATGAATAGTTTGGATCACTAATGTGATCCCTAAAATAGACCTCCCAAATTGATAGTGATCCCTACAATAGGCCCCCCAAATTGATCAAGTCATCTCCAGTTGGATCACCAATGGAACAGAAATAAAGTAAAGGGCAAATTACTTACACTTTCCTTGAGAGTTAACGAAATTATAGATTCTCCATGAGGTTTCAAAAATTACATGCCTCTCTATCGCAATTAACACCGTTAACGGATATCATAAATTGACTAAAATGCCCTTTTGACAAATAAGGGCAAATTACCTACACCCCTTGAGGTTTAGCTAAATTACATATTCTCCCTGAGGTTTGGCTAAATTACAGATTTCCCCTAAGGTTTAGTTAAATTATCATTTTTAAATAAGTTATGCAATGCAAAATTAAAATGGAAAAACACTTATCACACTATAAAAAAATTAAGGTTTTAGAAACCAAAATTTAGGGACAAATTTATTTTTAGGAGATCAAATATTTTTGTTGCAAAAAATGTCATTATTATATTTTTAGCAATGAAAATTGAACATTAGTGATTAATTATTATCTTTTTGGTCTCAAATTTTGTCTTAAAAAATAAACTATTTTGAGACCAAATTATTGTCCTTAAAAGTCTATTTATTATTGACATTTTCAAAATTTTATCGCTAAAAGCCTTATTTTTGACTTTTCAATGCGACATTTTAGCGACTATCCTCACGATGATAGAAATTAGTCCCTAAATATTTTTTGCAACAAAATTTTCACTTTTAGAGATAAAAAAAATCGGTCTCTAAAACTCTTATATATTGTAGTGTCAGATGGTGAAAATATCATAAAATTAACAAATAATTAAATAAGTTAAAAACACAAAAAATGTTTTGTCAAAAAATTTTTAGAATATGTTTGGTTTGATTTTTAGAAATTTATTTTTAATTTTTTTTAAAAAAATTAAAAATTAATTTGGTTAAGAAATAAAAAATAAAAATTTATTATTATTTTTATATAGGGTAAATTACAAATACACCCCTGAGTTTTGATTAAAATACGAATCGCCCGCTGTGGTTTTGGAGATTACATTCCACCCCTCTAAGATTTCTAATTTCATAACAAATCGCCCATTTTATTAATAAATCATCAAGTCAATTAACAATTTTTAATAATATTAGAAATACGTTTCAATTAATAATATAGGTAATTTTATTATTGTATAGGAGAACAATTATGAATTTCATTTTTTTAGTTAATTCTGTTAAATAAAAAATACTAATAAGGAGGTATTTGTAATTTTTCAAACCACATGAGACAATCTGTACTTTAAGTAAACCTCAAGGGGTGTATTTGTAATTTACCCTTTTATATAATTTTATCTTTTGAGTGGTTAGAAATAATTTTTACAAATTAAATATATTTTTTCATATTTATTTTTATTAAATTAGTTTTTATTTTTTAAAAAATTTTGAAATTTTTTTCTAAACAACAAATCAAACATGGTTCCAAAAACTTAATTTTTTTTTTCCTCTAACGTAATTATTTTGTAAATTTTGTTAATTTATCAAAGGGATTTTAGTAGGGGCAATATCGTCCATCAATTTATATTTTGGTGATATCAGCTAACCATCCATAGGGAAATTCTATTTCCACCACCCTAATAAACTCAGTGGACACACTTAATGAAAAATTAGATTAATGACAATTATATCCTAATTAAAAATTACTATAATAGACATTGATCAACACTCCTAATAATATATATACAAATTCTCTATACATATCTTTTAGAAATAAAAATATCTCAATATACACTTTTTGAAACAAAAAAATTAAACCCTAATATTTTTTTATAATCACTTTGCTTCTTACACACTCTGCACTCATCTTTGTTATTTGCAAACAAAACATCTCCTCTATTGCTTTAATCTTTAAGTTTATACTCAATTATTAACATCGTTTAATTATTAGTTCAACAATTTTTATTTGATTTTGATCAACACTCCTAATAATTTATATTTTTTTTTGTGTTTTTTAGTCGGAAACGCAGTGCAGAATTTGTTAAATTAATTCGGTTATCAAATACCGAAAAAATATGAATAGTTCGTCACTAGAACTATTCAGTCTAAGAATTCCGAACAAAATTAATATTTTCGGCACTAGAATACCGAATTTTGTTATTATTTTCGGTTTTATTTATCCGAATTATTTTACTTACTTCGGCTCTGTAGAACCGAATTGAAATTTTCCCCGGAGAAGAACCTAGGAAAGGTGGGCTGAAGTCAATTAAAGAGGGTAGTGGCGACATCATCAAGAATATTTCCAAGATATTTTTGCACTGAAGAACCTAGTCAATTTATATAATTGGGGCATCGTCTTCTTCCCTCCTGTTTGAAGAACCTGGTCAATTTATAATTTTGGGGCATCGTCTTCTTCAAGAAATAGGATGATGATGGTGAATATATTTTTGCTTTAATCCTGTTTGATTTTCTTCTTCTCTCCTGTTTGAAGTAGAATTGTAAATTGGGATAAATTAAAGTGTGTGTATTTTGAGGGTAAAGTGTGTGTACATATGAGTGAAGGATTTATTTATAATTTTAAGGATGTGGATTGAGATAATTACTTAATAATTAAATTAATAGAGATGCGTATTGAGAAAAGATTTGCCCTGAGTTTATTAGGGTGGTGGAAATAGAATTGCCCCCATCCTTAACGTTTAGTTAACAGTAGGGGTTAAATTGTTATACGAATATAAACCTTAGGGGTGGGATGTAATTTCTAAAATCTCAGGGAAGAATCTGTAATTTAGTTAAACCTTAAGGGAGGTGTAGATAATTTGCCCAAAAATAAAATAAAAATTAGAAAAGTAATTTGTGTTAAATAAAAATCGTAATTAGCAATCACACTTTAATTTTATTTAAGAAATAAATTTGTTTATAATCTAATTATTTAATTTCAAAATTACAAAAAAAAAAAAAAAAACGTATGCAGGTCAAATTGCCTAGCCTATCAGCTTTTAAAATTATGACAATGTTTGGTTTGATTTTTAAAAAATTATTTTCAAAATTTAATAAAAAAAAAACACACATCATTTTCATTCAATTTTATCTTTTTAAAGAGTAAAAATAAATTGTAAAATTTTAAAAATATCTTTTATTATTTATTTTTATCAAAGTAATTTATAATTTTTCCAAAAAAAAATTGAGAAAACAATTTCTAGGCCTCACTACCCTGGATTTTGAGTGACTGCTGTACGGGGTGCACAACAGTTGCACAACAACCATTATTGTGCAATCAAATGGGCCCATTTAAGGACTCATTTCGATAATCCGAATCATTCATATTTTAGAATATATCAAGTAGAACACACCTACAAAAAATCAAGTTAATGTATATCGTTTATCCTTTCATCCACTCACATTGTATTCATTTTAATATTTTAAATTACAATTGTTATTTATTTTACTTGATATATTTTAAAATATGAACTCTTTAAATTATCGAAATGGGCCCATTTAACTGCACAACGATGGCTCTTGTGCACCCCGCATAGCAGCCACTCCAAATCCTACCCTATCCCTGCACATTTTCCAACCTCGGAGCCTAGGCTATGTTTGGCATTCTATTCTTGGGCTAAAATAGTCACAAAAAGACAGAATAGGCTTTTCAACATAATAATACAAAGTAATATTTTAGGAAATTGGTAAAAAACTGACTTTTGGCTTTTTTAGTTTATTTTGTCTTTTTGTGAGTAAAAAATGTGAGAGGTAATGTAATCCAAAATGGATAAAATGCTAAACTGACTTTTTTTTTTTGTTTCCCAAAAGACCTCAAAATATCACATCAAAATCATAATCATTTCATTTTTTCTATCACTAAAGTCAAAAAAACCAAACAGCCTATCTCAAAAGAGGCTTTTTAGCCATAGACAAAAAAAAAAAAACTAAAAAGTTAAAAAGTCAACTCACATCTTAAACGAAGACTAATTAAGGCAGTCAAATATAGGTCCCACCACCCTTTGGACATTTTCAATTATTAATTGCTTTGTTCAATTATAGTTCTAGAAGAAAAAAGAAAAAGAAAAGATAAATTAATATATATATATATATATATTAAGGCCTATTTTGATAATTGAGTTAAAAGTTAAATTTTTTTTTTCTAAACTTTTTTGAGTTACATTACTTCTCTCGGGTTCGTTTGGAAAGTGAATTGACTTTTTAGCTATTTTAGTCTCAAGCTAAAAAGTCTTGTTTGAAATGAATTTTTTGGCTTTTTTGGCTTTTATAAGAGAAAGAATGTAATGATTATAGGTTGGATGTGATATTTTGTCTTATTGGACCTATAATTAACTTCCCAAAGAGAAAGAATGTTTTGCTTTTTTTTTTTTTGATTATTTTAGATAAAAAAGCTCCAAACTTAACTTCCCAAACGAGCTCCTAATTTTTTACACATTTTTTAAAAAAAAAATTTAAAGAAATAAAAAAATTGATTTTTAACTTACTTCCCAAGTTAAATTTATTTATATTATAATCTGTTTCTCTTAATTATGCCTTAGTTTTATAAATAAAAAAATAAATTTTCATATTGATATTTAGATTTTATCCTTGTCAATTGACGTGCTTATACACCAATTGTATTATTTTTGTCTACTTTAACATTATTAAAGAGAAATTAGTGTAATTATATTTTGAAACTTATTAGTGAGGATTGTAATTTATAAAAAATAAAAAAATAAAATAAATTGTCAAACGAAGGTAGTTTGGCAAGTGCTTCATAGTTGAAGATTGATAAAACTTGACTTTTTGAGGAAATTGCGTAGTTTACAATTAAAACATTTGGCAACCTAATAAATAATAATAATTTTTTAATATATATTTTTAAAATTTTCTTTTTATATCGCTTAAAAGCATTTACCACCAAACATCGGGAGCCTCTATTTGCACATCCATCTTAATTCACACCTAAAAAAATAAGAAATAAAATATTTACTCATTACACACATTTTTATTCCAATTATATCCCCATAAACACAACTTTCCAACCCTTCCAATCCACATACCTTCTAGACCGGCGACCACCTCGCCGGCAACCACCATCGTTACCACCTCCCTTCCAGTCGCCATTCCCACCCCTTCCTCCACCCACCAGCGACACTACCGCGACGCCCACCCCATTCTCTCTCTCTCTCTCTCTCTCTCTCTCTCTCTCCCCTCAGTCGTGAAAAGGGGGCTTCAGATCTAGGTTCTCCCGTGTGTGTGTGTGCAGAATTGAGGGTCGCAAAGGGGTGGAAGCTGCGGCGGTGGTGGTGGTGTTGTGTCCCGAAGTGAGGGGTTACGCGGGTGGTGGGAAGGGTAAGTGAGCGACGAACGATGGGTTGGGGTGGGGCTTCAATTCGAGAAGAGGGAGGCTGGAGGGAGGCGACGGAGGGAAGAAGGAGAGCGACGGATGAAGGAAGGAGATGACCGAATGGGGAGGCACTATGTTGGGTATTAGGATTAGGGTTAGGGTTTTGGTTGAAAAAAAAAGAGATATTTTGGTAATTTTATTTTAGGATAAAAATGTAATAAAAAAAATATCATTAAGTGTGTGAGGAGAGGGGAAGTAGTGTGTACAAATAGAAACTCCCCCAAACATCATTTACATTTTTTTTTTTTTTTGGACTTTTTCACCAAAAAAAGGAAGGGAATTTACCAAACAAGATGACTCGTGACTTATGTATGTGTTTTATTCCCTGGCCAGAAGAAATATGCTCTGGTACTTTCGTTTGGTATTGATTTACAACAAGGTTGGATTTCATGGCTTTTTATTTATTTATTTTTTAGGTTGTATTTATATTATAAATTTGGGTAATGATTTAAAAAAGAAAAGTGGACAAATACTAAAAAAATATTTTAAAAAAAATTTATTTATAATTTTTTAAAAGAAAATGATATACAACTCTACTTTTTAGACTATAATTTTCTAGACCTAATGATGTGTAAGTGATGTTATTTGTTGATGATTAGATAAGAGATGAGAGAGAGTGTTACATTAAATATCCTAATTGATACATTATTGAGCTTGAAACTAGGAATGGCAACGGGTCGGGGCGGGACCAGGGATCACACTTCCTGTCCCCGATCCCCGATGGTGGAAATACCCCCGTCCCCGGCCTCGGCCCTGGCCCTGATCCCCGACGGGGAACCCATCACCGCTACCATCCCCGTCCCTATCCCCGTCCCCTAACGGGGATCGGGTTTTCCCGACCCCGAAAATTCCCCGGCCAAAAAAAAAAAAAAAAAAAAATTCAACTCTACACATTTACAAGAATTCATCAACAACAAATCTAACATATTTATCAACAACAGATGATTCCTATCTTCATTTTCTTGATCTTCATCAACACATTTACAATAGATCATTATTTTACAACAGATCAACAACAAATCAACAAATCAGAAAGAGAGAGAGAGAGAGAGAGAGAGAGAGAGAGAGATTTTCAACAACAAATTTTCATTTTCTTGATCTTCATCAACAAATCTAACACATTCATCAACAAATCTAACACAGACAACATCTTCATCTTCATCATTTTCAAATCTGAAGAACAAAATCAAAAAACAGAGAGAGAGAGAGGAGGAGGAGATACCGTGAGAGAGAGAGACAAAAAGATACCATGAGAGGGAGAGGAGGAGAAGCAGCCAATGAGGGAGAGAGGAGGAGCTGTGGTGAGGAACGGCGGTGAGGGAGAAGCCGTCGCCGACCAAACTAGGGAAGGAGAGAGAGAATAGGAGATACCATGAGAGAGAGAGAGAGAGAGAGAGAGAGAGAGAGAGAGACGAAAAGATACCGTGAGAGGGAAAGAAAGAGAAGCCGCCAGTGAATGAGAGAGAAGGAGCTGCAGTGAGGAGCGGCAGTGAGGGAGAAGCCGCTGCTGACCAAATCGGTGAAGGAAAGGCGGTGAGGAACGAAGATCGTGTGTGAGAGAGAGAAAGAGAAAGGCGATGTTTGTGTGTAGGTGTTCTGCCAACAGATAGCCAAACCCTACACACACACATATATTATATATAAACAGGAGCAAAATAGTAATTTTACGTCGGGGGCAACCAGGGCGGGTTCGGGGCTAAAACATGTATCCTCGTCCCCAGCTCGAATATCATTGGGGATTTAATTTTTAATACCATCTCCGGCCTGTCGAGGTAATTTTCGGGGAATAACCACTCAATTCGGGGTCGGAGGATCGGGTCCCCGTCGAGTCGGGTTCCAATTGTCATCCTTACTTGAAAAGTGAATCTAATCATAATCTAATTAGATGTCCTAATCTAATTATCCTAATCTAATCATAATCTAATTATCATAATCTACTTGAAAAGGGAATAACCACTCAATTCGGGGTCGGGGGATCGGATCCCCATCGGGTCGGGTTCCAATTGCCATCCCTACTTAAAAAGTGAATCTAATCATAATCTAATTAGATGTCCTAAACAAAAGTAGCTTCGGTTGTGGTTCTTCTTAGAAACTCTCAAGGTATCTTGGGTGATGGCACAATTAAGAGGTGGTGTACTTCTTCGACTCTCCAAAGTGAAGCCTTGGCTGCTAGGTGTGCATGTCAATTAGCTATGGCTCGCAATTTGTCAAGGGTGGAAGTGGCTGGGGACAACAAAGTAGTCATCCTCTGGTGTGTGTCTGAAAATGCTCCTCATTGGAAATGTGGAGCAATCTTCTTTGATATAAAAAACTGAAATAATATTAGGGATCATGAAAAAAATATCATGAAATGTATCATGAAGATTTTTCATCCTTTAATTAGTGTGTGATATTTTATTATATGTGTAATTCAAAGGTGGAGAATTTTTCATGATTATTTTCATAATATTTTTTTCATAATCTCTAACATTACTCAGAGAAACTTGTCCTTTAATTGGAGCCCATGTTCGGCAAGCAAAGCAGCCTACTGGCTGGCTCAAACTTCGCTACATGGGCACCTCCCTGTTGATTGGGTTTCAAATCTCCCACTTGATCTAGGTTTGCTGCTTAAAGAGATGTAGCTTGTCTCTTTTTGTTGATTCGTTTTGTTGGTCTTTCTTATTACTTTCTCTGTTATAAAAAAAAAAGGAAAAAAGAAAGTGAGTCTCATTTTTAGATTTGAATAGCAACTCTTTCTAGAATTTTGATAAAAATTCATAATTTAAACACAACATTAGAGTTTAGCGAAATAACGAATTCCAAATATTAAAACATTTTCTATGACTCTTTAAGAACTCAGAAGTGTTAGCACATAGAAAAGTTAATAAGTCAGTTTTTTTTTAAAGGGCAAATTACAGTTACACCCCTTGAGATTCATGTTTAATACATATCACTCCCTAACGTTTGAGAAATTACACTAACCCCCTGTCATTTTAATTATTTAAACGAAATGAAAATATTGAACTCATACACTCTCTCTCTTTTTACTTTGCTTTACTTCCTTTGTTTTTTTTTTTTTTTTTTTTTCTTTCTTTTGCTTTACTTTTTTTTTTTCAATATAATTTTTTCTGTTTTTTTATTAGGAGTTGTTGCCTTTTATTAAAGGGGTTTGTGAAATGAGACTAGTAACCATAGGGTGGGAATGTGATTTTCAGAACATCAGGGGGTGAGATGTAATTGGATCAAACCTCAGGGGTTGCCATTGTAATTTACCTTTTTGTGAAATTTGTATGTTAAATATGTGTTATATGTTAAAAAATAATAAAAGTTTAGTCTAATTTCATGTGTTAAACGTTTGCTACTTTAAAGAGTAAGTGGATGCTAAAATAGCATACTTTTAAAATGTGTATTAAGTTAGATTAAGGTCTATTTGAAAAGGAAAAAATAATTAAATATATATAAAAAAAGATTTTAGGATCACTTTTTTCTCTTTCCCTATTCTCTAAGTTGTTAAATCGAGATTCTATGTGAGAACATTCGGAGAAACTCGTGGATCACATCACACAGATTAAGGATCAATGAGATTCTACTTGCAATAATGAAAAATCAATAATGAAGATATATGTAAAAAATTTTAAAAATCATTAATTCATATTTTAAATAAATTTCGAATGTATATTTATAATTTATTCATTTATTTAACTACCTAAAAAAAATAACTCAGCATGTTTTATCTATAACTTTTTTTTTTTTTTTTGTGTACATATATTTAATACATAAGCCATGTCATGGAATTAGAAAGGATTTGGCTTTTTTTCAAGTTGTTATTTAAATTGAGAGAGCGTTTGGATTTAGTAGGTCTATTTTAGAATCGGTTCCGATCATTTGAATTGTTCACTTTTTAAAACTCTTTAATTAAAATATTCATATAAAAAATTAAGATAATTGAATATCAGTAGCTATATATTTAAAGCATATTTGTTTCAAAAAAAATAAACGACAAATATAATTTTAAAAATAATTATTTATTTTTTTAAAATATAAATTTAATTTAAATATAGAACAATTAATATCTAACCATCTTAAATTTTTTAGTCGCTAACTCCACAATTGTTGGCTACTAAAATTTTGTTAGTCATCAAATTTAGTCGCCAAAAGTGTAATTTCCCGTAGTGTGAATGCTCATAAAAATTATAAGCTATTAAGGTTGTGTCTAAATGTTAAATTTGATAATAAATTAATAAAAATTTAAAAATATATATAGAATATAAGAAAAAATTAATAAAATAATTTGAAACATGTGAAAACACAAGATATTCATATATTAAGGTGTTGGTTATCTATTTGATTAGAAAGAAAATGATGAAAAAGTAAAGAGTTAGCATTAAAATTTTATAAGAACATTATTCAAAATTTTAGCTTTATCATTTGAAAAGCTTGAAAGTTGTAAGAAAATTCTTATATTTTACTTAATGATCTTTTTCATTTTAAACAAGTGAATGGAATCATGAGCAAATCTCAAAGGAATGATAAATTTTTTCCACTTTCAAGTGTTCCCTCCTTATTTTGTGGGAAACCAAAATCTAAGTTTTGAAGTTTAAGAGGATTGTATGAAACTTTATTGCTAAAATAAAAAACACAACAACAAAAAAATATAAGAATTGTTTTCTTTTACATACTTTTTTCCATAACTATATTGCTAATCAAAACAACATTTTTGAAGTTTGAAAATGCGTGAATAAAACGCAATATCAAATTGGTCAAATATAGTGAAATATAAAAATTTTGAGTGATATTTATATACCTTTTAGATAAAATGTTGATTATTTTAATCAATTGTTGTGTTTTGAATTTTGAACTCTAATGTTGTATTTGAATTATAAATTTAGATAGAAATTTCAAAATAGAAAGAGAAATGGCACACACAAAAAGAGAGCTTATATTTCACTCTATTTCCCTTTTTTTTTTCTTGTTCTAAATTTCGGTCTAAATTTATAATTTAAACACAGCATAAGAATTTGATGCTCTATGCAAATAACAAATGTTAGGACTAACAAGGTTAGGTACCACTCTAACCTTCCGTTCCTAGAAATTCTTGCTCCCATTGGACACTTTCAATGAGATAGTGCCTTTTCAACTATCTCAAAATGGAATAAAAAATCTGATTTTCAATATCAAAACCTATAGAATAACCTCCCCCATTACTATCCCTAATTAAAAAAGTGTCATCAGAGAATAAATTTTGAATGGTTGTGTCAATGAATGTTATTAAATGGGCTACATGTTCCTATCTTACACATCATGGGCAGGCCCATCAAATTTCAATGATGCACTTGTAATATGCCCAATACCTAGAAATGGTATTTTTTTCCATCCTGCCTTGCTCTAATGAGTAAGTGGGGCAGAAACAACTTTTGTTTCCTCTCACCCCGATTATATTTATGTACGAGGACGAAATAATCTTCTCGTATAATCTTGTTGATCAAGTTTGCATTCCTCCAAATGTCGTCACTTTGCTTCCTGAAAACACAAACGTGAGCTAGCCGGCGGGTGTGTGCCGGATACCTTTCCGATGCCTAAGTCAACAATAGATAATAGACAAAAGCTCTATGTATTTGAGAGTAAAAATTGTAATACCTGTAGATTTGTCCTATACGAGCTTTTGTAGATTCCGTGTGGCACAATCCTAGTAGGACTCTTATTCTCTAATGTAAAATCCTCCTAGGAATCATATCTCTTAAAAGATAATGCTTATCTTTTAACACCCTCCTCACTACTTAACCAAGTGAGATGGTTCAAACCCTATACCACGGTTTGGTAATAGCACAACCGAGCTAGCACAGCCTTGCCTTATACCAAACTTAATCGGGCTCACTCAGCCCGGCCTTATCTTGGGCAACACGGTCAGTCTTGAGATTACGCCCTGTAGTGCTATCCTCTAGCTCGGTTCTTCTTCAACCGATATCTTGGTCCAAGGCATCCAAACCAGGCCACTGGTTGCCACCTCTGACCGAACTGACGAGATCAAGGACAAAGCTACATAGACCACTACCTCGACCCATAGCTCGGTCCATTTCAACATCTGGACTTAGCTCGGCCCAAGCTACTCATAAATTACCCTCTCAATTTATTAAACAAATTTATGTATATAATTTTATTTTTTTAATATAATAATATTAACAGAAATTATACATTTCTCTAATTTGGGAGCTCTAAAACAGTACTAATGATGTGAAAAAAATAAAAAGAACAAAAAGAACCAAAAAAAAAAAATCAAAGCCAAAACATCACATCACATGGGACCTACACACCAATTAAAGCTATTAAAACTCTTAATTTAGAGTTCCCAATCTTTTTTCTAATATTAAAGCATGAAACTTAACATTCATTATCACACATTTAATTCTCATCTTACATACTTTAATTCTCATTAATAATAAATCATTATTCATAATATATTATATTATCTCTGATTTTGTATTAGTATCCCATTTTTACAACTATAAAATTAACTTACCCTCGTTCTGTCCCAAATTGCCCCTCCTTGATTTGATACAATCTAGGTAGGGGTGGGATACTACAAACGCGCCCAAAATCCACGCTCCCTACCTATGCTAATTTTATTATCCCATCCAATTGACAACTAGCACCCTCAATTTTTTATTTCTTTTTTATACAATATGATCATAAAAATTATTAAATATTTTCGGATTATCATATAACATTGTCTATATTTTTTTTTTATCGTCATATGACATTGTCTATATGATAATTAATCTCGGCAAATGACAAAAATCACAACACACAGTCATCATTTGTCTTTTAGTTATCTAATAAAGGTATAAATCTCCATATTTCAGTCATACAATATTTTACTACATGATTAATTCAGAATATCACATAAATAATATTACATAATGTTTTGAAATTACTAAATAATTACTCTATGATCATGGTTTTTCTACCAAACTATATGTTAGGATTGAAATTTCAGCACTTCTTTAAAAAAGAAAAAGAAAAAGAAAAAGTAGCATTATATAAATGAATGTAAATCATCATGATAGTTTACACGAATCTACATTACTTGTTACCTCTTTTCTCTTCTCTATCCTATTGGATCTTATTTGATTCTTATGATGATTTTTGTGATATGAATAATTTTATAAATTAATAAAATTTAAAGAGACAAAAAAGAAACATGTGATATTTGTTTCGTTTACCCATCAAGTGATATGACATTAAGCTTAAGAGGTTGTTTGGGAAACTGATAAAATAAAATAAAATAAAATAAAATCAAAAATCAAAAATCAAAAAATCATTAAAAAAGTTTTAAAAAATCATATAAAAAAGTTAAAGATTTATTTATTTCTTTTTGTACTTCTTTTTGTAAAAATTCAAAAAATTATTCTCAAACACTTTATTTTTTTCATCTCATAATTTAACAAAATTACTAAAAAACCATTTCCTTAACAAGCCCTAAGTATAAATGCATATATTTATTTTTTTCTACTCCGATAAGAGCGTCTCAAACTTTTACTTAGATTTTCCATCAAATTTAAATTTGTTAAAATACGCACACTTTTGTTGCTCCAACTATGGCATCAAACCCATATCAAATGAAAGGAAAATAAAAAATTTCATCAAATTGAGGGAGGCTTCATTGTTCATCAAATTTTTACAGATAGCCGTTACTTTTGCAGAGGCTTCACCGTACACCGGATGACCGGCCAATTGTCCTCCCGATCAACTGATTATTTGATGAAAATCTACATAAGTTGGACGACCTCCTAGTCAACCAGTTGTTGATAAAAATTAAAAAATTAGTATTGGAACACAAAGTATCATATGAAACTTTTCATTAATTTTTTGTTCAAATTTAATATTAAATTTTTTTTTGAGTAAGCATTAGAGATACTCTAATAGCTGTCTAATTGTCTAGCACATGATCTGGGTGCCCATTATCCTCCCAATACAGTGTAGACGTCCCCGAACGCATCCCGGGGAGGGTGCGACTCCCCCCCATTCTGGTTCGCTTGCGGGTCTACTACAGTTCGAGGGACTCAAATGTCACGGTTCTTAATCTTGAACCAAAGAGTCCAAATCCGGCAAATCGTTTTGAAAACAGATTTTTTGAAAGAAGTGCCAAACATGGACTGCTTTGCCAGATACAGAGTCGCCACCTAAATATTTTATTTTTGCAAAATTTAGGAAACCCTGACTCGGTGCCAAAGGCCACGTGTCCGTCATCACCAAAGTTGCCTCGGCTCGGGAACTTGGGTACAATTGGGGAAGGTCACTTCGTGAGCACCCCCGCTCACCCGGTCAAAGACCGGCCTCTACTAACCATGATATCTATTTTTGAAAACATTGTGTGTTCTTATTCCGGTTATTAGCCTAGATTTACTACGTGATGCGCACAGCATACAAGTATAGACTGAGTCGCCTGAATTGGAACAAAACATTTCATATTTGTTTGTTTGAAAATGGTTTGATGGTGCTACCCGCAGGTAGGCTAAGACGTGGATTTGCCACCCTCGGGTGGGCTTAGAAGACATGATTTTGCCACTATCTAGTGGGCTTAAAACAAACATTTGATGAATTGTCCCACTCCAAGTAACCCAACCTCCACCCGCAGGCATTCAAGGCAGTTATATCACATAAGCACATAGCCTCATGGTAAGCATGCTATTCATGGCAGTCACTCACACGCATGCAAGGATGCTAAAGCATAAAACTCACCGAGTACTCCAAGCCAAAACAGAAGCTCATTAGAAATCATGCATGATCCTAAATATACAGAAATACCTAATGCAACACATGCAAAGATGCAACTAAAGAGTTCTCATTATTCTAAACATGGCATATGGAATGCTACAACTAACACGTATTCAATTTGGAATTGAAATACAAATGCATTTGTATGATGCAGGCCGAGTGCGTGCAAAACAGATGAATGATGCAAACATCTTACATCAGTATGCTAATTGAAATATGCCCTAATCTAATCATCATAAGGTGTAAATAAAAGGGAAGAAAGATGTGGGGTTGGAAGACATACATCACACTCACCCACACTTATTACAATTATGCCCTCGCAGAGGGTCCAAATAAATATACAGTCCCGAATGAAAGAATAGTACAGTCCAAATAATGTACAAATTCCTAATTAATTTACAAATTAACTAAGAAAATAATAAATCGCATGCAAGCCGTGGACCGCTTTGATTCGCTCGATGATGGAATGATGCATGTTTGGTCGCTGGCGCTGAAATCCTTTGGAATGCCCCAATTAGCCTCTGCTTTTGCAATGATTCTTGAAAAGTCGCCAAGCCCTAAGACCGCCGATTCTTGATATGCCGCAACAGAGAGCGTGAAAGGGCATAGCAATGTATTTTCACAAATGTATGCATGTCTCGATCCTCGTACCACCAATCACGATCTCGATGCATGATAGCCGAGGAATTGCACAACTCAATATAGAATGAATGCATATGAACACTACAACAAAACCTAACTCCATCATGGATTATCCGGAGTGTCGGTGACTTGGGAATTGAGACACGTTCCGTCACTCGGAGTACGGAACGTACCTCGTTTCCCATGCCCGGGCTAACTCCTATCCCGAACACGATGCAATATGCATGATATGCGTGAAATGCAACTAAGATACAATCCTAACATACACAATGTTATGGAATGGCATACACGCTACACGAGGTGATACACAACCGAGCATACACAATGCTATGGATGAAATGGCATACGTAATGCAATATGGGCTTACACCAACATGAGAGAGCCTCAGCCACACTCACATAAGAGGCCATTAGATGACAATGAGACAACTCGAAATACGTGCACGCGTGCACGCAAACCGATGACCGAACCTACGGCACAGAATGCCACTCTAATGAGACATGGCAAGACATGGAATATGATATGCAAACATGAAAATTTCAGAGGCAAAATAACATGCAAAACAGCCCCGAAACATGGCGAAATGAAACTCGATGCAAGGAACGAGTCCCGAAACATGGAATTAAGCACATGAAATGGCCTATAGCTATGCAATGCATGCATGATTCGTACATGAAGTGTGAAGACAGAAGCTAGGCAGCCCCAAAACAAGCATTTTTACAGTTCGAAGCATGGCCAAACAGTGGGTACAAATAGGGCAAAATTAGCATGAAAAAATGGGGGGCCAAGAGAGGTAATGAAGCAAGTCATAGCTGCTGATCTCAAACACAGAAGGCCCCTTCTACAATGTTAAAGATGGGCCAAAAATATGGGGTTCGTTTGGTTTGAATTTCCCAAAAATTTTTGGGAAAATTTCTCTACAAATGAGTTTTCAGAAAAACTCAAACCAAACAAATTTTTCCAAAAAAATTTCCCAAAACTTGTAAACCAAACAAGTTTTCCAAACAAATCTCTCTCTCATACACATCAAATCAATCACTTTTTCCAAAACTCTCTCTCAAAATAATTTTCCAAAACATCTTTCCAAAAAAATCAAACCAAACAACTTTTCGTACTTTTTATCTCCCAAACTCATCTCTGAAACTCAAACCAAACATACCCATGATGTTTTACAGTTTATGACAACCCCCAAAAACAGATACAAGTATGGCCAAATTAACATGCAAGAAATGGGCCAACAAAGGGGCAAAGAAGCAAGTGGTGCACACTGGCCCAAAACAGGTTAGGGCCCTTCAACAATGTTGAAGAGGGGCCCAAAATATGGCTGTTTACAGCTTATGATCAGACCCAAAACAGAACACAAGCATGCTCAAAGTATGATGCAAGATGAGGCCACCAAGAGGGCTATAACATGAAGTATACCAAGGATACTTCAAACAGCCATAGACCCTTAATGAAACATGAAGAGGGGGTCATTTTAGAGCCATTTTCAGTTCAGACCAAGGTCCAAAAACAGAATCTCAATAAGCTAATAAATCATGCAAAAATGGGGACCAAAGGGGGGTACAATGGCAAGTGATACATGGAGGTCCCAAACAGTGGTGAGCCCTTCTTCAATGTTGAAGAAGGGCTCAAAATAAGCCTATATACAGTTTACCTCATGCTCCAAAACAGATTATATATAGGCCAAAAATATCATGCAAAAAAAATGACATCCAAGAGGATAATGAAGCAAGTGGTAGTGGGAAGTCCCAAACAGGTAAGAACCCTTAATCAAACAGAAAAATGAGCTCAAAAAAATGACAATTTCAGTTTTTTCCGGAGCTCAAAACAGCAAGCAAGAGGGACTAAGAAATAGACCAAAAAAATGCAAGAAAAGGGGAAAGTGGGACTCACCCTTGAAGACCAACCCTTAGCAACCTCTTGGACCAAGTTTGGGTGCTCCTTGCCTCTGGAAAATAGCTTCAAGCTGCTGGAATGGAATGAGGTGGAGTGGTGTTAGGGCTTGTAGGGAAAAGGGTGTAGGAACTTAAGGGTTTTTGAGAGTTGAAGTGTAGAAGGAGAGAGATACAATACAAGAGGCTCAAAGCATTTTTTCTAACCCTCAAAACTAGACCTGGGGCTGTTGTTATATAGGCAAAATGGGTGGAAAAAGGGGGGGGGAAAATGAAGGGAAAACAAGCCAAGTTTTCCCCCAAAATGGCCAAACCCTCGGACATGGGTGAAGTGTAAAACAAAATACATGGATGGAACACACTCCCAGGGGCAAAAATGGCTGGCTAGTTTAAAATGGCAAAAAAAACCTTTCACCAAAAAAAGTGGCCGGCCGGCCAGAAAAAGTGGCCGGCCGGCCAGGCCAAAGAGGGAAAAGTGGCCGGCCACACCCTAGGATGAAGCCCTAGAAGTTAGCTTTCCAATGCCTCAAACCTTGCATTAAAATTCCTTCTGCAGAAAAAGTTATGCTAGTTTCCGTAAAGCCGCGCAGATTCGGTCCAACCGGACTTCAACCAACCATATCTCCTCCCCCCAGATTTGGACTTAGGAGATTCTTGAGTGAAAAATGAAGCCCCGGAAGTAATCTTTCCAATGGTGGTGGCCTCATATCTTAATTCCTCTTGTGCAAAGAGTTACGCTCGTTTCGGTGAAGCCGCGCAGACTTTCTCCTTCCCGGATTCATGTTGAACCACTTTTGACCAAACAAAAAGTTGGTTGTCAGAACAATTGCTGGCCTTCCACCCTCCTACAAGCTTCCTAATAATGAAAATAAGGCCTCCACCAAAAATGAGCCCAAGCCGATGCGAAATGAAGGTTCGGGGGCCGAAACGCGCAGTTCGGGACCCTGAAAACTGACTGTTGGGCACCGAAAGTGGTGTTCGACCACGAAGTTGGTCTCTCGGATCCCAGTGTCCCTCAAAAGGGAGTAAATAAGATGCATGCCAAAAAACGCAGCAAACGGAGGTAGTTAGGCGGTCCCGAACCGAGGCACACGGCCTGAAGGCTCCGGGAACCGGGCTCCGAAATGGGAAAAATGGCCTGCGACCACGAAACGTAGCCTATGGCCACTGAGAGATGATCTACGAGACCTCTCCCTCCCCTCAGGAAGAGAAAACAGAGAAAATCGAGCTTGGTTCGCAAACCGAGGCAAGGCACAGAAAAGTCCAGAAGTTCGGAGGCAAGGCTCACGGCCGAGACTCCGCAACCTCAGAACGAGCACAGTATACAACATCACCAAGCACTCAATCGGTGACATCTGAGTCTTAAGGTCGGTCAAAAATGGAGTGTCTACAGTTGCCCCTCTTTGACAGAACTCGAAAGTCATAAGAATGACGGGAGTGAATGTCAAAGCCCAGAGACGACCCATTTTTAACAAGGCCGAAGACTTAGAAAAAGCAGACAAGATCGACAAAGATGTTCTGTGCATGCCCAAGCAGGGGCAAAATGCAAATGATATCGCGGAAGATTTTGATAATTGACTTATACGCCACGCAGTTTGATAATTGACTTATACGCTATGCTGGCGCGGTTCAAAATTGGACTTATATGCTACGCGAAGCTGGTTTGAAAATTGGACTTATACGCTACGCGAAGTCGGTTTGAAGATTGGACTTATACGCTACACGAAGCCGGTTTGAAGATTGGACTTACACGCTACGTGAAGCCGGTTTGAAGATTGGACTTACACGCTACGCGAAGCCAGTTTGAAAATTGGACTTATACGCTATGCGAAGTCGGTTTGATAATTGGACTTATACGCTGCGCGAAGCCGGTTTGAAAATTGGACTTATACGCTACGCGAAGCCGGTTTGAAAATTGGACTTATACGCTACGCGAAGCCGGTTTGAAGATTGGACTTATACGCTGCGCGAAGCCGGTTTGAAGATTGGGGATTCATGCAATACACTGTAATGTAGTGGCTAAAATGCAATGTGATAGCTAGAAAAATGGAGGTACCTTACAGGGGCAATTGGCAATGACTTACCTCGGCAATGTCCTACCTTATGCTGATGTGAGAATCTTCCGCTTCTTCTTGGTTGAACCACAGGTACTACTTTTCTCCCTGACTATGGTCATGACTTTTCCTATTCTCCAACAAGGTGACAGACTAGGTTGATTTAGTATCCGCACTGAGGCGCATACACATGCTATCTCAATCTATGGGGCTGCCATACAGATTTCAAGCCGAGGATATACCCCTGGGTATTTAAACCAGACTTTAGTCTCGAAAATCCCGAACCTTTGCGTTCTAGGCATAAGCCATTCAAACTCTAGTTTCCACCGTCTCTGTTGGTCTCCTAGGAACTCACCGCTAACACAGTGTGGCTATACTGCACCAATCGGAAGTCGTTCGGGCACGACAACACCAAAGGAATTGCACCTTTAGAGGATTTAAGGTCTCCTAGACCAGGCAATAAAATAGATATGATGTAATAGATAATAGATGCGATGCAACAGAGAGTATAATAGATGCAAAATGGTGACATACTCCAACCGCGCTGGACTCGTGAGAGGAGAGAGAACAAAGAAAACCAATCGGTAGCGTTCACGCAACCTAAGATAAATTCGACACGCCGAAAATCGTGTGAAGGGGACACTCAAAACACGCCGATAATCGTGAGAGAGGTCCAAAATGACTGCCAAAGGCGTCTACAACGCAACTCGATAAATTCCAAACACGTTGAAATCGTGTGAGGAAAAGAACACTCTAACCACGCCAAATCGTGAGAAGAGGTCCAAAACAACCGCCAGTGCGCATACACAACACAACCTGAGATAGATTCCAAACACGCTGAAATCGCGTAAGGAACAGGACACTCAAACCACGCTGAAATCGTGAGAGGAGGTCCAAAAACAACCGCCCAGGTGCATACACAACACAACCTGAGATAAAATCCAAACACGCTGAAATCGCGTAAGGAACAGGACACTCAAACCACGCTGAAATCGTGAGAGGAGGTCCAAAAACAACCGCCCAGGTGCATACACAACACAACCTGAGATAAAATCCAAACACGCTGAAATCGTGTGAGGAAGAACCAAACTCTAACCACGCTGAAATCGTGAGAAGAGGTCCAAAAACAACCGCCCAGGTGCGTACACAGCGCAACCTGAGATAGATTCCAAACACGCTGAAATCGCGTAAGGAAAGAACCAAACTCTAACCATGCTGAAATCGTGAAAAGAGGTCAAACAACTCGGGAGCGTGTTCCACACAACCTAAGTTAAGTCCCAGGGGACAACGATCCTACACGTTGCTCAGCGTAAAAGGATAAACAATAAGAGATAACACAAGATGCAAATAAATACAATAAGTGCGATGAAACGCGTGTACAATGCAAGACTTGGCACACAGCTTACGACATAGCATTCCATTCATTTGGCACATAGCTCACAACACGACACTCTGTTCGTTAGGCGCGTGTAGACACCCCATTTTTGACCGACCTTAAGACTCAGACGTCACCGATTGAGCGCTTGGTGATGTTGCATATCGTGCTCGTCCAGAGGTTTCAGAGTCTCGGCTGCGAGCCTTGCCTCCGGACTTCCGGACTCTTTCGTGCTTTGCCTCGGTTTGCGAACCAGGCTCTGTTTTCTCTTCCCGAAGGGAGGGAGAGGTCTCGTAGATCATCTCTCAGTGGCTGTAGGCTACGTTTCGTGGTCGCAGGCCATTTTTTCCATTTCGGAGCCCGGTTCCCGATTTTCGGAGCTGTCAGGCCGTGTGCCTCGGTTCGGGAACGCCTAACCACCTCCGTTTGCTCCGGTTTTTGGTACACATCTTATTTCATCCCTTTCGAGGGACACTGTGGTCCGAGAGACCAACTTCGTGGTTGGACACCACTTCCGGTGCCTAACAGCCCACTTTCGGGGCCCCAAATTGCGTGTTTCGGCTCCCGAACCTTCATTTTATATTTTTGGGCTCCGATCCGAACTTGAGATAGTTATATTTTGAGGTCTTTTTCATGTTTGATTAAGGACCTTTTTATTGTTTGAGATCTCCATCTGTCACTTGCCTCTTTACCTCTTTTTAGGCCTATTTTGCACGGTATTTTAGGCGTACTTGTGGGCTGTGTTGGGCTTGGTCGTAAACTAAAAAGTGTCTTATTTTGAGCCCCACTTCAACTTTGTTGAAGGGCTCTTGGCCATTTGGAATCATCAGCTACCACTTGCCTTTATACCCCTCTTTAGGTTAATTTTTTGAGGGAAACTTGAAATATTTCCCCCCCTTTTCTTCCCCCTCTTTTCCAGCCTCTTTTGCCTATAAATACAGCACCCCAGGTCTGTGTTGAAGGGTTAGAGATTTTTGTATAAGCCTCTCACATTAAATTTCTCTCTCTCTCTACTCTAAACCTCAAAACCCCTTAAGTTCTTAACCATTTTTACACACCATCACCTAGCACCACACCACCACTTCCATTTCCAGAAGCTTGGAGGTCTTCTCAGAGGCTAGGAGGCAGCAAATTTGGTCCAAGAAATTGCTAAAGATTGGTCTACAAGGGTGAGTTACCATTTCCCTTTTTTTGGCTCATTTTTGTATCATTCTTTTTAGCCATTTTTCTTGCTGTTTTGAGCTCCGACCAAAACTGAAAGTAGTATTTTTTTGAGCTCTTCTTAACCTTTAATTAAGGGTCCCTTACTGTTTGGGACCCCCATGTTGCACTTGCTTCAATACCCTCTTGAATGCCATTTTCTTGCATGATGTTTTTAGCTTGTGTGTGATCTGTTTTGGGGCCGGATGTAAACTTTAAATAGGCCTATTTTGAGTCCCTCTTCAACATTGAAGAAGGGCTCAACACTGTTTGGGACCTCCATGTATCACTTGCCATTGTACCCTTCTTTGGTCCCTATTTTTGCATGTTTTATTAGCTTATCTTTCTTCTGTTTTTCGGCCATGATCAGAGCTGAAAGTGGCTATATTTTGACCCCCTTGTCATGTTTCATTAATGTTCTTTGGCTGTTTGATGAATACTTTGTATACTTTGTGTTATAGCCTTCTTGTGGCCTTAATCTTACATTGCATTTTGAGCATGTTTGTATACTGATTTGGGCTTAATAATCTACTGTAAAATGCCATATTTTGGGACCCTCTTCAATATTGTTGAAGGTCCCTCACTTGTTTGAGACCCCCATATATCAGTTACTTCTTTGCCCCTTTGTTGGCCCATTCCTTGCATGAATTGTTTGCCATACTTGTATCTGTTTTTGGGGCTTGTCATCTTCTGAAAAACATCATATTTTTGGCCCCTCTTCAACATTGTAGAAGGGGCCTTCTATATTTGAGATCAGAAGCTATGACTTGCTTCATTACCTCTCTTGGCCCCCCATTTTTGCATACTAATTTTTCCCTATGTGTACCCACTGTTTGGCCATGCTTTGAACTGTAAAAATGTTTGTCTCGGGTCTGCCTTGCTTCTTTATTTTCATCGCATATTCAAATTATGTATGCATTGTATAGCTATAGGCCATTTCATGTGCTTAATTCCATGTTTCGGGACTCGTTCCTTGCATCGGGTTTTATTTCGCCATGTTTCGGGGCTGTTTTGCATGTCATTTTGCCTCTAAAATTTGCATGTTTGCATATCATATTCCATGTCTTGCCATGTCTCATTAGAGTGGAGTGGCATTGTCCGTAAGTTAGATCATCGGTTTATGCAGCGCTGCATGTATTTCGAGTTGTCTCATTTTCATCTAATGGCCAACTATGTGAGTGTGGCTGAGGCTCTCTCATGTTGGTGTAAGCCCATATTGCATTGCGTATGCCATTTCATCCATAGCATTGTGTATGCTCGGTTGTGTATCACCTCGTTTAGCGTGTATGCCATTCCATAGCATTGTGTATGTTAGGATTGTATGTTAGTTGCATTTCATGCATGTCATGATATTGCATCATGTTCAGGATAGGAGTTAGCCTGCACGAAAGCGAGGTGTTGTACTCAGTGGCGAGCGGTCTCAATTCCTAAGTCACCGACACTCCGGATTATCCATGATGGAGTTAGGTTTTATTATAGTGTTCATATGCATTCATTCTATATTGAGTTGTGCAATTTGGCTCCTCGGCCATCATGCATCGAGATGCGTGATTGGTGGCACGAGGATCGATGCATGCATATATCTGTGAAAATACATTGCTATACCCCTTTCCTGCTCTCTGTTGTAGCATATCAAGAATCAGCAGTCTTCCGAGGCTTGGTGCGCTTTTCAAGAAACATTGCAAAACAGAGGCTAATCGGGGCATCGCCGTGGATTTCGTGACTTTCAAACATGCATCATTCCATCATCCGGAGCAGAATCAAGGCAGTCCCTGACTTGCATGCCAGTTTTATTTTTCTTAGTTAATTTGTTAATTAATTAGGGATTTGTATATTATTTGGACTGTATTATTCTTTTATTCGGGATTGTACATTTATTTGGACCCTCTGCGCGAGGGCAAAATTGTAATAAGTGTGGGTGAGTGTGATGTATGTCTTCCAATCCCACGTCTTTCTTCCCTTTTATTTACCTGCTTATGATGGTTAGATTAGGGCATATTTCAATTAGCATACAGTATGACAGCATGTTCGCATCATTCATCTGTTTTGCACACACTCGGCGCATCGCCTATTGCATTTGTATTTCGATTCCAAATTGAATACGTGTTAGTTGTAGCATTCCATATGCCATGTTTAGAATAGCCGAGCCTGCTATAGTTGCATCTTTGCATGTGTTGCATTAGGCATTTCTGTATATTTAGGATCATGCATGATTTCTAATGATTTTTGTTTTGGCTTGGAGTACTCGGTGAGTTTTATGCTTTAGCATCCTTGCATGCGTGTGAGTGACTGCCATGAATAGCATGCTTACCATGAGGCTATGTGCTTATGTGATATAGCTACCTTGAATGCCTGTGGGTGGAGGTTGGGTTACTTGGAGTGGGACAATTCATCAAATGTTTGTTTTAAGCCCACTAGATAGTGGCAAAATCATGTTTTCTTAAGCCCATCCGAGGGTGGCAAATCCACGTCTTAGCCTACCTGCGGGTAGCACCATCAAACCATTTTCAAACAAACAAACATGAAATGTTTTGTTCCAATTCAGGCGGCTCAGTCTATACTTGTAAGCTGTACGCATCACATAGTAACCTAGGCTAATAACCGGAATAAGAACTCATAAGGTTTTCAAAAACAGATATCATGGTTAGTAGAGGCCGGTCTTTGACCGGGCGAGCGGGGGTGCTCACGAAGTGACCTTCCCCAATCGTACCCAAGTTCCCGAGCCGAGGCAACTTTGGTGATAACGGACACGTGGCCTTTGGCACCGAGTCAGGGTTTCCTAAATTCCCCATTAAAAAAACATTTAGGTGGCGACTCTGTATCTGGCAAAACAGTCCATGTTTGGCACTTTCTTTCAAAAAAATCTGTTTTCAAAAATGATTTGCCGGATTTGGACTCTTTGGTTCAAGATTAAGAACCGTGACATTTGAGTCCTTTGAACTGTAGTAGACCCAATATCGAACCAGAACGGGGGGGGACTCACACTCCTTCCCCGGGATGCGTTCGAGGACGTCTACAGCGCGCAACTCGCAACACAAAATTCTGTTCAATCTGGGCACATAACTCTTTTGGGGCACACAGCGCATTTCGGGCACGCAGCTCATCTTGGGCACACAGCGCATCTTGGGCACGCAGCAGATCTCAGGCAACGGATTCTTCTTGAGCACTGCACTCATTTGGGCACATAGTATATTTCGGGCACCTGCTTCGTTTTTAGGCGCCAAAGCTCATTTTGAACATCTGAGGATGCAATGACAGAACTTGCAGAAGTTGAAACAATCTCAGATACCCAACATTTTCCCTCTTTTCTTTTGCTTTGCGACTGAACTTTCACGCCTTGAGATAGGTCCCGGTTTCTTGTTCTCACATGACCTGGGTTGAACCCTGCGGTTTTATGAAAGAACAAATTCTGTTTTGCACAAATGTGGAGAACGGCACGGCACAGCACTCGGAGCACAAAACGATTTTATTTTTGAAATTGAGAGATGAGTTTTCGATCAGGTATTGAGCCTACGACTGGACACAGCAAAACGACTCAACACGGAAATAAAAAGCACATAACCTAGACACATCGAGTAACACTTGAAATGACTCAAAACAAGAATCGAGATAAAAAAGACACGACACTCAGACGTGCACATGGAGCCTGTTTCACCGGGTAGTGTTTCCCAACCTTTCTCATTTGTGGTTCTCACATCACTCGGCCATCAAGCTCTGTTTTTCTGAAAAAGCCATTTTCTCACTTTTTCTCTCATCGCACATCTCTCTATTCTTCAATCTCTCATTTTTCAATCCCTCCACTGGGTAGTTGATGGATAAACAGCAAGTTGAAGGCTCTCGCCCCTAGCACTCAGCTAGATTCTTCTTTCTTCCGCTCACGGCTAGTGAATTCCTCCCACAGAGGGGTTGCGCTACAACTGGGTGTGTAGCAAATCTGCAGCTAGCATCGGTTGATGATGCTTTGCTGGGGAGTTTGGACGTGATAAGATCTGTCCAGATGATGGAGTGGAATATCTTGCCTCATTCCAGTTCATGCTTCGCACTTGGCTCGACACCTCGTTGCTTGGAGGATACGAGAGCTTTTAGTCCTTTGTCGTTAACTTCAATTGCGCCCTTATTGGCAGGTAGAGTGCCCTTCTTGGCGAGTAGGGTGCCCTTTCTAGCGAGTATGTTGACAATGGGGAAAAGATAGAACACCTGACTCAACTGTGCCCCTAGTTCATTATTTCGACCATTTTTTGTTTTTGCTTTCCACTAAAACAGTTTTGACCAAAATGAGAGTTAGATCAACATGCTTGTTCGATTTTTGATTTAAAATCATGCAAGTTAGGCTATGAGCACTGAAAATTTTCCTTTTTTTGGGTCCATGAAAAGGGTCCAGTTTTGGAAAAGATATAATGATTTTCGAGAATAGTCAACCTCGAAAAATTCTCAAAAGCTGTTTTTGCAATCGGCCACTACTCAACGAGCATAGAACCCACTCTCAAGATGCACAACCTCAGATCCGAAGGAAAATTGCCCCTTGCTTGAAGAAAGTTGCACGGCAACGGAAAGTTGCCCCTTGTTTGAACGGCATCGCGGCGCATTGAATGGCAACGAAAAGTTGCCCCTTGTTTAATGGCGCCATGAAGACTTGAATGGCAGCGAAAGTTGCCCTTGTTTGATAACATCGCGGCGCATTGTAGTCGATCCTCGAGAGTGACGAACACAACCAAATCCTCGGTCTGAGAGAAGACAAAGATGACCGGAACCATCGCATGGACACAATCAAATTGAAGTGTTTCTGGTGGACTTTAGAATGAAGTTGCCTCACGTATCCCAAACATGGGAATCAAACCTTCGTAGTTCGGTTAAGGTACACTCGGTATTTAACCTCTCCTTTTATGCTCTAACTTTTGCCAAGGCGCCTGTTGCAGGTTGTCAACCTTGCAAGCTTTGTTTTTCTTTTCTTTTCATTCTTTTCTTTTCATTTTTATTTCTTTTCTTCTTCTTTTTTTTCCTTTTTTCTTTTTTTCCTCTTTTTTTTTTTTTGTATTTTTCTCTTTTTTTTTTCTTTTTGCATTTTTTGTATATATATTTTTTCTCTTGCTCTAACTTTTGCCTAGGTCGCCCTTTCGGGTTTTCGGCCCAGTGAGCCTCTCAAAGGGCAAAAGTGTAGCTGGTCCATGCCAAATAGTTTTGAGATCCTGAAGCCATCTGAATCCCGGAAAATGACTGCTGTATTGATTCGCAGAAGGATCCATCTTCGGCTCTTCGAGCATATCGGACATTTTTGCCTCTAGTTCGAGGGGTGCTTCTGATTTAGCTTCGCAAGCTTCTTCTGATGAGGTCTGATCTTCTTGATCTGACTTGGGTGCCTCTTGTTAGAAATTCGCTTCAAATCTGGCCACACAGGCCTCACATCGTAGTTGACCGTTGAACCTTCTGAATTCAAGTTCAAGGTTTGGAAGCAAAAGGGGTTGAGTCTCGAGGCTGAGAGCGATCCTAGGCTGCACAATCTCAAGAGCGACTCCACACAGGTCTTCGCAGGACTGTGCAAAACATTTTGTTTTTGAAAATTTTTAAAAAAGCGACAAATCGCTCACGCTGAAGATAGTGTGAAACCAGTCTGGATCAAGCCAGGGTCCTTCTCAGTACTCACTCCAACAAGCATGATTTCATTCATTAAGGGCTTAGCACGCCTCTCTTTCTCTCAGTTTGATCAAAGTTTTGCAAATCTCGAGGAATTCCTCCCTCTTTGTTTTTACCGCAGTGTTCAAAAGGTTTGAAAAACTTCGGTCATTACAATGACTTCAAGGCACAAGAAGCGGTGGAATGCCTTGCCATTTCATTCAAATCCAAGACAACTAGCACACGAAGCAAATGTGAGGCGTGAAAATCATCTTTGTTTCATTCAAAATCTGTTGGCATAACTAGCTCCTGGCGTAAGCAGACTCAAAACAAAATAAAAGACAAGCGCAAAACAAAATGGTGACGCTTGAGGTAACACCCGGAATCACCCGACTTATATACAACAGATCGACTCGATACAACAAGGCAGACCCAAAACAAAAGAGACTAACTCAAAACAAAAAGACAGACTCAAAACAAAACAACAAGACTGACCCAATACCCAAGTCGAAAACACAAAAGCGGTATTTGCACATTGCTCGAGCAGGCGTGCCATCCACCATATTTGAGTAAATCGAAACCTTGCCCGCAGTGGTTCATCCTCGATCACATCACATTATCCCCACAAGTTCACTAATCAAGTGCCGATAGACTTTGCAAAGCTTGGCGGAGGACAACCCCATTGTCAAGCAGATCCCTACTTCATGGCGAAGGCAGGCGGTTTCGGTAGTATGGCGGTTCTTGATGGTATCATAATCTTGGGTAGCATCATGTGTAGCCTAAAGAGGGTTCGGAGAGGCCGAGGCTCAAGGGGTTTGAGATGGCCTTGTCCAACAAGGATTTGGAAAGCTTTGGATAAAGGCATGTGGAGGGCATGGAAGACCCTCGACCTCGGGGTTGGTATACGGGTTTGTGGATTACTGGCGCACCAACAAAGGGATTGGCAGTCTTGGCACGGTTTCTTGATCTCTTTTGAGTGGAGGATTATAGCTAAAGGAACGTTTACGATACAACGACCCTTCTCGGCTTGCCCTTGATTCAAATCGCCTCGACTTGAGTGGCGAAAATGCCGTCCACAGCTTTTGCAACAAGCTGCGAGCACTTGCTCTTTGTTGATCCCTCGGCTTTCAAAGCCTCAGCGACCAACGAAGATGCTCATGGGGATCCATGTACGCTATCTTGTTCTTTCCATTCGCCTCCACTTTGCCAAGGGATTGGCATTCTCAAATACGCCCGTTCCAAGATCGGGGAACCTTTTGTCGTGAAACTCC
The DNA here is from genome assembly GCA_025200525.1 of Camellia lanceoleosa. Taxonomy (NCBI): domain Eukaryota; kingdom Viridiplantae; phylum Streptophyta; class Magnoliopsida; order Ericales; family Theaceae; genus Camellia; species Camellia lanceoleosa. The sequence continues at coordinate 14,465,786 of CM045761.1, forward strand.
TAGCATGTCGTGGTGCGATGATGGAGCCAATGTCCCAGAGGCTAGATCTCATAGATTCTTTGAAGATCTTCGATCATTCTCTTTAGCTTAAGTAGTGGGCTCACGGGTTTGAGATAATTGGAGTTTAGGTGCATCCATCATGCATAAGTCCATGCTACGGAATGAACACCTCGGCTTGGGTAGATGGTTTGGGGTGATGTATATCTTTGGGGTTGAAGGTGGTTGGTAGTGTATGGATGAGGTTGAGGTGGGGAGGTGACAAGTCAAGATTAACTTTGAGGTCCTTTGGGTGGAGCTTAGGGTCTCTTCGTCAATAAGATCTGAATCTTATGACGGAGGCGATGCAACCAGATTATCATGGCCGTCTTTGCGATGGTAAACCTGATATTTAATTGGGTCGTATCTTGTTAGAAGAGGGTTTGAAAAGGGTTGGGGTTCTAGGAGTTCTAGGTGCCCTTCTTCTTCTGACTTTTTCAAAGCTTGGGAGAGACTCATGTAAAGAGGATGGAATTTTCGCTTGGGGTCGAGTTGAAGTGGTTGGTTTTGGTCATTGAGGAAGTGGTGATAGTGTCTACTTGAGCATTTCGCAACTTGTATACCATCGGTAGTAGCATTGAGCTGCGGCAACATTCCTCTTCAAAGGCCCATTATCTTCGCAAAGATCCCTTGTCCGATGGCATCCTCAATTTGAACCCCATTTCATGAAGGGTTGGAAAAGTAAACAGAGGTAGAACGACCATCTTTTGCACCAACTCCCCATGCAGATTCCGAACAATCGTCCTGTTCTGATCTTTGTCGGAAGGCCTTGTAGTCATCATTGGGGCCTTTGCCCTCCATCTCGTATTTAACTCGAGAAACCCTCCTTGGTTCTTGGTGGGTGACTTGAGATCACGAGTTGTGACCTCGATCCGTGTGTTATAGGAGTATTGATCAATAAAGGCCTCGGCCACTCTTTCGCCTGCTTTCACAGAGTTCTCCAATTTTGCATACCAGATTGCGGCTATCCCGGACAGGGTTCGGCCGAATAGTGATAGTTTCTGGGCTGTGGTCAAACCCATTGGTCTCAGGATATCAGAAAACAGTTTGAGGTACACCATTGGGTCTTTAGAGCCATCAAATCGATCGATATGTGGCATCTTGAACCGATCCAGTAATGTCACCACTGAGTCGGTATAACCATCATCTATATCAGGAATAGAATGGCCCCCTGAGACTTTTTGAACAACTTCTCAAGCTTGCTCACTTTCAATGTTGTGGGGTCCGTCTCGAACTCAAAGGGTGAACTTGGCAGGTTGATCGGTGCTTTGGATAGCTGGGGTAGAACCGGGGGCAGAGGTGGCCTTGTCGGAATGTCCGTATCTTCTTGGACATTAGCTGTCTCCCCAAGCGTTGGAACTCTGGGTAGGGGAGGAGCCTGGTGTGAAGTAGATACCCCAGCTTCTTTGCTCTAGCACGCAATTGTCTCTGCCTGTTGGGCTATAATCTCGGCCTGGCTTTTGGCAAATTCCGCTTGACGGGCAGCGTCCTGCTGCATGAGTTTCATACTTTCTTGGAGTTGACGCATTATTTCCTCTATCCTTGCCATATTGCCCTGGTCTAACTGAACAACTGGTATAACTGTCCCTAACTGGCCTTTTTACCCTGCCTTTGGTGAAGGAACACTGATTGCCCTCGAACTGAATCTCTGACCCGACAAAGTCTATCAGCACAAGTCTAATGATCCTCGGGGGATATTGGAGCCTTCCGAAGCTATGGTTCCAAGACTACCTAGCAAAAGAGAAAACATGCAGCATCTCAGCCTGATGTTTACCAAAACAGATACGGGCCTAGCAGGATGACTGTGCCCTCTACTGAATTCTGCCCCAAATTCTGCCTCAAAACTGAATCTGATACCCGCAGATAATTGATTCCTAAAATACCGATACTGGTGCCCGCAGGCCCGATGCCCAAACTTGCAAACTGATACATGCATTCCTGTAGAGACGCACTCTAAAAGCACATAACAGATAAGTGAGAGCCAAACACCCCTATGTTGGAGTAGGGTTTCCCTGTCCTATTTTGTCAGGAGCTAGGGTTTTACTACGCACGCAGCGGTTTCAAACAACTTATATCGGGTAAGCAACCTGTCCTAGTTTGGAATGGTCACTATGGATTTCGATATGCACTAGGTCGAATGGTCAAAAAGGGTGCCCCGATAAAACCGGGGTTTGTGTTCCCATCTTTGTCGAGCCAGAGCCGTCACCTTTATGGTCATGCCTTGACAAGACAAGCCTCCCAAGAAATCGTTCGGGAATGGCATATGGCAAACACGGTGTCCTAGGCGCACCAATGCAAATGCAATGCAAAGAAACACACAAGTGTAGTCAAAACCAGATATCATGAGTTCGAGTCAAGTTCTCTAAATCCCCAGCAGAGTCGCCAGAAACTGTAGATGTCCCCGAACGCATCCCGGGGAGGGTGCGACTCCCCCCCGTTCTGGTTCGCTTGCGGGTCTACTATAGTTCGAGGGACTCAAATGTCACGGTTTTTAATCTTGAACCAAAGAGTCCAAATCCGGTAAATCGTTTTGAAAACAGATTTTTTGAAAGAAGTGCCAAACATGGACTGCTTTGCCAGATACAGAGTCACCACCTAAATATTTTATTTTTGGGAAATTTAGGAAACCCTGACTCGGTGCCAAAGGCCACGTGTCCGTCATCACCAAAGTTGCCTCGGCTCAGGAACTTGGGTACGATTGGGGAAGGTCACTTCGTGAGCACCCCCGCTCACCCGGTCAAAGACCAGCCTCTACTAACCATGATATCTATTTTTGAAAACATTGTGTGTTCTTATTCCGGTTATTAGCCTAGATTTACTATGTGATGCGCACAACATACAAGTATAGACTGAGTCGCCTGAATTGGAACAAAACATTTCATGTTTGTTTGTTTGAAAATGGTTTGATGGTGCTACCCGCAGGTAGGCTAAGACGTGGATTTGCCACCCTCAGGTGGGCTTAGAAAACATGATTTTGCCACTATCTAGTGGGCTTAAAACAAACATTTGATGAATTGTCCCACTCCAAGTAACCCAACCTCCACCTACAGGCATTCAAGGCAGTTATATCACATATGCACATAGCCTCATGGTAAGCATGCTATTCATGGCAGTCACTCACACGCATATAAGGATGCTAAAGCATAAAACTCGCCGAGTACTCCAAGCCAAAACAGAAGCTTATTAGAAATCATGCATGATCCTAGATATACAGAATTGCCTAATGCAACACATGCAAAGATGTAACTACTGAAGTTCGGCTATTCTAAACATGGCATATGGAATGCTACAACTAACACGTATTCAATTTGGAATTGAAATACAAATGCATTTGTATGATGCGCCGAGCGTGCAAAAGCAGATGAATGATGCAAACATGTCATTACATCAGTATGCTAATTGAAATATGCCCTAATCTAATCATCATAAGGTGTAAATAAAAGGAAGAAAGATGTGGGGTTGGAAAACATACATCACACTCACCCACACTTATTACAATTATGCCCTACAGCAGGGTCCAAATAAATATCTGATCCGAATGAAAGAATAGTACATCCAAATAATACACCAAATAATGTACAAATTCCTAATTAATTTACAAATTAACTAAGAAAATAATAAATCGCATGCAAGCAGGGGACCCGCTTTGATTCTGCCTCGGATGATGGAATGATGCATGTTTGGTGCGCTTGTGGGAAATCCTTTGGAATGCCCCAATTAGCCTCTATTTTGCAATGATTCTTGAAAAGCGCCAAGCCTCGAAAAGACCCGATTCTTGATATCCGCAACAGAGAGCGGAAAGGGCATAGCAATGTATTTTTACAAATGTATGCATGTCTCGATCCTCGTACCACCAATCACGGATCTTGATGCATGATGGCCGAGGAGCCGAATTGCACAACTCAATATAGAATGAATGCATATGAACACTACAACAAAACCTAACTCCATCATGGATAATCCGGAGTGTCGGTGGCGTGGGAATTGAGACACGTGGTCACTCGAGTACGGAACGTGCCGTTTCCCGTGCGGGCTAACTCCTATCCCGAACACGATGCAATATGCATGATATGCGTGAAATGCAACTAAGATACAATCCTAACATACACAATGTTATGGAATGGCATACACGCTACACGAGGTGATACACAATCGAGCATACACAATGCAATATGGGCTTACACCAACATGAGAGAGCCTCAGCCACACTCACATAAGAGGCCATTAGATGACAATGAGACAACTCGAAATACGTGCACGCGTGCACGCAAACCGATAACCGAACCTACGGCACAGAATGCCACTCTAATGAGACATGGCAAGACATGGAATATGATATGCAAACATGAAAATTTCAGAGGCAAAATGACATGCAAAACAGCCCCGAAACATGGCAAAATGAAACCCGATGCAAGGAACGAGTCCCGAAACATGGAATTAAGCACATGAAATGGCCTATAGCTATGCAATGCATGCATGATTCGTACATGAAGTGTGAAGAAAGAAGCTAGGCAGCCCAAAAAAAAGCATTTTTACAGTTCGAAGCATGGCCAAACAGTGGGTAAAAATAGGGCAAAATTAGCATGCAAAAATGGGGGGCCAAGAGAGGTAATGAAGCAAGTCATAGCTGATGATCTCAAACATAGAAGGCCCCTTATACAATGTTTAAGAGGGGCCAAAAATATGATGTTTTACAGTTTATGAAAACCCCCAAAAACAGATACAAGTATGGCCAAATTAACATTCAAGAAATGGGCCAACAATGGGGCAAAGAAGCAAGTGGTGCACGCTGGCTCCAAACACGTTAGGGCCCTTCAAAAATGTTTAAGAGGGGCCCAAAATATGTCTGTTTACAGCTTATGATCAGACCCAAAACAGAACACAAGCATGCTCAAAGTATGATGCAAGATGAGGCCACCAAGAGGGCTACAACATGAAGTATACCAAGGATGCTTCAAACAGCCCTAGACCCTTAATGAAACATGAAGAGGGGGTCATTTTAGGGCCATTTTTAGTTCGGACCAAGGTCCAAAAACAGAAGCTCAATAAGCTAATAAATCATGCAAAAATGGAGACCAAAGAGGGGTACAATGGCAAGTGATACATGGAGGTCCCAAAAAGTGGTGAGCCCTTCTTCAATGTTGAATAAGGACTCAAAATAATCCTATCTACAGTTTACCTCATGCTCCAAAACAGATTATATATAGGCCAAAAATATCATGCAAAAAAAATGGCATCTAAGAGGATAATGAAGCAAGTGGTAGTGGGAAGTCCCAAACAGGTAAGAACCCTTAATCAAACAGAAAAATGAGCTCAAAAAAATGACAATTTCAGTTTTGGCCGGAGCTCAAAACAGCAAGCAAGAGAGACTAAGAAATAGACCCAAAAAATGCAAGAAAATGGGAAAGTGGGACTCACCCTTGAAGACCAACCCTTAGCAACTTCTTGGACCAAATTTGGGTACTCCTTGCCTCTGGAAAACAGCTTCAAGCTGCTGGAATGGAATGAGGTGGAGTGGTGTTAGGGCTTGTAGGGAAAAGGGTGTAGGAACTTAAGGGTTTTTGAGAGATACAATACAAGAGGCTCAAAGCATTTTTTCTAACCCTCAAAACTAGACCTGGGGCTGCTGTTATATAGGCAAAATGGGTGGAAAAATGGGGGGAAAAAATGGAGGGAAAACAAGCCAAGTTTTCTCCCAAAATGGCCAAACCCTCGGACATGGGTGAAGTGTAAAACAAAATACATGGCTGGAACACACTCCCAGGGCCAAAAATGGCCGGCTAGTTTAAAATGGCAAAAAAAATCATTCACCAAAAAAAGTGGCCGGCTGGCCAGGCCAAAGGGGGAAAAGTGGCCGGCCACACCCTAGGATGAAGCCCCAGAAGTTAGCTTTCCAATGCCGCAAAACTTGCATTAAAATTCCTTCTGTAGAAAAAGTTATGCTAGTTTCCGTAAAGCCGCGCAGATTCGGTCCAACCGGACTTCAACCAACCATATCTCCTCCCCCCAGATTTGGACTTAGGAGATTCTTGAGTGAAAAATGAAGCCCCGGAAGTAAGCTTTCCAATGGTGGTGGCCTCTTATCTTAATTCCTCTTGTGCAAAGAGTTACGCCCGTTTCGGTGAAGCCGCACAGACTTTCTCCTTCCCGGATTCATGTTAAACCACTTTTGACCAAACAAAAAGTTGGTTGTCAGAACAATTGCTGGCTTCCCACCCTCCTACAAGCTTCCTAATAATGAAAATAAGGCCTCCACCAAAAATGAGCCCAAACCGATGCGAAATGAAGGTTCGGGGGCCGAATGCTGGTCGGGACCCCGAAATCGATCCTTGCAGGGAGTGGTGTTCGACCACGAAGTTGGTCTCTCGGACCCCAGTGTCCCTCAAAAGGGAGTAAATAAGATGCATGCCAAAAATCGGAGCAAACGGAGGTAGTTAGGCAGTCCCGAACCGAGGCACACGGCCTGACGGCTCCGAAAACCGAGAACCAAGCTCCGAAATGGGAAAAATGGCCTGCGACCATGAAACGTAGCCTATGGCCACTGAGAGATGATCTACGAGACCTCTCCCTCCCCTCAGGAAGAGAAAACAGAGAAAATCGAGCTTGGTTTGCAAACCGAGGCAAGGCACAGAAAAGTCCAGAAGTTTAGAGGCAAGGCTCACGGCCGAGACTCCGCAACCTCAGAACGAGCACAGTATACAACATCACCAAGCGCTTAATCGGTGACGTCTGCGTCTTAAGGTCGGTCAAAAATGGGGTGTCTACATACAGCCAAATGGAAAAAAGAAAAGCAACTCAATGAGAACAGAAAGAAGAACATACCGATACATACATGGTTATTGGAGACTGGAGAGAGAAGAGAAGATGGGCTGGTTCATCTCCAAATTACAACAACATTATTTTTATTAGAATGCCTTTAACCTAGATTGATTTTATTATATAAATGTATGAAAACAATTTTATCTCGTATTCTTGTGAGCTTATTTGATTGTCTTAAAATTATATATTTGATTATTTAAAATAGACTTTTTAATTAATTAATGTGTATTTAATTTTGTTGTTGAGCCAAATAAAATTGAATATATATTTAGCTTTGGTTGTGAACCTTGGAAAAAAAAAGAAGGTCATGTTGGGTTGGGGAAAATCCAAACCCATTAGGAGATGAAAAGGTTAATACCCATGGGGAATGGAGAATAAGAAAAAATTATTATAGGGGAATGGGGATTGGGAATTAATATCCATCCCATTAATCCCCATTGCCATCCCTAGCGAGGAGTTGGCCCGGTCATAAAAAGGGCCAGGAGTTGGCCCGATCATAAAAAACGTTGTAGTTAGCCCGATCCAAAAGGGCTTTACAGTTAACTCGATCACCATGGCTAGAGTGATAATCGTTAGCTCGGTCACACCTTTTGAGCCGAGGTATGTTGAAGCTTACCACAAGACCTTGCTATTAGTTAGCTCGGTCCAAACTCATCATGGTTAGCATGATTTCAAACAACCCAGCACCGAGGTACACATAGTGAAAGGAAGAACCGAGCTAGTTGAAGCTCGGTCTATTCTGCGGCTTTGGCATGGCCATGTTATCTCGGTCGTATTGACATCCAACCATGGTAGAACCATCTCACTTGGTTTAAGCATTGAGAGGGGTGTTGAAGGATAAGCATTATCTTTCTGGAAAGTGATTCCTAGGAAGACTCTGAATGAAGGAGTAAGAGTCCTACTAGGATTGTGCCACGCGGAACCTATAAAAGCTCATAACATAACCTATGGGAGAGGTAACACAACTTTGATTCTCGAATACACAGAGCTTTTTGTCTATTTGTCTATTTTGCTAACTTAGACATCGGAGAGGTATCCGGCACACACCTGCCGGTTAGCTCACGTTTGTGTTTTCAGGGAGTAAAGCGACGTTGTACGGAGGAGTGCAATCTTGATCAACAGGATTATACGAGGACAATATTTCATGCTCGTACAATTGGCGTCGTTTGTGGGAATAATAGAAAGAACAAAACCTCTTGATCAAGTTATCCTCACTGGTTAGAAGCAATGGCGCACAACGAAGATTTGCCATAGTTCGCTATCGACGGGCAAACCCCAGAGGGAGGTGAGAGGCATGAAGGTTTGCTTTCTATCCCTTCTATGGCGGATTTGGAGTCACAACGACAGAACCCCCGGAGGGATGTAAGGGGGAGGCGGAACAACAACCCCCGTCACTCTCGCTCACAAAGTCCTGAAAGGCAGAGGCGAAGAATCGACCCTCAAGCTCTGGAGGATCACGTGAAAGAGCAATATGAACTAATAAGGAAGATGGCGGCGAATATGGAGGCCATGAAGCGCCAGATCAAGGGAAAAGGAGTGGCGACAGGAGAGGGGCGTAAAGGTAACACGCCCCCTCACCACTCAGAAGATCGCAGTAGGCATACCACGCCATCACAAGCAGAGAGTAGGAGCCTTAGAACAGGCGACACTCAATCCAGGACTTCCAGAACTCATCACTCCAGGTCTGAGAGGACGAGATCTGAGAGGTCATACACAGATGGAAGCACTTATCGGCCCTCGCGCATACACCAGACATCATCCAGGCAGACAGAGTTACCTAGATCATCCGACTTATGAACTGTGCTAGAAGAAAGGGCACGATGGAAGGAGGATGCCAAGGTGCGCGACCCACATAGAGTTTCTGCCCTTCAGTGGTTGGCTCCTCGGACGCATGGAAGCGTTGAGGTAGGAATACCAATACCGCACCCTACTTACGAACCTACGAACAAAGCATTAGCGAGGTTGCAGACCTCGCCGTTCGTTCCGGCAATTGAGAACGCACCCTTACCTTTCGGCTTCCTGCAGCCCAAATTCACCACGTATGAGGGGAAGATGGACCCCTACTCGCACTTGAGCCACTTTCGCCAGGTTATGGCTGTATACCAACGAAACGAGGCTTTGATGTGCATTATATTCCCATCCAGCCTTGGCAACCTAGGATTAACTTGGTTCGAAAGGCTACCAGAAGGCAGCATCGCCTCCTGCGCACAATTAGCAGAGGCGTTCGTGACAAGATTCAGGACGAACACCAAAACGCCAGTGGAGATCGACCAGCTTCTCTCCATTGACATGGGAGACAAGGAGACATTAAGATCCTACAATAGTCGCTACTAGGAGACCTTCAACTAGATTGGGGATTGCCCTACCAATCTCGCCATCGCGCAGTACAAAAGAGGTCTTCCAGTAGGGAACAAGCTGAGGGACTCAATCACCATGACGCCACCCCTTACAATGGAGGCCTTAATGGAGAGGGTACATCAACACATTCAGGTGGAGGAGGATGGCGCCCGTGCTAAAACAAAGTCTGGTACAACCGCAATACCAGACAAAAAGACCATGGGGAAAGTCAATGCGGTAGAACGTCCAAGCAAAAACGGGCGAGGCAAGCGAGACAATGGAGAGGACCAAGATAAAAGATGGTTGAGAGTCCGCACTGCCATTACCACGGTATTCAAAAAACCGATCTATCGGATTCTAAGCGAGATATGCGATGAACCTTTCGTCAGATGGCCAGCTAAGCTGGAAGAAGCACAAAAGGACTACGACGAAAGATCCCGGTGCACCTTTCATAAGGAAAAGGGGCACCGCATTGAAAATTGCACACCATTGAGGAAACATCTGGAAGAGTTAGTGGTAGTCGGTCATCTAGACAAGTACATAAAAGGAGGGATGCAACTAGCCCCCGAGGACCACAAAAACCCAAACGGAATGCCAATCGACGCCCCACCTCAAGGCGTGATGGGTATTCGAACCTGAGCACGTATGTGAGCTTAGGGGCATGATCAAGAAGGCTGAGCACTTAAGGGAGGTACTAAGCGCCCAACCTACCATCAAAAATAGGAGAACAGAAGCCACGAACATCATATCTTTTTCAGATAGAGACTTGGCAAGGATATACTACCCTCACAATATGCACTGGTCGTCACTCTCCGAGTCAAGGATTTTGACGTCGAACGGATTTTGATTGACCAAGGGAGCTCATGTGAGATAATGTATTACGAAACATTCAAACAATTGAAACTAGAAGACAAAGACTTGGCACCTGCTGTATCTCCTGTGATCGGATTCAACTCAATGCCAGAATGGCCAGTTGGCAAGATAATCCTCCTAGTCAGAGTAGGAAGCATGACGAAACAAGTGGAATTCTGGGTATTGAAAGTCCCTTCCACTTACAACATAATCTTAGGAAGAACATGGCTGCATGCCATGAGATCAATAGTATCATCCTACCATCAAGTAATGCAGTTCCCCAACAAAGCTAGAGTAATTGAAGAGGTTTTTGGAGACCAAATTATGTCCAAGCAATGCTTCGTCACAGTAAATGGCAGCCGAGCTGCCAAGGGGTTTGTACAGATGGTAGAAGAACCAGAGAGCAATGAATTGTTCGCGGATGTTGGCAAAGCCGCTGAACAGAAGGCAGTGGAAGACTTGGTACAGGTAAGAATAGATGAAAAGAACCCGGATAAGTTCTTTTTGCTTGGCTCATCTATGTCCAGCACTGAGAGAATAGAGGTCATGGAATTCTTGACCTCTAACATCGAAGTGTTTGCCTGGATGCCGTATGACATGCCTGGCATTGGCCCGAGCATCATCTGTCACCAATTGAACTTTCACCCAACTGCCAGACCAATTATTCAGCTCACTCGCAAATCAGCACTCCACCACGCCGAGATAGTGGTAGAAGAAGTGGGAAATCTTCTAGAGGCAGGAGCTATCAGAGAAGTGCACTATCCCAAGTGGATATCCAACACAGTAGTGGCGCCAAAGAAGAATGGAAAATGGCACGTCTGCGTGGACTACAAAATAGTCAACAAGGTGTGCCTAAAAGACAGCTTCCCCCTACCCCGGATAGACCAACTGGTAGACCTAATGGAGGGGCACAACCAACTTAGCTTTCTTGATACGTACAGAGGCTACCATCAAATCGCTATGTATGAACCAAACCAAGAGGTCATATCTTTTACAACGCCAAGAGGACTATACTGCTACAAGGTCATGCCCTTTGGCCTAAAGAACGTAAGGGCAACATTCCAGCGGATGATCACCAAGATGTTTGAGCCATTGTTAGGCAGAACAATGGAAGCTTACATCGACGACATGGTGGTCAAGAGCAAAGATGAGAAGGACCATCTCAGGGACCTAGGTGAAATGTTCCAAATCCTGAAGAAGCACAAGTTGCGCCTTAACGCGTCCAAGTGTGCATTCGGCGTTGAATCAGGCAAATTCCTAGGCTTCCTAGTGACCAACCGAGGTATAGAAGCAGACCCCTCTCAGATCAAAGCAATTCAGGAGCTAGAGAGGCCTAACTTAGTAAAAGAAGTGCAGCATCTCACCGGCATGGCAGCTGCGCTCAACCGGTTCATAAGTCGGTCGTCAGACAGATGTCAGCCATTTTTTCAAGCTTTAAAGGCCAAGTTTGAGTGGGACGAAGAATGCGACCGCGCTCTAGAAAGCTTGAAAGAATACATGTCTTCGCCACCATTGCTGGTAACCCCAATCCCTGGAGAAGAACTCTTTATGTACCTGGTAGTTTCACAACACGCAATTAGCGCAGTGTTGGTCCGAGCAGAAAAGATCCAACATTTGCCCATCTTCTATGTCAGCAAGACATTGCTGGGCACTGAAATAAGGTACTTACCACTGGAAAAGCTGGCCTTAGCCTTGATGATGGCTTCAAGGAAGTTGTCACATTACTTTCGCGCTCACACCATAGTCGTTCTCACAGCTTTTCCATGAAAAGCTTTGCTTGAAAGGGCGAACTTTTCTGGGTGAATCTTGAAGTGGGCAGTAGAGTTGGGACAGTTCGACATCAAGTTTCAACCCAGAACCGCGATAAAGGCCCAAGCTTTGGCAGACTTTGTCGCAGAATTCACCCCAGGAAGTCATTATATCTGCCCAGTCGACCTGACTGAAACAACCCAACTAGGGATGGAAGTTAACGCCGGAATAGCGAAACCCCTGGTGCAGGATACCCAGTCAGACCCCAAGGCTGACCAGAGTAAAGTAAGGGAGGAAGAAGCAAACCATGCTACACCAAGCCAAGACTCACCAACAAATAAAGACTTGGTACAATCAGATAGAGGGCAAGCAAAGAAGCATGGACCACAAGAAAACACCAGCAACACTTTTGACCCCAAGGCATCATCCGATCCCTCCATTTGCTGGAAATTGTTCATTGGCGAGATGTGGAAGCTCTTCGTGGATGGAGCGTCCAACAGGCACGGTGCAGGACTAGGCATAGTCCTCATCTCACTAGATGGCCTAGTAGTAGAGCAAGCAGTCAACCTAGGTTTTCCAGCATCAAACAACGAAGCGGAGTACGAAGCACTTCTTGCAGGACTAAAATCAGCATTCTACATGAAGGCCACCGAGCTAATGGTTTACAGCGACTCACAGCTGGTGGTAAACCAAATTTCAGGTGATTACGAAGCAAAGGATGAAAGAATGGCCAAATACCAAGAGTTAGTCAGAAAGGAGATCATAAAGTTTGAAGTAGTTCGGATAGAGCAGATTGGCAGGGAAGAAAACAGAAGAGCGGACAAACTAACAGGCTTTGCTTCGATGGCAGATACATCCATCCCTCATCCGTTGTTGATTGACTACTTACCAAGACCAAGCATTGAAGAACCTGAAGTAGCTGAGTTATGTTGCGCCGAACTAGGCCCTTCATGGATGGATCCCATCATACTGTTCTTAAAAGACGGCGTCTTACCGGAAGAAAAGAAAGAGGCCAACAAAATAAGAGCAAAGTTACAGCGATTTTGGCTCTCCCCATCAATGGCCTTGTACAAGAAATCCTTCACAGGACCTTACCTAAAGTGCGTCCACCCCAGCAAAGTGGAAGCATTCTTGTTTGAAATACACGAAGGTGTATGCGGAAGCCATCAAGGAGGAAGATCATTGGCATACAGAGCAATTTCGCAAGGATATTGGTGGCCATACATGCAAGCAGATTCGGAGAAGTACGTCAAAAAGTGCAAGAAATGTCAGAAGTTTGCACACCAAATACATCAGCCAGCCAGAGAGCTTCTACCTCTAACTAGCCCATGACCCTTCGCAATGTGGGGCTTAGACATAGTAGGACCACTCCCAATAGCACCCGGCAATAGGAAATTTTTTCTTGCAGCAACAGACTACTTCACAAAGTGGGTGGAGGCAGAAGCACTAGCATTGATAAAGGAGAAGGATGTGAAGAAATTTTTCTGGCAGAATATCATCACACGATTCGGCATACCCAAGGTGCTAATATCAGACAACGGCACTCAGTTCGACAGAAAATTTTTTCGAGGCTTTTGTGAGGAGTACAAGATAGAATTCTACAACTCTACACCAGCATACCCTCAAGCAAATGGCCAGGAGGAAGCATCAAACAAGGTCGTCTTGGATGGACTAAAGAAAAGGTTAGAAAAAGCAAAAGGTAAGTGGACGGAGGAGCTCCCTCATGTTTTATGGGCTTACCGTACCACACCTCGGCGATCAACTGGGGAAACACCTTTCCCCTTAGCCTACGGCATGGAAGCAGTAATCCCACTAGAAGTTGGCCTCCCCACAATTAGAAGTGAAAATTTTGATCCAGACCTAAATGGAGAAGCCATAGCATTGGAGCTCGACCTTGCAGAAGAAAGACGAGAAAGAGCAATGGTTCACATTGCCTCGTACTAGCAAGAGTTGTCCAGAAAGTATAACAAGATAGTACATCCAAGACAATTCAAGATTGGAGATTGGGTGTTGCGCAAAGTAATGGGAAACACCTTGGTACCCGGAGATGGCAAGTTAGGACCTAATTGGTAAGAACCTTATAAGGTGGTTGGATTAGCAGGCAAAGGGGCATACCACTTGGAAGATAAAGACAGTAAAGCCATTCCCAGGCCATGGAACACTGCCAATCTCAAACTATTTTATTTTTAGCTTTTCTTTAAAATACTTGTAATTTTCTTTTCCTTAATAAAACAAGTAGTTTTCTTTTTAGTATGTTTGTTTCCTTCTGTAAAAGATTGTTTTAGTGAGTTAAGGGCATTGCAAGCACGGTTGGCCGGAATAACCATATTATGCACCCTCCTAAGCCTACGATAAGGATCCAGGCTGCAAGACGTTTGGTCGGAATAACCAAACACTTTACTCCAGGTTGGTAGAAAAAACCAACTTAGAGGTTGGCTGGAAAAACCAACACCCCTCCTAAGCCCAAGATAAGGATCCAGGCTGCAGGACGTTTGGCCGGAATAACCAAACACTTTACTCTAGGTTGGCAGGAAAAACCAACTTAGAGGTTGGCTGGAAAAACCAACACCCCTCTTAAGCCCAGGATAAGAATCCAGGCTACAGGAAGTTTGGCAGGAAAAATCAAACACTTTACTCTAGGTTGGCAGGGAAAGCCAACTTAAAGGTTGGTTGGAAAAACCAACACTTAGTACTCTTCAACCAAGATAAGATCAAGGTTGAAGAGTGGTTGGCTGGAAAAACCAACACTTAGTACTCTTCAACCGAGATAAAGATCAAGGCTGAAGAGTGGTTGGCTGGAAAAACCAACATTTAGTACTCTTCAACCGAGATAGAGGACTCAGGCTGAAGAGTGGTTGGCTGGAAAAACCAACACTTAGTACTCTTTAACCGAGGTAAAGATCAAGGCTGAAGAGTGGTTGGCTGGAAAAACCAACACTCATTGATTCTTTAGCCGAGATATCGATCAAGGCTAAAAAGGTTGGCAGGTATGGCCAGTCAAATTGCAAAGTTAAGACCGGGATAAAGTAACTCGGCCGGAGAATGTTATACTTCACTCAAATTATAGTTAGAAAGTAAATATATGCATGAAAGTAAACCAAGATAATCGTTGAAACCAAAAGGAGCTTTCATTGAAGATTCAAAACAAGTACAAGAGAAGGACCTCAGCACGGTTACAGTTTTTTCTTTCCAAAAGCAAAAAGAAGAAATTAGAGAGATTAAGCAAAAAGGTCATCTAAATCAGCATCAAGAACAACGCGGTCTTCACCCAGGGGTAGCTCGGTTGTAGCAGGCACCTCTTGGTTAAGCTCGGTTGAAAGATCCACATCAGCAGGCAAAGGTGGGATGGAGACCTCTAGAGTTGGAGAGGTAGACTGGCGACCGGGCTGAGTGTTGTCTTCTGGAGCTTCATCTTCATCCTCCTCTTCTAGAAATTTTTGTTGAATGGCAGCAGCGTACTCCGCCATAGAGCTCGGTACAAAGTATGGAGGAGGATTGAAGACCTCAGTCTCTGGATCATGACTGAGCTGTACCACGGCCGCCCTCCACCCGCATTTGAAGAACAGGTCCTTCGCAGCTTCACACTGCTTGATGTACAAGGCCTCACCTTCTCTAAAACCACGGTTCTCTGCGTCTTCGACCTTCTTCTCCAACTCCTTTATCTTGGCATTCTTTTTCCCTTCAAGCTCGCGCAGGTACTTGTCTTTTACCACAGCCACGGCCTTTTTCTTCTCTACTTCAGCCGAGCTGACAACATTGGCCAGACGAGCCATCTCAGTCCGTAGCTCGGCTATCTGCTTCCTTAAGTCCTTTAGCTCGATTGTTTTGGCATCAGCTTCTGCCATGGCCTACAAAAGGATGGTAAGAAACTTTTAACCCGAGCATAAAGTTGCAAAAAATTAGAAAGATAAGCAAACAGACTACTTACCAGCACCATGGATTTTGTGGACGGGCGAATAGCCTTTAGCTCGGTTAGGTAATCATGGTGCTTTATGTCGTCTGGAAGACAAACACCTTTGGCAAGGTTGAAAACCATAAGGTGGTCTTTCTCTGCAACCACTGAATCAGAATCGTTGATAGCACGGTTCTGAAACATGGTCTTGGGTACCCACTTTGAGGAGGTAGCTCGGTCTGAGCGCTTAGGTGGGGGGCTTGGCGGAGTGGTTTGTGGAACCACGGTTTTGTCCTCGTCAACAAGGCATTGCTTGGTTGTGGAAGTTCGAGCACACTTGTTTGGGCGGGATGACGAAGGCTGGTGGGTTGGCAGAGCTACCATGGTTTCTTGAGTTTGACCAGCTAGTAGTACCTCGGTTTGGTTTGTTTCGGTAAGAAGGGCTCGTATGGCTCTCTTCTTGGCCATTTCTTGTTTGGCGGTTAGTGGGATGAGATTGATTTGAGGCAAGGATGGGTCTGGTTCAGGAGAGGCTTCCAACAAGAAGTCAGTTACCTTGGTCTTTCGTTTGCCACTGTATCGGTAGGACTGCTCAAAATTCAGTAGCTCGGCCTAACTTCAGTTTGGATATCGCAACGCGGCGCGAAGGACATTCAAGTTGGGGTAGTTGTATTAGGACTTGAAAAAGTTCAAATCTGCATGAAGGAAGACAACAGTTAGTTCGGTTCAGGAAGTGAAAATCGAAGTAAAGAAAAGCATGCAATGAAGCCGAGGTAACCCTACCGGCTACACCCTTGTTCCAATTTATTCTGGGGCCAGGGATCTGGGCCTGTTGGTCCTCAAAGTTCCCACATACCCAAAAGAAATCATCATCATTCACGTCTTTATCCGGGTATTCTTTATTATTTTTTCACGCCGGCGCCTTATTCTTAAATAGTATACCCATCCATCTTTGGCCGATCCTATGGAATATTGATGGAAGAGCTCAGCTAGACCGAGATTAAGGCCAGCTCGGCGGTTTAGCTCAACAATACCGTTTATTATGCGGTAAGAATTGGTGGAAAGTTGGGTAGGACAGAGCTTGGTTTGCCTAAGGAATTCACAAAGAAGGGGTTGTACAGGGAATCGCAAACCGCACTCTACGATGGAAATAACATTAAAAGGGACAAAGCCTTGTTTTCCCCAGGGAACGGTGTCTAGTTCGGCCAGTGAGAGGTGGACATCATCCGAAATTTGGTAGTCCTTACGAAATTCAGCTATGGCCCCTGGTGTGTTTACTAAAAATTTGTATTTACCCATGTGATTTTAAGTTATGTATAAAATATCAACGAATGCTAGCTCGGTGCTGAGATGGTATTGAGTATCTTGGCTGAAGCAAGGGAGTGCCTGGCCAACCTAAGTCTGCAAAGTGAAAAAGAAAGGTGTTAAGCACAGATTGTTGGACCGTGCTACAAGAAACAAAGGCAAGATAAATGAAGTCCTAGCTCGGCTACACGGGATGCTATCTAGTTTAGCTCGGTTTAAGTAAGGGGTTTTGCTCAGTTGAGCCTTGGGGCAGCATTCTTAGTTCGATTTGGACTAAGGGAGCTAGGTTAGCCCCAAGTTGTAGCCCAGTCGATTGTTAAGGATTTCTAGCGCAGTATTACGCAAGCCTAGTACAGTTTGATAGCTCGTCTCAGTGAATCGGAAGGTATTTAAGACCGATTGAAACTACAAGTGTGGCGAAGAGTTTCAGGTCGGTTGCTTAGTCCGGTGATGATAATACTTAAAACAAACAACTTTCTAGTTTGGTTGGAGTGTGATTTTGGATCAAAGGAAAAAATTGTTCAGATTGTGCATATATACAGTACTTATATTGCAAAGTTTCTTTCAGAAAAAACAAAGTTCAGCAAAAATGGAACATATGTTTTGAAAAACATATAAATATGCATGCTATGTGTTGCAAGACAAAAGCAAAATCAACAAAAAGGAGGTAGATTTGGACCACTTACCAGTCCAAGATGAAGGCAATGAAGATGAACACGAACTCAGCAAGTGTAGGGTCGAGGAAAAATGGAAACTCAGAGAAAGAGAAAGAGAAAGAGGGAGATGAATAGTGCAATGAAAGATTCAAAACGAAGGGTTGGTTTTGTGTAGAAGAAAGGACAAAAAGGCAGGACTGTTCAAAATTTGCGAGGTACGAGGGTGGCGTGATAGATGCATTTAGCTAATTAACATCTGCCACGTGTCCCTAGAATGGAAATCGATTCAGTTACTGCGCCTGAAGAGACGTTTTGACCGGGCATATTTGAGTAACCCGGTGTTAACTTAACTCGGTTGGAATGCTAAAGAATATAGCCCGGTTAGAATGCTAAAAGTTTTTAGCTCGGTTGAAAGGCTAAAGCTTTTTAGCTCGGCTGGTAAAAGATAATCCCTATCATGTTGCACAGATGGAATTAAGGGGCAATTGAGAGGGTAATTTATATGTAAATTGGGCCGAGCTAGGTAGTGGGCCGTTCTGTGGGCCACGGTAAGAAGGACAGGGTAAAAAGGGCCAGGAGTTAGCCCGGTCATAGAAAACCTTGTAGTTAGCCCGGTCCAAAAGGGCTTTGCAGTTAACTCGGTCACCACGGCTAGAGTGACAACAGTTACCTCGGTTACACCTTTTGAGCCGAGGTATGTTGAAGCTTACCACAAGACCTTGCTATTAGTTAGCTCAGTCCAAACTCATAATGGTTAGCACGGTTTCAGACAACCCAGCACTGAGGTACACGCAGTGAAAGGAAGAACCAAGCTAGTTGAAGCTCGGTCTATTCTGCAACTTTGGCATGGCCGTGTTATCTTGGTCGTATTGACATCCAACCATGGTAGAACCATCTCACTTGGTTTAAGCAGTAAGGGGGGTGTTGAAGGATAAGCATTATCTTTCTGGAAAGTGATTCCTAGGAGGACTCTGCATGAAGGAGTAAGAGTCCTACTAGGATTGTGCCACGCGGAACCTATAAAAGCTCATAACATAACCTATGGGAGAGGTAACACAACTTTGATTCTTGAATACACAGAGCTTTTTGTCTATTTGTCTATTTTGCTGACTTAGGCATCGGAGAGGTATCCGGCACACACCTGCCGGCTAGCTCACGTTTGTGTTTTCAGGGAGTAAAACGACGTCGTACGGAGGAGCGCAATCTTGATCAACAGGATTATACGAGGACAATATTTCGTGCTTGTACAATTCATATTGTAAATAATTCAAATTATTCAAATTATTCATATTGTAAATAATTCAAATTATGAAAATTATGGAATAAGCATATTAGGATATATTGCCTTTTGGAAATTAGGAAGGAAGGAAAGAAGGAATGAAACTTCCAGAGAAGAGAGGGAAAGCGTGTTTGAAGAAAATAAGGAATGTAAGAAACATACTACATACTATTGATAAGAGAGAGGGAGAGAGTATATTCATGTTCAAATGTGTCTCTCTCACTCAGCCATCACTGTCTGAAAAAAAATCGCCCTTGCCTTCATTGATCCCCTGTCCCCTTTGTCTATCCATATATATTAATCACTTTCAGTTCAGCCATTCCACACAGTCTCTCTCTCTTTCTCACGACTGTTTTGCAGCCATTCACAGTCTCTCTTTCTCTCTCTCTCTCTCTCTCTCTCTCTCTCTGTGTTTCAAAATGGCCAAGTCACAGAATAAGGTTTTTGCCGCCTTTTGGTACTCTATCATAAGCTGTCTCCTCTACACCAACAGCAGAAAGGAAGATCAGAAGGAGGAAAAAAGTGGAGTTCAGATTTTTGATCTTCATCATTTTGATCTTCACAGTTTGAGTCCTCATCAACCAATGTCTGCATCTTTGGCGTTCACAACTGACGCCATGAGGCTGTTGGAGGAAGAGCAGTTTCTTCAGTTGAATAAGTAAATTCAGTAATTTTCTCTATATTTCTCTCTCTCTCCCTCCTTCTTCGTATTCTCTTTCTAATCTTTGTCTCATTAAATTTCTACAGGAAAGAGAAGGACCTGTTGAAGCTTAAGCAACCGATGTCTGCGTTTTTCATGTTCAGAAATGAGCGAAGAGCAGAGAGAAAGAGTGGCTGGGAGGTAATTGAAGAATGAAATAACATGACAGAGAAACAGAAGAAGCCGTATGAAAAGGTTCAATTAACTCTGTCTTTCTCTCTCAATCTCTCTCTCTCTGTGTCTCTGTAACAGCAATTTCATATTTTGGGAACTTGCAGATTGCAAAGCAAAACATGGAAAAGTATTTGGAAGAAATTGAGGCTTACAAGCAGAGGAAGGAGGAAGAGTCTGCCAATCCCAAAAAAGAAGAGAATGAGATGATGAAAATTCACAAGCAAGACAAGAAGGAGGAGAAAACCGATAACATAATCAAGGTTTGGCCTTATAACAATGAATTGTTGATACGTTCTTGTGAAGCTTGGCTTTTATGACTGCTAAATTATGTCTGCTCTTGTTACAGAAAACGAAAGAGAATCGCCAAAAGAAGAAGAAGATTGCTGATCCCAACAAACCACAGAAGCCCGCATCCTCATTCATTCTATTCAGGTCAGTCATTTTAAAATATGTTATAAGCACCTATATATATACCTAACAAGATTAAAAGTAAATACCTAAAATTTTGGTCATTTTATTTTTATTCACGATGATGCTGGAATTGCTAGTAGTCAGGGATGAGCTATATGGAGGTGAATCAAAGAATTAGTAGACATTAACAGTACAGCAAAATGTAATGAAATTTGCTTTATATTTTCTTATGCTATGTTATTTTTGTTGATAATACAACAAAGAGGCAAGGAAGAACTTGTTGGAAGAGAGGCCGGGAATTATTGACTCTACCCTTAATGCCCTCATTTCAGTGAAATAGAAGGTGTGAAATTTAATTGTCTGTTTGGGTAATTCCTTTTTTGAAAATGTAAAAAGAAGTACTGAAAATTTTGGTTTTGTGCTTGTAGGAATTAAGTGAAGAAGATAAGCAAACTTGGAATGAAAAAGCTGTAGGAGCCAAGGAGCCAAGATGGAATTGGAAGGGTATAACAAATCTGCAGCAATGGAGGAGGAAAACAACAACAACCCACAACAATAAAAAGCAAGCTTGAATATTGATGAAGGAGGCTCTGTCAATGTGTTCAAAACTAATTCTTTTTTGTGTTAACATCTGTTAACTACTACTGACCCCCCGGGCATGTTAACATCGTTGATTTTTACTTTTTCTTGGCCATTTGAATGTTGAATCTGTAGTTCAAGATTGAATTAGTATGATGATTCAAAGTAGTTTGCAAAATCAACGAAGTTGTGTTTTCCAAACATTCCAACTTGTGTGTTGAATTAATTTGATGATTCGTTCCCAAATCAATGAAATTGTTAAAATACTCACTTCAGTTATTGCAAGATGTTGTTCTATGCTGTGGAAGGTGATTTTAAATGTTAATGTATAGATAAAGTTATATTTGAACTTTCAAATTTTAGAAATTCATTACTTCAAATATTTGGACCCTACTAATCAAGCACTAGATTTTTTTCATTACTCAAATTTTCAGTTTTATATAGCTCTTAACTAATTGTTTTTGTTTCATCCTTGGGAGGATGCAACGTGATTGCTAAGAAAATAAATGCCCCAGCCCCAGCCCCCGTTTCAGTTTAGTTTATCTTTCCAATTTGTTAAACAGGAAAGCTTTAGCTGAACTCCCTACACTTCTAATCTCCTACTCCTTGGCTTTGTTCTAAAGCATCTCAGAAGAATAACTTGTCTATTGTTCTCAGTTCTTGTTGCCTCTGGCTTCACAAAATGCATTTGCTTTTCTATCTTTTCTTTTGCATTGTCACCTATTCATCCTGTTACCTTTATTTCTGACTGCATAACATTCTCGTGACAAAGCATAGTTGGGCCTTTTTTCCGTAATTGATATGGACATTTAAAGAATGAAGTTCATATGATGCTTTTAGATATAATTCTCTTTTTCATCACTCGCTTGAGACATAATATTTTTATTTCTATTAATTGAACATTCCAACTTGTAAAAGAATCTTCCATGGAATGTTTAGACTACTATACAACAAAAGCCAAGACAATTCTTTTCATGTTAACATCTGTTAACTACTACTTTCTAAGGAATGTTCAAACCATATAACAAAAGCTAAGTCAAGTCTTTCCTATGCTTTAAGTCTTTCCTATGCTTTGGGTCTTTTGCATATATCTAAAGAGTTATCAAGATTAAAATTGCATATTTGCCTTGTTTAATCCGATGCCAAACAAGAAAAACTTACAGCTAAAAACTCATCATTTAGGCTTATAAATTTAGATTTTTCAGTAAGTATATGGACACAACCATATAAAAATATGGGTTCCACACTCTAATAATATGCATAGCAAGATTATGTCATTTTTCATCGTTTTAGTTGTTCATTTTTCCACTATTTTCTCTAGTATTTTAAATTTGAAATTAACTCAAATTTGTATTTTTTCTTAATGTTGCTTTAGAAATTCACTATTTTGAATTTTCTCTAGGATTTCCACTATTTTGAAATTAACCCATTTCTTGTGACTCTTGAAATGGGTGAATTGTGTGGTGAATTTATGAATCTAAATGACTTGAGTTTTTTGATTCCACGTATCTTTAGGAAGAAATAGTTGTGGATGTAGTGGTGGGTGTCCAAACAATTATCATGTAGAGCATTTTTAATGGAGTAGTTAAAATTGTGGGTTAATTAATAAAAAAATAATAAAAGTAAAACTCAATTTTGTGTGTTAAGAGCATATGTAACATTTATTCTTTTTTGTTTTCATCAAATTTGAGTAAAAAATTCATTTGATATCGAGCGTTCTAATAAAAAAAAATTCTTTTTCGTCAAACTACCGGTCGATCGGAAGGATCCAGCCCGTGGACCAGTTAGTGTAAATTTACAGAAACTCTTAAGCTAGTTGTCCAGTATATGATTCTAACGGCTGTCACTTGTGGTGAAAAATGTTATGAACCATTTTGATAAGAAAAATTGTGGCATATTGTGATGTATATTACTAATGTTATGAACCATTACGGTTGGTTTGTTTCCCAAGAAAATTCGGTAATTTACTTTTGCGATTGTTATTTGGTCTTTCAAATTTGATGGTGCTGATGTGAGAAAAGATAACTGGTTAGAAAAAAATTTTATTTTCTTTTTTGCTAATAGTTGAAGCTGTTATGCTCATTACATGCTATAGAGCACATCTCTGCATTTTATTTTCTTTGTCTATGTGCATGCGGGTGCATATGTACTGTTATGATGCCTTCTGTTAGTTTGATACCAAAATGTTTTCTCTTAATAAAATAGACACTGTTTCTTTGTTGTCTTAATTTTTTTGGTGAAACTACTGAGGGGGGAAAAAGACAATGGAAGTGTTAATGTGAAACTAATCATTGCTACTTAACTATGAACCAGCGATTTGGGAATATGGCATCATTGATGTGCAGTTGCTTACTTACATATGTCACTTGTTCTTGAAATGCAGAAAAGAGCAAGATATTCGTGTAGCCTCTCAGCTTTTTATGCTTATGGACTCCAACAAACCCACATCAAGATCTGTGCCACAGGTGGTTGTGGTGGCATCTATTGATAGGTTAGTTTTGCACTCCTATTGTCTTTAAGACCATCTGTTTCTTGGATATTTCAATAATATTTTATTATAAGTTTTATTTTTTATGTTCATGTGTCTCATACATTATGCAAATCCATGTTAACCTTGCATTCATGCTGCTGTCGTCAACGCCTCCCACCACTATTACGACCTTCTCTATCTGCCAAACCTCCCACCACCAGTCTTTCTCTCTACAAAAATTCACCTCCAAACTTTTGCAGTGCAACAAAAAAACATTGTGTTTTGTTTGTTTCAATGGAAAATTTATATTTGAATATCCTCATGGCCTCTTCAACTTATCATTACCCCTTATCCCCTGGTGGTTGCATGCTTGCACGCATCCATAGTAAAAAGAGAGGCATACATGTTTCATAGTTTTATATATGTAACTGAAATTTAATAAGAAGGAAACTCAAAGCAACTGAAAACACTAACGGATTGTAAAGGGATAGACATAACAAGGGAAGAAACCAATTTTTTGTTTTACTTATTTTCTCTTTATTGAAGGCTGTGAAGTAAATATTGTATCTAACCTTTTGGTGTCCTGTTCTTGTGAGGTAGCGTATCTTTCATCTCTGTCAGAGTTACCAATCCAATTTAGAGACAAAAACCATGGCTAATTCCTTCAATATTTTCAAATTGAGCACTGTCATTTTTGGATCTTATTGCTTTGCTTCATTTATCAGATCCTTAGAATTTTAGCCTTAAATTTAACATATATTATGAGATTTATTCTTGCCTTCTGGTTTACATGTACAAAGAGCGGATGCAATTGACCCTGCACTAAGAAGGTCAGGGCGTTTTGACACTGAGATTGAAGTTACAACCCCTAATGAAGATGAACGATTTCAAATACTTAAGGTAAATTGAATTTTCAAGAGTTTTTGTTTGGAAATTGTTCTGTAGCGCCCCTCACCTTTGGATAACTGTTACCGTTACTCAGCCCAACGTTGAATTTATGGAGTGGAAGGCAATAATGCTTTTTCTTATAACATTTTGCAGCTCTATACAAAGAAGCTTCCTTCGGATCCCAGCGTTGACTTGCGATCCATAGCTGCATCTTGCAATGGCTATGTTGGGGCTGATTTAGAAGCTTTGTGTCGCGAGGCTGCCATGTCTGCAGTAAGAAAATCTTCAGATGCAAATGAGGAAGCTGGTATGCGTAGCTTAACAATGGATGACTGGAAGCATGCAAGATCTGTCGTTGGTCCAAGCATAACAAGGGGTGTTACTGTGGAAATTCCCAAGGTTTCTTGGGAGGATATTGGAGGATTAAAAAATTTAAAGGTTTGTGAACATTACACAATCAGTTGAGGCTGAAACTCTTACTGACCCGACAGTGTCTCTATATGTGGTACAGAAAAAGCTCCAGCAAGCTGTTGAGTGGCCTTTAAAACATTCTGCTGCATTCAAGGCTTGGAGTATCACCTGTTTGTCGGATTCTTCTTCACGAACCTCCAGGGTGCTCAAAAACCACCCTTGCCAAAGCTGCTGCTCACGCTGCCCAAGTTTCTTTTTTTTCCTTGAGGTTTGATCATCTTTCATTAATTTCAGCAAGATAAGGTTAAGAGCATAAAAACTTAACATAATTATAAATTTTAAGATTCGTTGTGAAAACCTTGTGGGTAGTTCAAAGGATGGATACTGTTGTACGTTACTTCACTCAAAATTGGAGCCAAACATTTATCAAAGTCATAAAAGCTCTAGCTGAAACTTCTTCAAAACTACTTGTAACAAGTGGAATAGTCATCTCAAATGGGGAGTGGAATATTAGGTTATAAAAATTTAACCTTGTTAAGGAAAATAGGGCAAAGAAGAAGAAAAAAAATTGGATATCTTGGGATTAGGTAGGATTTGTTAAATAATCATGTTTTGCCTGAATAGAAGCCATTCATGAATGTTTCCAGTCGATATTGCCAGATTGCTTTTAGGCGGTGGTATCTTTTCTCTCAGAGCCTACTGAATAAAACTAATAATTGAGACAAGTTTCAGCATTAAACTAGTAGTTTTGAAGACTTTGTGTACTGAATTTTTAATGAAAATTTTAGGTTATTTTTTTCTTTGATCAGCCAAAAAAAAAAAAAAATGAGATCAAATTTGTCCATTAAAATGAAGAATAAAAGTCACAGTCCATTGCATGCCTTGAAAAGGGGCTCTTTGATTAAAATTTTGTACAGTTGCATGTCTTGAAAATTTATGAATGATGAATCAGTGGTGCAGAATTATATTCAATGTATGTTGGAGAAGGTGAAGCTTTGTTGCATAATACGTTCCGGAGGGCTCGCCTTACGGCACCAAGCATAATTTTCTTTGATGAGGTAGATGTTGTTGCTGCCAAACAGTCAGTGTTCTATTTCCATTTGGTTTAGTCCTTCATTTTGTCAATTAAAACTTAACGTGACTCATCTGTTACATATAATTGTAGCCTCCCTTTTATTTCTCTTGTCAAGTTCATGAAAATGTAGGAGCAAGAACAAAAATTTTCTTTTTATTTTTTTGACAAGGTATAAGTATGTACATATGATTGTATAATTGAATATATGTATGCTTGTCCTTCTGAGGCACAGTACAGTTGATAAATGAATAGAAAGAGGAATGCACTTCCAAGATCACGCATCTTTATTCTCTACATTGAGGCTTGTCTTCCCCACCACCTTGAAATAATGATTTTGTTTCATTTTGGTTCTACTTTTTTGCTTTGTTTTGTTCCTTTTCTACCTTTCAATGACAGAGGAGGCAAATCAAGCAGCAACATTGCCGTAGGAGAGAGGCTTCTATCTACCTTGCTAACAGAAATGGATGGTTTAGAACAGGCAAAAGTAAGCATTAAACTTCATAAATTATTTTGATATCTATTAATTTCAATCATCATCATGAGAGAGAAATTAAAGATAAGATTTTAAAAACTTCACTTGATATCGGCTGATTTCTTTCTTAGGGAATTCTTGTTTTAGCAGCTACAAATCGCCCTCATGCAATTGATGCTGCTCTTATGCGGCCTGGACGCTTTGATCTGGTAACAATTTTGTCTAAGCACTTGTCCATTGCTCCTTGTTCTTGTGCCTTTTGGATGTCCTTTCTAGCTAGCAGATAAGCAATGCTAGCCCTTGAACTAGGTTTTTTTTTTTTTTTTGTAGAGTTCATGTATAATTATTACTGTGGATTGTTTGACTTTTTCCTTTTATAGATGTCTAACATATATTTGTTTTAGGGGAATAATTAATATATTTATTTTTACATCCAAGTCAGGTGAGCAAAACAAAAAGTAAATAGTTAGCTCGTTGCCAAAAGTCCTGGTAATTTCTTTTCTATGAAATTGTAGGTCCTTTATGTGCCACCACCAGATTTAGAAGCTTGATACGAGATACTTGGCGTACATACACGTAACATGAAAGTGAGCAACGATGTAGCTCTGAGAGAAGACATATCTGCTAGTGTTGTGTGTAATCGTCACTTCCAGACTGTCTGGAAGTCATTGAAGCCAGCCCTAACGAGAGAAGAAGTCAATTCGTATTCATCATTCATGAAGAACCCATCTCTGATATCTTCTGGCTCATCCAAAGCCAGTGCAAAACAGAACAGCAAGCACACTACGAGTTTGTTGGGTTCAGTGGGTCCTGTTTCGATTGGCATCTTAAGCTTTATTTTACTTGCTGGTGTTAAATATTTTTTCATGCAGACTTATCGTTTTCCAAATGAACTAGCAACAACATAAAGAATTTGCTGATGCGTTATTGCATAACCGGTGAGCCTCTCAAAGCTCAATTCTACTAAAAAACTTCACTATTAGGAGCTTTATGTGTCAAATTTACTTGTTCTTGAGAAGTTCATCCTGAAAAGGATATTGTGGATGCTTTTCTTTTCTTTTCTGTTTTTTTAATATTTATTTCAGTGGTTGGAAATTATCAAATTAGAAGGAATACTCCTAGTTTATGCACTTTTCTGATCAATTTTGATGGAAAGTTACAGTGTTAGGAGCTTTAAATGTCAAATTTACTTATTCTTGAGAAGTTTACTCTGACTAGGATATTATGGATACTTGTTTTTCTATACCAGTTGTGGGAAATTATCAAATTAGAAGGAATGCTCCAAGTTTTGGCAATTTTCAGAAAAATTCTAATGGACTTTTTTAGTTTTTATTTTTTACGTCTGACTTGCAGGTGTGTGCGGCTTTTGAACCATCATTTTGGAACTCTGCCTGCTGCAATGTGAAAACATCTCTGATGTGTTTTTGATGATTCAGCTACTATCGTGGATACTCGTTTGGATTGGACCTTGGTCTTTGTCTCATGGTTTTGAGAGCATCGGTGGTGGCGGGAGCTGTTAACTTGGGCTGTGAAAGGGTTTCATTGGAAGAATGCAAAGGCTTTGGGTGTGCTTCAATCCAAAGGCTGTGTTTTGATTGATCTTTAATCTGGATTGTTTGTGGCCTAATTATTGTATTAAAAACATCTCCTTGAACACCCTAATTTGTGGAAGTTGGGAATTTTTTTTTTTTTTTGGTACTAGAATATCGGCTAATTCAATTTAAGTTTAATGAGTTTTAAAACCATACTAATTGAATCATATACACATATTTGTAAAGATACCATATAGTTAACTTGAGTTGTAAATTGTTTGTGAGACTACCAAAAAATTGAGAGAAAAAAACAGAGAGAAGGAATTACATATTAGTTGTGGCTTTTGGGGGCAATAATTTTTAATTCAATGGAAAGATTTTGAAAATTATATGATAGTGCCATGTTTAAAAATATTTACAAATTAATGGAATTTAAAATTTGTAGGACAAATTTGCTCTCTATTTTTGTAAGGTAAATTACACTCATCTCGAATGAATTAATACAAATGGTGAGTATCTATTGAAATAAATAAAATAAATATATATTTTAATTTTAAATAGATGACAATATCATTTTTTTTTTATACGGGTAACGAATTATTGAAAAAAAATAATGTAATTATTATATGGATTAAAACTTCAAAGCGATCGATAATTTTATTAAACGTGTGTGATTAATTGTATTTTCTTCGAACCTTTAGAAAATGTGTATTTTAATCTTTGGGTAAATTATACGATGCCTTTTTTTATATTTGACCATTTTTCCACTTTAAGTTTTCTTTTTCCTACTTGACTTTTTATGTTTTAAGTTTTTTTCAATTTATTTTAAAAAAATTAACTTAATTTTAAAATTAAACAGAATGTAACAAATTGACAGTCATGTGATATAAAAATATTTTATTAACAAAAACTCAAATCCTAATATAAAAATATATTTTTTATGTCATGCGATAATTAATATGATATTTTTTATCTAATTTTGAATAGAAGTTAATTTGGAAATAAATTGAGAAAACCGTAAAATATAAAAAGTCAAAGTCGAAAAATAAATTCAAGGGCCCAAGCGAAAAATATCAAATATAACTGGGCAAGGCGTAATAAGAAAACTGACAAGAATGAAAAATATAAATAAATAAATAAAGGAATATTATCCATTCCTTCTCATCTTTTTTATCTCCGCCAAACACGGCATCGCATGCGTAAAACTAAGATCAAGATTTTGAGATGACTTTGGAGGCTTGGATCAAATCACAATCACAGCTAGTGTTTGTTCTTGTTAGCATCTGCATCAAGTTTTTTAAATTTTTAGGCTAATTTAATCTAAAATTTACTTTTTTTTATTTTAACTAGTCACCTTTTTAGTATTTATTGTATCAAACTCTCTAATTACTCAATCTTATTAAAATATTAATTTATTATTGTATTTGTTATTTTTTTTTTATTATTAAATTGATGAGGTGCTACCCAAATAATTCTTAAAAAAAAAAACAAATTATTGTTGACCGGTCAATCGGCGGGTCGACCGATTAAGCTAATTTTTGACATTTTTTCTTCTTTGCTACAGGCAACTCATGGACATCCGTTGGGATGTTCTTCCGGGGGACATCCGGGTGGATAACCGATTTAAAGTTTTTGGCTTAGTTTTTCTGCGGAAAATATAATAAAAAATCATATAACGAATGAACAGTGCCTCAACAAAGTTGTTGAGGTACTCTAGCAAATCTAAAAAATGTTAATTTTAAAAAAATTTGTTAAAACTGATAGAGGGAGTATTTGATGATTTATTAACTATATTTTATTTTTTTGTTATTTGGTGATCTTAATGCGGATTCTCTTACGAGACAACCGACGGGAGTTGTGCAAATGACGCTGTTGGAGATAGTGATTACAATATATTTCATTTACTCTGGATACAAATTAAATGATTATTTCTTTTTCTTTTACATCCATTTATGTATTTTTTTGTAATATTTTTTAGTAGTGAATTAAACGTAAGGATTAATTTTTTAATACAAAGATTATTACATTTTACTTTCATCATAATGAATCAAACTCACTCTTATTTTATCAATCAAAACATTAAAATAAATATTCTAATTGAAAAATCATTCTATTCCGATTTTCGTTTTAGTAATATTTGCTAATGAGAGTGGAGTTGGACACAAGAATAAAAATTAGGAAAATTTACAAATTAGTAGTACTATCTTAAAATAATTAAATGTTTATAGAAAAGTTTATGACTTTAATCATTAAAGTGTGTAAAATTTATCATAAATCTGTAATTATTTTTCAAAAATAACACTGATTTGTTATTTCCCTTAAAAATTATTACTCCAACTTGGGTATAATGAGTGTGTGTTAATCTTGACAAAACAGGCTAAGGTTGATTGTTGAAGTATACTTACATTCAAGTCACCCCACAATTATAATCACAACAAAAATGCTAGGGACTCCCAAAGTTGGGGATCCCCATAACGAGCAAGGATTATCTCCTTCTGATCTCTACTTAACTTCCTTCTTACAACGGTTAAGATTCATCTAAAAATAATCTAATAGCTCAAATCACTTTATTAAAAAAAAATTAGAAAGTAATTTTTTTGAAATGATCTAAACCATTAAATTTTCTTAAGATGAATCTTGACCATTGTAAGGAGGGAGTGAAGTAGAGAAAGAAAGGAGGGGATCCTTGCTCCCCCATGGGTGATTATTCAATACTCCCGGAGTATGGACACGTGGTGCTCCATAAGGTTTTGATTGGTGAAGAGACACAAAGGTCCACAATTTATGTTGGGAATGGGGGAACAATATGGGGCTAACTAATTGGTGATTGGTTTAGAGTATGGACACGTGGTGCTCTGGGAGTATTGAATAATTTCCTCTCTCGGGTGATTATTCAGTACTCCTGGAGTATGGACACGTGGTGCTCCATAAGATTTTGATTGGTGAAGAGACAAAAGGGCCCACGATTTATGTTAGGAATGGGAGAACAACATGAGACTAACTAATTAGTAATTGGTTTGGAGTATGGACACGTGGTGCTCCGGAAATATTGAATAATTTCCCAAATATACATCGTCAATTCACTTTTACACACTTATGTGTATACTCATTTTGGATTTCACATTTTGATTTTGAGTTTTTTTGGTGTATTTTTCATTGCATATTGTCGTAGAAGGACCTGTTTCTAGGGTTTCTTCTTCGAAAAATGGCCTCTCCACCTGTTAGAGCTCGAGCCGATTACGATTACCTTATAAAATTCCTCTTGATCGGCGACAGCAGTAAGTTTCTCTATTTTTCTCAATTTTTTTGTGAAGATCTTGTTAACATTTCATAATAGCTTGCTTTGGGAAATTTATTATTTTTTTAAAATTTATTTTTAGGTTATGTAGATTTATTAGATGCATTCTATTGGGGAAAATGATTGAATTTGGCTGGTGATGCATATATTTTTTTTGTTGGGTATTTGATTTTGGCTACATTTGGAAACTAGTTTTTCAAAGTCAATGTTACGCATCAAAGTCAATACAATTTGAGGTTGCCGTATACGGATTGTGTTTGGTGTGCCATCAGACATTGTTTTGTGCACAGTGGGAAAGAAAAGATGCCTCTTTTATGTAGTCACTAACTGGATTTGATGGTAGATGTTGAGCAAAGAGTAAACCACTTTAGGATTAAAAATGGATTTGAATGAGTAGATGGTATGTGGAAATGAAGTTTTGAACTAGGATGTAAGCTAGTTCCGGCATTTTTCTAGAGTAGAGACCTTTTTTTTTTTCGTCCATTAACGGGTTTTCATTATTAATCTTGAGTTATTTTTGTAAAACAGAATGTAATTCTGAAAGGGATTTTTAAAATGTTGATGAATAGAATGATTGTAACTATCCCAACTAAATAAACTGCCAACATCACTGCCTGATATCTCTTAACATCTAGGTTTGGATCTCCTTTGTTTCTTCCTTTCCTTTAGTAGGGGCTGTAGCATTGATAAGTACTCACTCACCCTATCTATATGGAAAAATGTTATGCAACAATGTTTACCAGAATGGTTTGCAAATTTGGACAATTGTTGTTGTGCTACAATTTCTAACCCCATTAATATTTTACATGCTGCCAAGGCTGATTTTAATTTTTAATTTTATCATTTTAACCATTTCATTTTCCCTTATGTTGTGTTTAGTTGGGGGATTTGGAGAGGGATTTGGAAAGGAAAAGGGAAAAAGTGTGTAAAATAAGGTGAAATATAGGCATATTTTATTTACATTTCACTTATCTTTTTCATTTTCCTTTCCAAATCCCTCTCTAAATCCTCCAACCAAACACAGCATTAGTGTGTTTGATAGCATACGCCTATTTTAAATAATGAAACGAAGAAATACATAAACTTTCAATTTACATTCATTAAGACTTCTAGACAAGAAAACTGAAAACCTAGAGTTGAGTACTTCCTCCAAAATTGTTACACTATTTTGGGGAGATGTATAATGGTAATGATGCTTCCATCTGGGATGTGAAGGAAGGTCATTTGTCCTACCAAGAGATCTCAGATTGAGCACAGCAAGATGGATTTGTCCCCCTCTCCTCTCCTGTTATGGAAATCATCTAACACATAGGTAAGCGATGACAAGGCAGCCTTTCTCCCACTTTTTTGTGGAATGGCAAGTGCCTAAGAGGCACAAACATGGACACGGGATACAATAATTTCAAAACAATGGGGATAGGGACACATTAATAATTATTTATTTATTTTTTAATGTATTTTTATTTCCTATGTAGATTAATATTGCAATTATAAACAATCAAAATTAATAAAAATTAATACTAATTTAATATTTTTTTAAAAAAACCTCATTGACATTGAGACACATCAGAAGTTTTTTGAAATTTTACAAGTCGCTTGAGCGACCAAAATGGTGCTCGAGCGAGGAGCCTTTTCTACTCAGTACCCGCTCGAGCGATCGTCGAGCAGGAATTTCATGTAAACAGTACTTTTGCAGACCGCTCGAGCGAAGGAAGTCAGGCTAAAGCGACTACCTTTGTTTTGATCCTCCGTTCAAGCGTGAGAAGTTGCGCTCGAGCATGGACTTTGTTTTCTGCAAATTTTGAGAAACTTTTTTGAGTGCATATTTGCATTCTCATGTCACTCCAAGCATACTTAGGCACCATTTGGACTCCTATAATCATAGAATAAGTTAGAAACACATAAAAATAATTGAATTAAGGAAATGGAGTTTCAATTGCGTTTTGTTATGTGTTTTGTTTAGGTGGGCGTTCGAGGCTTAGTGACAACGCAAACCACTGTGAGTAATAACTTTATAAAGATATGTTCAAGTTATCTCTATTTTCAAAAATGTTATTGCTATTGAAATAGATCTGTGATTGATCGAACGAATTTTTGAAACGATATGATGATTGATAGCATGGCTCATTAAAATGTTATTTTCTTATAATGAATGAAGTTCCGTTTCAAAATGGTTTTGTGGCACCCATTAAATATTGACCCTTGCCTAGGGGAGATTAATACCAAGGCTATTGAATTGATTGAAGCACAGAGAACTTTTAGTGTTAGACCCATCGTGGTTCATCGTTATTGAAATATTGTTCCTCTAATGGGTATGCCACATGTACGAATGAAACAATTATTGATGCTAAGATTGGTATTTGTGATGATAATGAGCTTCATTCATTTAACCTCTTTATTCTATTATTACTCATTGGGCTCTAACTCACTACATATATGTAGGTGGTCAAGCGGAACAACAAAGTTAGAGAGCCTCAATTTTACCCTGGGTCAGGTTTTGAGGAGCTTCCAAATGAAGCAACCAGGCTCGGGAGGAGCGGCGCTAGTCAAACACCCTTTTGTGTATTTTAAAGTTGTTTTGCAATTGTGCACAATTGAGGTTGTATATATATATATGGATATGGAATACATAACTCGTACTCATGATGGATGTATCTTTGAAACAAAACTTTGCTTAACATATTTGTTCTCCTCATATGTGCACAGCCTAATAGATAATTTCTATGTCATTTTAGACTTTCGCTAAGCCTCGTACTTTATAATTAAAGGTTCATTTGCATGGAGGCCGTAGGTAATCTATGGTTACTGGTTGGTCATGACGCTAAACCTATAGGGGCAGGTTTGGGGACGTAACAGTTTTCAACCTTGCGAGCTCAATTTTTCTTTATTTTCAATTTTTTATGCTCTAACTTTTGTCTAGGTCGCCCTTTTAGGTTTTCGACCTAGCGAGCCTCTCAGGGATAGTATTTCTTTAACTTGTTCATGTTGATCAGGAATGGCAACGGGGTGGGGCCAGGGATCACACTCCCCGTCCCCGATCCCGAGCAGGAAATTCGTCCCGACCTCAATTCTGACGGGAACCTATATCCACCCCCGCCCCCGCTCCCTATATAGAGACCCTAATTTTTGGTAATTACACTTGAAACCCTAAGCCTTAGGTTCATTGCATTTTACTCCCGAATTTCATAAAATTTCACAAAATGGTCCAAGAAAGAATAATTTTTCTGTATTTATTTTATATTATAACTAAACCCTAGAATGCTATTTTTATATTTGAAAATACTCCTAACACTTAGTTTTTATTTATTTTAACCCTTAGTCTCTACATTAATTCATACATTTTATTTGTTTTAGCCTATTTGAATATTTATTAGTTCTTTGCATCTTTATTATTTATTTGAGCAAATAAATATCTTTTCATAAATATTTTTATTATTTACTTTATTATTTATTTGAGCAAATTAGTGGGGAAAAAAAAAATCTAGATATTTACTATTTTCCTTAGTCTTTAAGCAAGAGGGTAGAATGGTATTTTTAACCCAAATTCATGGCCTATAAATTGAAAGCCTTGTCTTAATTCCACACCCACATTTTTGAGCAGCCTAAGGAGAGGGTGAAAGAAGGAGAGTATGATTAGAGGGAAGTAGAGAAGAAGAAAAAAAAAAAGAAAATGAAGAAAATGGTGCCTTCTTGAGTCAAGGTAAGAACACATCTTCCTCTTGTCTTCTCCAATTCTTTCACCAAACCATCCTATTGTTTAGATGCCCTCTTGTGTTTCATATTAATGGGAAATAGAGCATTTGGTGTGTATAAAAGTGTGGGTTTGAGTTAGTGACATTGGCTTGCAAATCTATCAAATTAGGCACTGCTGTAACTTCTCAAATTTAAAAGAAATACCAAATTTATTTATTTCTCAAATATGAATTTATTGTAAGCTATTTGGTGTGTTTAGAGCTTGTGATAATTTTATTAGCCCCTAATTGCGTGTTTCTAGGGCTTGGATATTTTGTTTAAAAATCTGGTCCTGAATCTCTGAAAAACAGTCCACTTCTTGCAATTTTATAAAATTCCAAAAAAATCATCTCAGGTTGGTTCTTCTATACAAATTTAGGATTTTGAGTCCTCTTTCCAATGGAATTTATTTGGGTGAAAATCATTGAGTAGATTGAGAGGAAAGCTAGTTTTCCCAAAGGATGACAAATCTGGACAGGTTTTCGAATATAGCTTGTAGATGAATTTCTGGAGGTGTTGTGCAAATTCTGAGAATTGGAATTGAAACTAGACAGGTTAATTATTATTTTTGTGCAATTTCAGCCCCTAATTTGACCTGGAAGTATTTTTCCCAAAGCACTCTTTTTAGCCATGCAGAACCGAATAGTGCTGGAAATGGTGTTTTATTGTGTTATTTGTCTCTAAGTGTTTCAAAGCATGCCTAATGTTATTTGCTCGCCTTACCGTACTTATGTATGACTATCATGGGCTATATTTCCTCTCTTATGTTTGTCTCATGCTCTTTTATATTACCAAATTACCGAATATGACTAACTTGCTTGGCAAAAGATCTAACAAACGGGAAATGATAAGGGGTTGGCAATGGGTGACGTTCACATTAGTGTTGTGGAATAATTTATACGTATGAATTACCTGAATTATGATGGATTAAAACGGGATTAAAACCAAATGAGTTAAGTCTTGCGCAAGCGGTCTAAGTGAGCCCCTATGTTGACATGGATGTATTCGGACTCTATGCGGTAGTTTCAGGGTGTAAGCGAGCCCTTTGGTATGGTATGTGCAGGGTGTAAGTGAGCCCTAGACACGATTTGGGTGTAAGCGAGCCCACTTGTTTGGTCGTCCCTTTTGAGGTCCATCAATGTCACTGACCGATAAATAACCGGGAGGTGGGCATAGGTGGTAAGGTCTGCAAAGCAGCAAAAGGGAGAGTTCTGAATAGTTCGGTGTTCAATCCTTGTGGGTGCGTAGAAGGATCTCTTTGGGGGATTCTAGATGTCTAGTCTAGCTACTAATTCATAGAACTATTGTATGCTATGTTACCCAAGTTGTTCTGTGTATGGTTAATTGGTTGATAGAAGATATGGGGGTGTATGTGTTTTTACTGGGCATTCCAAGCTCATGGCGTGTCATGCCAGGTGATGAAGCAATTTACAATGATGAAGGTTATTTCGAAGGCAAATAAGATGAAGTGTTGGAACTGTGGTTCATTTGAAGACTTAGACTAGTTTTTTTTTTCTTTTTTCTTTTGACTTTAGATTTGACAATGTTTTGGTAATCCTGTAATGGAACATAAACGAATTATCTGTGATATTTACTCTGGTTATATATGTATATTAAGAAGTTTTGGTTATCTATCCTACTGGTGTTGTATTATTGTACGTATTTAACGGCCCGAAAGTTGGGGTGTTACACCCTAACAGGGATCGAGCTTCCTCGACCCCAAAAATTTCCTGGCCAAAAAAAAAATTAGATCCAACAAATCTGTTCATCAACAACAACAACAACAACATAGTAGAGAGAGAGATATGTTCATTATTATCATACAAATCTGTTCATCATCATCATCACCATTAACAGATCTAATGAGCTCAAATGTTTAAAAAAAAAAAAAATCAGATCTAACAGATCTGTTCATCATCATCATCATCAACAACAACATAGAGAGAGAGAGAGATCTGATGCTCAAATCTAATATATATATATATATAACAAATCGAGAAAGAGAGAGAGAAGGAAAATTCCAGATCTAGGGTCACCGCCAGATGGTGTCACTACAACTGCCGCAAACAGTGGTGATGGTAGCGGTGATTCGGTAAGCTTGGCCTCACCACCGTTAGAGAAGAAAAAGAAACGGTGGAGTTGTGGTGGCTCAATCGGTGATCGGAGATAGTGACGGAGGTCAGGGAAAGTGAACTCAGATCTCGGCGATGATAGGAGAAGAGAGAGGAAGGAGATCAACGGTGATGGTAGGATGTAGATCGGCGAAGGGTTTTAGAGAGAGAGAGAGAGAGACAAAACGAGACGAGACGAGAGGTGGTGATGAGTAAGTGAGGTGCTGCTGTGTTGTGTGAGTGAAAAGGGTTGGTTTATATATATATATAGAGGGGTAAAATGATAATTTTACTTCAGCAAAATTCGAGACCGGGGACGGGGACGGGGCTTAAAAACTGATCACCGTCCCCAGCTCGAAACTGATCTGGGATTTAATTTCGAATACCATCCCCGTCCCCACGGGGGTATTTTTCGGGTAAAAACCATTCTAATTGGGGTCGGGGGATCGGGTCCCCGTCAAGCCGGGTTCAAATTGCCATCCTTAATGTTGATCGGTTGGAAAAATTCTAGGCCATCCAGGTCCATAGGAATAATAGCTCCACCCGACCAGATAGTCTTGATAATGTAAGGACCAATCCAATTTGGTCTGAACTTGCCCCTAGGGTCATAGATGAGAGCTCGGTTGTCTTTCAATACCAAACCCCCCTCTTTAAGATTCCAGGACTTAACCTTCTTTTTAAAATCCCTAACAATCCTGCGTTGATAACCCTGAATATGGTACAATGCTTTCAGCCTTCTCTCATCAAACAACATCAGTTCTTCAAACCTACTTTGCTGTTAGTCCACCTCTGCTATTTGATACTCAGCCATAACTCGCAGCGATGGGACTTCTATTTCGATTGGCAGAACAACTTTCATCCCATAGACAGAGAATAAGAAATTGCCCCTATAGACGTCCGGATTGAAGTTTTATAGCCCCAGAGTGCGAATGGCAATTTGTCTGGCCAGTCCCTATAGGTCTCAACCATTTTCGGCAAAATATGCTTGATGTTCTTGTTGGCGGCCTCAACAGCTCCGTTAGTTTACGGCCGGTAAATAGATGACTTATGAAAAGCCACATTGTATTTCTCCAACAAGTCTATCACTTCTTTCTTGAAATGGGAAACATTATCTGAAATGATCTCGTTTGGGACTCAATATCGGCAAATGATATTATTTCGGATGAACTTAGCCACATGCGTTGCTTTCAACACTGCGTAGGACTGAACTTCCACCCACTTTGTGAGGTAATCAATTGCCACCAGAATGTATTCATGCCCATTTTACCCTTTCAGTGTAACTACACCGATGACGTCGATTCCCCAGACTGAGAAGGGCCATGGGGAAGTCATGTTGTACAGTTTTGATTGCGGGATGTTCATGTGATTGGTATGAATTTGGCATTTGTGGCATCGCCGAACAAAACCAATACAATCCTCCTCCATTGTAAACCAGTAGTAACCCTGTCTGAGAATCTTCTGGGCTAACATTACTCCGTTCATGTGCACTCCGCACTCTCCCTTATAGATGGCCTCCATCAGGTACTTTGATTCCTCTGCTTCGACACACAACTTGTGCATTCCCAGATGACCCTTCTTGTATAATTTAGCTCCGCAGATGATAAATTGAATGGCCATCCACTGTATTGCCCTTTTGTCTTTGGCATTTTCCCCTGATGGATAAATCTCCTTTTCCAAGAAGTTTCAAATATCATAGTACCAAGGGTTTTGATCTTGCGCTTCATCTATTACGACGATAGTCTCATAGGCTGGCGTATACCTCTACTCAATGATGATCGGACGCATCTGAACTCCAAGCGGAATGTCTATCATAGAAGATAAAGTTGATAAGGCATCAACGAACCTGTTGTTCTCTCTTAGTAGATGCGTAAAAGTTAGCTTTTCAAACCTAGGAATCAGAACGTTCAGGGTCTGGTGATACATCTTCACCTTTTCTTCTTTGACTTTCCAGTCTCCATTGGCTTGAGAAACGACTAGGTTCAAGTCCCCGATTACATCCAACCTTTTTGCCCCTAGTTCCAAGGTGGCTTCCAAACCAGCGATACACGCCTCATACTTTGCTTTGTTATTGGATAACTTGAACTGGAGTTTGAAGGCTAAAGGTATATGGGAATTATCGGGTGCTATCAACAACACACCTATCTCATAACCGTACTGATTAGACGCTACGTCAAAGTACATTGTCCAAATCTCTTCCTTGACTTGCAGAATGGCTTCATCTGGGAACAGGTATTCTACCGCTTCATCCCCTTCTACCGGGTGATCTGCCAGGAACTCCACTATTGCTCTCCCCTTGACCGACTTGTGAGTAACATACTTGAGATCAAATTCGAAGAGAAGAAGCAACTAACGGGCTAGCCTACCTGTAAGCGTTGGCTTCTCAAACAGATATTTGATGGGATCTAATCTCGAAACCAGAATTACAGAGTGAGCTAATAAGTAGTGCCCTAACTTCCTAGTAGCCCATACCAAGGCTAGGCAAGCTTTCTCCAACGGAGTGTAACGGGTCTCATAATCCAGCATTTTCTTGCTCAAATAATAGATGGTTTTCTCCACCCTATCCTCAGATTCCTGAGCAAGCATACATCCCATAGTCGTGTCTGTGATTGACAGATACAGAATTAAAGGCTTCCCCGGCTCTGGTGGCGATAACACAGGCGGATTCTGAAGGTAATGCTTAATCTGCTCAAAAGCGAATTGACACCGATCATCTCATCGAAATTTCTTTCCTTTCTTTAAGAGACCAAAAAGTGGTTCACAAGTCAAGGTTAATTTTGAAATAAACCGTCTTATGAATTGCATTTTACCTAGAAAGCCTCGCACCTCATTTTCAGTCCTTTGTGGTGGCATTTCTAGGATGGCCTTGATTTTGGAAGAATCTACCTCAATGCCTCTCTGTGTGATCAAGAAATCCAGCATTTTTCCTGCTGTTACACCGAAAGTACACTTCTGCGGATTCAACCTTAGTTTGAATTCTCTGATCTGTTGAAAGAATTTCTTCAAGGTGGTGTAGAGGTTGTTCCTTTCTTTGGACTTGACAATCATGTCATTAACGTACACCTCAACCTCTTTATGGATCATATCATGCAGAATTGTGGTTGCAACCCTTTGATAGGTGGCCCTGGTATTCTTCAGCTCAAACGGCATCACCCGATAGCAGTAGGTTCCCCACGGTGTAATAAATGTAGTTTTCTCTTTGTCCTCGAGTGCCATCAGAATCTGGTTATACCCGAAAAATCTGTCCATGAAGGAGAGCAATGCATGACCCGCGATGAAGTCTACCAACTCATCAATATGTGGCAAAGGAAAATCATCCTTCGGACTAGACTTATTCAGATCTCTAAAGTCGACACAAACTCTGATTCTACCATCCTTATTTGGGACTGGAACAATGTTGGCCAACCATGTTGGATATTCAAACACAAGCAAGAACCCTGCCTCAATCTGTTTGGTAACTTCTTCCTTAATCTTCAAAGCCTAATCCAGGCGTATTCTTCGCAACTTCTGTTTGACAGGTCGGGCCTCGGGGTTAAGAGGGATCTGATGCTGTACAATCTCAGTATCGATTCTAGGCATGTCTTCGTAGGACCACGCGAAAACACCTTTGAAATCTTTTAATAAAGCGACTAAGCGCTCGCGCTCCTCTAAAAACAACGTGGACCCGATCTAGACCAGACGTGGATCCTTCTCAGTACCCATATTAAAAGTAATGATTTCATCAGCAATGGGTTTTGTAAACCTCTCCTTCTCTCGATTAATCAAAATTTTCAAAACCAGAGGAATTCCTTCCTCTTTGTTTTCATTAAAATTTTGAAAATCCCACTCAATGCAATAAACAAGTGGCACAGAGAAATACTCAGAATCTGTAGTGGCATTCTCATTCATAAAGTCCAGCTCATCCAGCTCTTTAGTTACAACCGACTCAAAAGCAAAAGAAAAAGACGACCTAGACAAGACTTTGGCATCCAGGTTATCACCCCCAGGAATATCAGACTCGGACCCAAAAGAACCGGAATCTGATTCCGACTTCACAGACTTTGTGGAATCAGATTCTAGCTCGCTACTCGACTCAGAACTACTAGACAGGTAGCCCTCCTCCAGTTGCCAAATGAGAGATGGTGTTTCAGATGCATCCAAAATGCTACTAGAAGGGTTCACATCCGGTTGGTCCCCGATCATGGAGATAATTAGGTTATCCCCCAAGCTTTCTAAGTCGACCGGAGGATCCAAAAAGAGACATGCCAGTGTTACTCCTACTCCAAGCTCACTGCTGTCTGAGTCATTTTTCATGCTCTTCTTAGCTTTAGTAGTTGGTTCAGCCTTTTTCTCTATATTATTGTCTTGTAGCTGCAAGTCAAAGAAAATTTCAAAGTCGGGAACACGCTGCTTCTCAGAATTTAACCAGGGCTCAAGAAAGCCGCAAAATAGGAAGTCATCCCCTTCCCGGACAAAATGGTCATTCAGCGTTCCCTGGATCAACCTGTGAACAAGCTCATAGTGTTTCTTGGCCTGCTTGGCTCTAGCTCTACCTACCATCTTTTCTCTTTTCCTAACCCAATCCTCTTTAGTGGGCGTATAGCCAAGACTAAAGGCATGTGGATTATGTGGCACATCAGCCAATGTTGTGACGCATTTCCGGCCACTTCTTTCCAGTCCGATTCCTGGCACATGTTGTAGCTTGTTCATGAAATAAATTGATTTGGCACTGACATACATACCCTCATCTATTGCCAAGATGGTTTACACTGCTCGGGCCTCAGCTAGAGTAAATCTTGAAAGGAATATATCCTCCTCGCCATGAACAATTTCTAGCACAGGTGTAGTTACCTCTGGCGGAGGGTGTATAGATGAATTCCCAAACACAATAGCCACTCCCTTCCCGTAGGAGTATTTCAACATTTGGTGGAGGGTAAAAGAGACAGCTTTCACTTGGTGCAACCAAGATCTCCTTAACAGTAGATTGAAAGTGGCTGGGACATCCAGGACATGAAACTCAATGTCCTGTTGAGCTGGGCCCACTTAAACTTGGATCTGTACCGTGCCCATAAGCTCTCTGCTGGTATTATCGTACGCCCGAATCACATGGGCTGTAGGCACGAAATCTGCTGGTTTCAGGTCGACGGCATAAGTTGTGCACGACGAACAGACATTGATAGCCGACCCAGTATCGACCAACACCACTGGCACCCACTTTTCTCTGCACTCAACTGATATATACAGAGGTTTGTTATATGCTGAGCCTTCTAGTGGCAATTCTTTGTCTGAGAAGGTTAAAGTTGGCGCAGCGCCTCCTAGGAAGACCAATCCCATAAGCTATTCAGGAGTCGTGTCAATGGACAATTTTGCTTTGTCCATAGCTAATAGTACAACCTGTCGATGCACCCGAGAAGCCATGAGCAAACCCCATATTGAAATATCGGCTTGAATTTTCTTTAGCTGTTTCAGCACTGCCTCTTCTTCCAACTGTTTTTCCTTCTGCTTGTCAACCTCTCTATTTTTCCTGGAGGTTTCAGTTTGGTCCAAGTATGGCAGCTTGAAATACAGCCCACTCTTCGTCATGTGGTCAATCTCTTCAGAGTACCAGGTATTGTCTGGCAGGTCTTCATGTCAATCCTCATCGATGTGAGCCAAAAGTAGATTATCATCCTCCCACCATGCACCTCCGGCAACTGATAAACAATTGTCCGGCTCCATTCTGATCATTCCCTCATCATAAGTATCCCTCGTAGGGAATTAAGCTG
Organism: Camellia lanceoleosa; assembly: GCA_025200525.1. Lineage (NCBI taxonomy): Eukaryota > Viridiplantae > Streptophyta > Magnoliopsida > Ericales > Theaceae > Camellia > Camellia lanceoleosa. The sequence continues at coordinate 14,508,305 of CM045761.1, forward strand.
TTCCAGCTTCTTGTTTGTCTTGGTCGCTTTCTTGCACAAACTGCTTCAACACGGCTTCATATTCTGTATCCGTGATACTCACGCACCCGCCTCGAGCTTAATTCTTGATCTTTGGTGCTTTTTTCCAATTTTCGCTCGCCATCAGCCTTGTAACTATTCTTACTTCCTTTTATTCAGGTTTTGATTCAGTTCCTTCCTCTTTGTCAAGCTCGTCACTAAGCCACCTGGAGTTGTCTGTCGATCCATTCAGATCAAACCAGTCAATCTGTACGTCTCCTTGATCTTGCTCGTCAAAAAACTGCAGATTGTCTAAGTCCTCCTCTAGTTTCGCTAGATCATCAAGTCTTTGACTTGGGCCATCCTTTCTAACCACACTGACCTCCACTGCTATTGGCAATACCACTTCTGGCTTGGCCTGATTGGTCAGCATAATGTAATAACTTGGATAATACACCCCCTCAGATAAGTCTATAGAGCTCTCAAGCAATGGGCTAACATTTTCGTCCAAGGCCAACTTCCCTCATTCTGCCATTGTCACTACCATGGGTTCGGGTTGAAGTATGGACGTGTCCATCATGCACAAGTCCGTGCTTTCAGGAATGAACACGGCCGGTTTGGGTAGGTGGGAAAGGGTAATATATATGCTTGGGTTATATGGGATGGCCAGTGTATGGATTAGATTTAGGTTCCGAGGTGGGGGAACTTGATTATAGGCTAGGAGAGGGTTAGTGGTTACATTTGGCTTTTAGGGTGATGCTATCACCTTGTTGTCAATGAGATCTTAAATCTCATGACGCAGCCTGAAACATTAATCGGTGTCATGACCGTACTGCTGGTGAAAAGCGTTGTATTTGGCTAGGTTGTGTTTTGGTAAGAGATGATCGAGTAGTGGGCGAGGCTCTAATGGCATAAGATGCGCCTTTTTGATCAGCACCTTCATGGCTTGGGATAAAGGCATGTAGAGTGGGGGTAAAGACCCTTTGGGATCAGGCCTGGTTGTTTGGGATCTTTGGAGTTGTGCTGGTGAAAGGGTTGGCGGTCTTGGCTGTGGTAGTGACGACATTCACATCAGATGGCCGCGCAGTTGTACATCCACTGGTGGTTGCATTGGAACTGCACACAAAAGCCCTCTGAGCATGCTCCTTCTCATCGGTTATCAACCCTTGTTTCATTGCATCTTCAATCTGAACCCCTATCTCATGGAGCTCAATGAATGTGAATAACGGTAAAATAATCATCTTCTGTAATAATTTCCTTTGCAGATTGTGGACCACCATCCTGATTTGATCATTCTCTGACGACCTAGTAGTCATCATCGAAGCCTTGGCCCTCTACCTCGTTACAAAGTCTGAGAAACCCTTATTTGGCTCCTGACGGATTGCCTCAAGATGACGGGTTGTGACCTCGATCTGCGTATTATATGAGTATTGTGCGATGAAGGCCTCGGTCATTTCCTCCCAGCTCCGCTTTACTGAATCCTCCAGCTTTGCATACCAAATAGTCGTTATTCCTGACAAGGTCCGGCTGAAAAGTGACAGCTTTTGAAGTCTGGTGAGGCCCATCGGCCGCAAGATGTCAGAGAACAACCACAAATGAACCACGGGATCTCCAAAACCATCAAACCGATCTATGTGTGGCATTTTAAACCGGTCTGGCAAAGTTACTGCAGAGTCAATATATCCATCTTCGATGTCGGGGATAAAGTTCACGCCATGTGCCCGCTTGAAAAGATTCTCCAGCTTGTTGACCTTAAGTACAGTCGGGGTTAACTTCAAATTCAAATGGGGCCTCGATTTGGTACACTGGTGCTTTGGAGGCTTACGGTGGGATCAGGTCTACCGGATTGCCTAGATTCTCTTGGACATTAATAGTGATTCTGGGTGCTGGGATACCCGCAGGAGGTGCATGGGAAATAGAAGTCACTGCCGGCTGTGGTTGCTGTTACTGCAGCCTGTTTATCACTTTAGCTTGGTGAGCAGCATCTTGCTACATGGTTTCCACTGTTTGTTGAAGATGACGAATCAAGTCCTCTATACTGACTGTAGGGTACTGAGTCATCTGAATAGGCGATTGATCTCTTGCTAGCCCGGATGTAGAAAATTGAGCCTGACTAGATGCAAGTGAATGTTGAACTGGTGAATTATGCCTAACTCTCCTCCGTCTGGTAACCGGTGGGAGCGAAGCAAACACAAGTTGTCCCCTAACAAGATCTCCAAATCTGTAAAGTCTCCTTACACAGGTCCAGAGTGCTTGGGGGGTATCCGAACTGTCCGAAGCAATTATGATAAACTACTTTGCAAAAAGAAATAAAGCAAAAAAGGAAAACAATAATCAGAAACCGCACAGCACCTCAGTTTAGATGTTAACAACACACAGTTGTAATCAAAAGCTGCAGAACTGCACTCAACACTAATTTCTACCCTCAACTCTAATACCCAAACTTGCAACTGATACACACATTCCTATAGAGTTTCGCTCTAAAAGCACATACCAAGTAAGTGAGAGCCAAAACACCTCTATGAACAGAGAGGGTTACCCCTGTCCTAGTTTCGTCAGGAGTTGGGGTTCACTATTCAAACAAAGCGATTTTCACACAATCCTGTATTCAGGTAAGCATCATGTCCTAGTTTGGAACAGTCTCTATGGCTTTCAATATGCAACTAGGCCAAATGGTCAAAAAGGGTACCTCAGCAAGACTACCTAATGTACCTTTCACACCTAACACCGAGAAATCAAAGGAGAATCAAACAGTATAGCAGTAGTCTAGATCCAAGGGTTGTGTTCCCATCGTGGTAGAGTCTACGACCAGTCAGCCTTTTGGCAAGCTTTTAGGCAAGCCTCCGACAAACCGTCCAGGAATAATAGATAGCAAACACAGTGACTTAGGCGTACCAATGCAAATGTAATGCAAAAAAACATATAAGTGTAGATAAAATTTCATATCATGAATCTCAAGTCAAGTTCTCTAAATCCCCAGCAGAGTCGCTAGAAATTGTAGCTCGACTTTTTCGTGCCCCCCTTTCGAGAGATCGAAATAAGCCCTACAGTTCGGACTCTCGCAATTCTTAATCTGATTTCACAAGTGCAATGTGAAATTGATAAACACCAAAGAGTCCAAATTCGGCAAATCTTTTGAAAAATCGATTTTGAATCAAAAATGTCAAAATTGAACTGTTTTGCCAGATACAGAGTCACCACCTAAATATTTTATTTTGAGAAAATTTAGGAAACCCATGACTCATGCCAAAGGTCACGTGTCCGTCATCACCAAGATTGTCTCGGCTCGGAAACTTAGGTACGAGAGGGGAAAGTCATAAATGCATTTGAGCACCCCTGTTCGCCCGATCAAAGATTGACCTCTACTAATCATGATATGATTTTTATCAACATTATATGCTCTTGTTCCGGTTTATTAAGCTAGCATTTACTTTGTGATGTGCGCATACAAGATATAGACTAGTTTGCCCGAATTGGAACAATTCAATTTCATGTTTGTTTTTCGAAAAAGGTTTGATTTTGCCACTTGACAAAGTGAGCTTAAACGTACATTCATTGAATCATTCAAATTCAAGCAACAAGCTTTCATCCATAGGCACTCAAATAGTTTATTAAGTAAGCACTTAGCCTCATGGCAAGCATGCTAGTCATGGTAGTCACTCACACTCATGCAAGTATGCTGAAGCACTAAAAACTCACCTAATACTCCAAGCTAAGATAAAACAAAAGAGTTAAAAAAATATGCATGATCTCTAATTGTACAAGATAGCTAATACAATACATGCAATAATGCAAGTAAATAGGCTCAGCTACTTAACATGTTATTTGCAATGATTCATAGTATGCGTTTTAAACGCGTATTTAACGAGGTATTGCAACGACAATGTAGTTAGAATGATGAACCGAACCTCGGTATTTGTAGGACAAATGAATGAATGCAAACATGCGATATGCTAATTGAAACATGATGCCCCTAATCTAACCATCAAAAGCAAATAAATAAAAGGGAGAAAGACGTGGGGTTGGAAAACATACACATTATTACAACATTTAATTGATGCCCTCGCGCAGGAGGGTCTGAATGAATTAAGCTAACTAGCTAACTAAGCTAAGCTAAGCTAATTAAGCTAATTATTACAAACCAAATAAATAGCTAAACTACTTAACTAGTTATTATAACAACAAATTAACTAATTAGTTAACTAATCTAGCTAGCTAACTATAATAATTACATAATAACTAGTTAACTACTTAAGTAATTATTACAACAACACAATTGCAATTAATAATTAAACCAAGCAATTAAGTGCTCCGCCTCGGGAAATGAGAGATGTACACGTGCATGCTCGAATTCCACAAAAAAAAACCATTATTTTGCTCCCGTATGCCTCTGTTTGCACAGTTGAACATTTCCAGAACAAATTTGCTTCACCGTAATAATACTCTACTGAGTTTTGCATCAGTGGCTAGCCGGCCAAAGATGAAGGTTGCCAGCCACCAACCGACCATGAAAGTGGCCTGCCAGCCATCAAAGGTGGTCTGCCGGCCACCTGCCAGCCATGGAAAGTGGCATGTCAGCCACTAATGCACAGGTTCATCTTGCTGCAATAGAGGACAAACAGAGCATATACAGAGTATTTTCAAGAATGGTCTGCACAACTCACTCCTCCTTTTCATGAACAAATCCAAGGAGTTGTGAACCTAAGCCACAAACCACCAATTCAAGCAATTTCATTATATGATGACTTGTGAACCCAAGTATGCAAGTTCAATAAATGTAAGAAAAAAAGACACAAACCTCTTCCCTTTCATGAATGATCAAGGGAAGTGGTTGACTTTGGAGACTTGGATCATTTCATCACTAGCAAGTATGAAATGGTCCAAGTTCCATATGTTCAACTAACGTCCGATTGAACACACCAAGTTATTATCTTGCTCACTTTTAGTCCCAAGTTTACTCATTTTAATTTACCAACCATCCTTTAATTCAATTAAGTCCAATGATGAGTTGAGTCCTCTAAAAGGGAAGAAAGTGTCAAACAAGGGGTAGTTTAAGACAAGAGAGAGATGTCATGCCTTTGATAATGAACCCCCAAAAGAGGATTAAACCATTAAGCATTGACCTCAATCTCAAGCTTAAACAATCCCAATGTTGAAACAACCCTCAAAGAAAACAAAGAGTAAAAAAATGAAGAAGGTTGCAGAGATTATGTTTGCTGAAATTAAGTGAGAAAAACACTAAAATAATGCAATCAACTCAAACAAGTGGTGCCTAAAGGCCTAAAACACCAAGCTTGTAAGGATACTTACACTACAAGCATGCAAAACAAGACTCAAATGCAACAATCAATCTAAAACAGAGTTAAAATAGTCCAAATCAGAGGTTAAAACATGCTGGAATTAAGCTAAAACAAGCTAGATTAAAATGCTAAAACATGGCACAACCTAGGCTAGTAAGCAAGACACAAGGAGGGGAGGCTAATCCCTCCAAATTTAAACTTCAAAACATGATTTTCACCACTGAAAATACTCTGAAAATCAGTATTTAAAAGCTTGAAAAAAGATAGTAAAAGGGTGGGAAACACAAGGACGGGAAACACAAGGGCAAAGGCCTCCAAAACAAGGTATAGAGAAGGGCTATCAACCCTCTAACCTTTAATGGCCTTAAACCCAAGCTTCAGCCCAAAAAACACAAAGTTTTGACAGCCCAAAACAATGAAAAAACAGTAGGAATAGAAGCAAATAAAACAAAGTTACAAGCAAAGTCTTATACCTTTGAAGAGAAGAGCAACTCCAAGCAACAAAACCAAGCAAACAACACCCTCTAGAGCTCAAGCCAAGCTCAATAATACCTTAGCTCAAAGATGGTGAGATTTGGTTAAGGGTGTATAGGAATTGTAGTCAAAAGTGTAGAGAATTTGTAGAGAGAGACGAAAATTTTTGAGTTCAAAATTTTCTAACCTTGCTACAAGAGAGAGGGGGTCCCTATATATAGAAAATATGAAATTCCCTCAAGGAGATCCAACCCTACACGTGGGTGAAGATGGGTACATCTGTGCAAACAACTAGCACAGCTGGCATAAAATATCTGCAAAATACACTGGTGGCCGGCAAGCCACATCAATGGCCGGCAGCCCAAAAGTGATGGCTGACAACCTCTAGGGATGGCCGGCAGGCCACCAGAGGTTGCAGGCTGCAAAAACCAAGGCATGGTCTAAAAATGAGACAAAAAGGATGTAGGGTTTGAAATACTCAAAGTTATGGCGTTCCGCTGAGGACTTCGAGCACTTGGCAAGCAAACAAACTCATCATCGGGTGTGCATGCGAGGACGTCCAAATCGTAAGGGCCGTCAAAAATGGGTGTCTACAACATGTCACACACGCACTTCAAAATGTACTCAAATGTACATTGCGCTTCATAGATTACCACCAACGATTGGTCTTAATCCGAACTCACATTAATGTTGGGATGTTTATTTTGAATCCCAAGATGGTTCACAATGTATCGCACCCCCGTAAAGTATAACTTCACAATGGATTCAATTTATGTGACTCCGTCACATTTCATTTTCAAAAGTCACGTATACATTGTTATCAAGATTTGAGGGTACACATTTGAGGATTCCCATTGTTATATTCCATTTTTTCACATTGGATTCAATGTTCACATCATGTCACATTGACTTCATAAGTGTGTGCACTTTTACATTGCACTTTGTAGTTTAGAACTAACGATTGGTGGACGTTTTGAGTGTGTAATTGTCTCATTGCGCAATTGGGCTACATACATGAGAATGTAACTTTCACATTCAATATGAAATCTCATTTACGTTAGGACTATTTATATTTGATATGAAAAATGGATCTGTTTCTCTTTCAAACTGTGCCAATAAACTTGATGTAACGACTACTAACATGTAAATCCATCACATTCCATTTGTGTTTCAAATAAATTAGGTTGATGTGAGACATAAGATATCACCTATATTTTGTTTCCTAAAATATATTGTAATTTATCAATTTGGGCCTAGATCAATTTTTGTCTAATTTATTTTTCAAAACTCAAAACTTAAAATTCAAGTTCAAAACCCAAATTTCTTAATCTAAACCCAAATTCCAACCTATCTCCTTCTTTCTCTATTCTTCAAATTCATTCTTAAAATTTCCACTATTTTCTTGCCACCCTTCTCTACCCCTTCTCTCTATTTTTATTGCCATATTTTTTTGTCCATTTCCGTCACCATTTCACTTCTACATTCCACCAATGATGGAATTAGGAGAAGACTGGCCCCTCTATTTCTATAAAAAAATTTATTTGCCATTAACACTTTTAATGTATATATATATCTTATTTTATAAATAAAATGTCCCTCAATATAAAAGAAGTGTATCACATTCTTCTACAATCTTACATTCTCATTTTATTTGCTACTCAAAAAATTTATTTATCCTATTAGAGATTACTTCTATAGTATTTAAATTTTTTTATGTGTATATATAGTTTATATATTATATTGTACATACATATGCTTTTGCATATATAGTGAAAAAAATCTATTTATCTTTGACCCTTCTGATAATGAAATTCTGATTCCGTCCTTAATTACGACCACTCTTCATAAAACATCCGAAGACCTATTTTATTTGTTTGGTGAAAAAAATGAAAATAAAAAGCACTAGTTATTTATAGATAGTTTTATTTTTTGGGATAGAAATATTTTTTAAAAATAAAATAAAAAACATTTTGTGTGTGTTTATTTTGTCAAACCAGTTTAATTTTTTATTTTTTTAAAAAAAGTTTGAAAGTTGACTTTTTTTTTTATTTATTATGAAAAAAAGTACATAAAAATATAGAAGTGATATAATTTAAAAAAATCAATAAGCCAATAAATTCTCTTTTTTTAATGTTGCCAAAAAGGCATAAACCAATCATGATTTGGTTTTGAGTTTTGAGTCTTAAAATTTTAATATAATATTTTTATATAATAACAGTTTATTTAATTTTTTTTGTGTAAAATTAATTTACATGAAAATTTTTTTTTTGAATAAAAAATATTTTACGATGAAATAAATGGAGTCTAACCAAACCAAACAAAATCAAATCTAAAATCCCATAAAATAGACGGAGTCTAAGGGTCAAAGCAAAACAAATAAATAAACTTTAGAACCAACACTAAAAAAAAAAAAAAAAAAAAAAATTAAGATCAAAGGGAAAAGAGGCGAAATATAATTCTCTGAAAAAACAAAAAACAAACAATTTTTAAAAACTCAACAAAAAGAAAAAAAATCCACTAATGTCCTTTCCTATGTTGAAATCCAATTTGTAGTAGGATTGGATTCCAAACGCAAACTATAAACATAGGTTTCCACATTGCTACTCCTCCGACTCCGACTCCGACTCCGACTCCGACTCTCCTCTCACGTTGGTATCTCTCTCTCTCTCTCTCTCTCTCTCCAGCATCTATGTGTATGCATATGTTTATTCACGTTAGATTCGTTCGCATACTCTAGTTTTTTTTGGGATGTTTGGCTGTTGTGTTCGATCAATTTTCTCTTTTAACAAGCTTTCTGAGATTTTTTTGTTGAATGGAATGTACCACTTTTATCAAAATCGATTATTGGTGAACAGTGGCTTAGTCGGAATTTATTTTAGAGGAGTCATTAAACAAGTTATCGTCAATTTCATCATGTAAAATTTTTAGTTATTATACAACCTATCAAAATCAACTCCTACAAAATACATTTGAATTTCATATATTTCTAATCACATCGACAAAAGTAATTAAACTTGTCAAATTACATGTAAAAACAAAAATTCGGGCATAAAAACTATTGATTTATCAAAAATAAATCCTAGAGAATTTGGTTTCCAAAAATCACTGCATGATAACTTCACTATTTATACCGATAATAGAACCTGTAATTCTTATGTGAAATTTTCAAATTGACCAAGGTGTTGCTAAGAAACACGCTTAACATGAATAGTTATTTTAACTTATTGGATGCTAATAGTCTTTCAACGAGGCGGTCATTAGAGATTTGTCTCGTGTCGGCTCTTTGAGTCACTTACGCTTGATTTATATGGTTTAGAGACCGTTTCACTATCTATATGGCTCTAAATTTTTAACCCTAGGTCTTGAGATGGTCTAGCGGGCCAAGTCTTCTGTCTTTAGTCTATTTTTTTGTCTGGAATTTAGTAGTCTTAGTACTAGTAAATATTAGAACTGTGATTTAAATTGTATGATTGATACAACCCATTGATCTGTTTTAAGCATGAAGTTAATCAAATTATGAAACTCTTTCATCCCAAATTTGGAGGGTAATATAAAGTAGGTCTTTGTAAACTAAAAGGAAAAGGGCATTCGAGTGACAAATGGTTAATTGACATTGTATTTAATTTAAATGCAATCCAAGACGTTAAGTTGTTGATCATTGAAGTTCTGTCTGAAGCAACCATTCAAGTAGATTAAGAACTTCAGTAGGATTTGCAGTCCCTTAAGCGGTACCAAAGGACAATAATCTTGTGTTGTGTTACTAGGTGTATGCTTCTTCTCTTTTCTTCTTTGTTTCTTTTCAATATAGCAAAAGCTACTTATATTACAAGAATTTACAATTCAAATATCAATGTATTAGGACTTTATTTAGACAATTCCTATACATTTGTTGTTTGAGGAAGCTATTAGCTGTACGACTCGCATCTTCGTCTGCAATATGATTTTCAACAATAGATGCCTTGGGTAAGGAGGTTGAACCTATCCCTCAGCACAAACCGCAAGGCAATCAAAAGGAACTACTCGAGGCTGTGCACATTAAAGTTATTATAAATTCTGCACAAAGCACCAAGAGTAGTGGGAATCCTTTTAAGGGGTCCAAATGTGGAGTCACTGAAACTCATACACTTTTTAGAGTTATTCAGCCTCCAAGTAATAAAATGGAGAGGCAAAAGAAGAAGACGAAGAAGAAAATGTTTACAATAATTGGAGAAAGAGCTCACTCTGATCAACTAATTATAAGCTTTTCAACTGTGAATATGATTTTTAAAATGCTATTGTTGTTTATCGCATCTCGTTTTGATTTCCATACTACCATGAAAAAGTGATGAATGGATTTTCCAATATTGATTGGGTCTGAGAATTGGTCTTGATAAGGCTAGGTCCCATTAGGACTAGGTTGAAAGCTGTTCAACTCAGTGGATTTACAGATTTTATTAAGTTCTTTCTCACCCATATGTTTACAAATTTCAATCAATATTTCTTGCTTATATAAGTTGATGCTTAAATTTCTGTTTGTACATCATTCATGCATTTTGTTTGTAAAAAGCTGACCCCAATTAATTATCTTTCTTATGAGAACTACAGTGTCGAGTTCTTTGCGACTGGAACCTAGCAAGATGTGGAATGCGCTCACTGAAATTAGTGATTCTGAATTCACACTGGAAGAAGTTGATATCTTGAAGAAGAACAAAAACATATTCAAGGACAACATCCCGAGAAAAGAAGTAGAGCAGTTCTTCGCAAATCTTCCTGAAGATATCATCTTTGAAATTCTTGTTAAAGTTCCAGCAAGAGACCTTCACGAAAATGTTAGGCTGGTATGCAAAGCATGGAAAGGAATGATCTCTACAAGTAATTTCATTGCCCAAAATGCACTCCAAGTGAAACCTAAATTACTGATACAGAGCGTAACCTTCACGAGACCCTGGTATGTCAAAGTAAAAGCAATGGAGGTTGATGAAGAGCGGCTTGACTACAAGTTGAGTGATTTTGAACTGCCCCAATCAGTTCGTGTCAGGTCCAGCTGTAACGGTTTGCTTTTAGTAAGTGACATGAGGGAAATGAGGGTGCTACAAGTCATGAATCTAGTGACCAAGTGTTGTTTGACACTCCCTCTACACCCTCCATTTTGTATACACAAAGGTTATGGGCAGCTCTGGGATTTGACCCTTGTACCAAGAAGTACAAGGTGGTGCACATTTGCACTCTTTTGTTTCATTTTGAGATATTCACCATAGATGGTTCTGATAATGCATGGAAAAGGGTTTGTGGACCATGGGAGCACCCATTTGAGTGGCCCTTCGACTTGGATTTTTGTTTGAACGACCCGGTATTGGTAAATGAGCGATTTGTGCACTGGTATGTTAATTCAGATGAATACGTCATCTCTATAGATTTAAGCAATGAAAGAGTTATCAAAACACATCTTCCTGATCGTATCGAGGGAATAGACAATCATAGGTACACTTTGCTGGAGCTTGATGGGTATCTTTCTTTAGTGCACAATGCTTCCAATACCCAAATTGATGTCTGGATTTTGGAAGACTTTCACAGTCAGATTTGGTTGAAGAAACATAGTATTCTAGCAGAGTCCATAAAGTACACAATATCAAACGATTCTTCATCATGCAGCAAGCAGGAAAATGCTTTTCCAAATCTTAGCAAACTTGTTCCCCTTGCTAGTACAAGAAAGGGTGAAATTTTGATTTTTAAGCACAAAAGCTCTGGTACAGATTTTCGCTTTTATCTATATGAGACAAAGAACAGAGAGATGAAGAAATTCAAGATGACGATTAGGGCACAGCTCTTCTTCATACCCCATGCTAGCAGCTGTTCTCATTGGAGGACTTCCTACGGGCCATGAAGTAATACTTAGTATGGCATGTATAAGGGTAGCTTATTTCTTTGAGAAACATCTATTCAAATATTTCCTTCATGAATTTTTTTTTATGTCCTTAGCTGATGTATATATTTAATGGAGGTGAATTGATGAAATAGAATTGGAGTCATGCTGAAGTAGAAGTTGCTTGTTTTAGAAGATTTCGATCAAATTAACTGAAATTAGTGAACTTTGGGATGTTGTTGCTTGACTACTTTGGAATACATTGGAATGGTAACTGAAAATTCTTTTGTTAATGTGTTTGGCTTTCACTATTTGGTGATCAAGATTGCATGAAGTTTCATCTATTTCTGAACCTCTGAATTAAGTTTACACCGACAGAATTCTTAGAATCTCTACAGATTGGTCTCTGATGACCCTTTCTTGACTAAAAAAAACTAGTAATCTGTTGAATGCATATTTATTTTTTACTTAATTGAAGTCCTAATGTTGCTCTGTGCTTCTAATGGATGCTTTACTATATCATGCCAATATTTCACCAGAGCATTTTTCCCCAAAATCTAATGACATAGGCCTGACTTTTTGTTAGGTGATTTATCAATTATTTTCCAATCATATGCTCTTAAATGCCATCAAGATCAATGAATTAAGGCATATACATTCTTCTTTCATCAGAATTGGTGTATGTGACCTTAATAATTATGGATTCCTCGTGTACATGAGAGAGGGATACATCTCCATAATGTATTACATTTTCTCTTTCTTATTGTAAAGTTGGCAACAACTACAACATTGCTGCCATTGATTAATGTTTTGCACCTCAAAAAATTTTCCCCTGAATCCCCCGAATCACTGAAACGACGTCGTTTCAGTGATTTTGAATTTTTTTTTTTTTTTTTTTTTGAAACAGAGGGAGAGAGAGGGAGAAACAGAGGGAGAGAGAGAGAAGGAGAGGAAGGCGAGAGAGAGAGAGAGATCGGGGAAGAGGAGGAAGAGAAGAGAGGGGAAGAAGCTCGTCGTCTGGCAGCAGCGTCGCCTCGCCTCCGCCCCGTCTCCAGCCCTAGTTTGTTGGCCCCCTCACCCTCCCCCTCTCCTTCTCTTCCTCTCCTCCCCATCCCCCCTTCTCTTCTTCTTCTCTTCTCTTCTTCCTCCTCCTTCTGTTTCTCTTCTTCTGAAATGAAAAAAAAAAAAAACACGAAACGACGTCGTTTCGTCGATTAGGGGGATTCGGAGGAAGGGGATTCGAGGTCCCAATCGCAGTTGTATTCCATTTTCAGCCGAATTGGTGTCCTATCTCTCTCATTAGATACGGACTCCACAATTTGTAAGAGATAGATTACACCACTACAATACAATGTATACATTATACAAAATATAACATTCTTTCATTTTCATTTGAATTGGTTCTTCTAATATGAAAATTAGTAGCATGTTCATTTTAGGTTGGGTTTGGCAATTGATTGGGGGGTGTTTGGGAAGTTTTTTTTTTTTTTTTGCTAAAAAAACACTAAAAGATAAAATTGGTTAAAAAATCAAAAAAAATAAATCCGTAATCATTTCACTTTTTCTCTTACAAATATCACATCCAACTACAAAAAAATTCAACTATCTTCTCAAATACAAAAATTTTAACCTCCTTAAATAATCAAAAACTAAAAAAATCTACTAAAATAACAATTTCCCAAACACTCACATTGTTTATCTTTTATTTTTAAATCACTTTCAGGTTCTACTTAGACTTGAAAATAAAATTTAAAAACATCTACTAAAGACCCAAAAAAAAAAAAAAAATCTTAAAAAGTTGTTTGTTTTTTTTATTTTTTGAATTTTTTCTTTACCTTTTAGATTTATATAGACGAACGCCTATTTTTGAAAGTTGACATTTTAATAAAAAAAATTTAAAAAAATTTTAAAAAAAGTAAATTATTCTCTTTTTTTTTATAATTTTTTTTTTTTTGTAAAAAAATTATTAAAAAAATCAATTCTTAAAACAATGCTAAAATGAACGTGGACAGTGAAATTTTTTAATCCCCCTTCCTTTTTCAATTTTTTTAAAATTTTATTTTGAAAAAATGTGTATAAAAAGTATTTTTTTTAAAAAAAAGAAAAAAAGAAAGAGAGAAAAAAATAATAATAAAATAAAGAGTTATGACTTGCAAACATTGGGAACTCAGCCCTGACGCAACAAGGACACAAATCCCTTTAAATTCTTTTCATACAAATAACAAAGTTGTTTTAATGTTTTGATTGATCAAAAAGTACAAACTAAAGAATACAAAAACAACTTTCACCCCCAATCTCCACAACTCACAGTCCCTCCACACATTCCCAAAAACAAAACAAACCAAACCACCACCACCACCACCACCACCACCACCACCATGTTTTCAGATCAAACCCTCTTCCACTACAGCCTCCTCTCTCTCTACATCGCCGCCCCCTTCACCGCCTTCTCTCTCCTCTTCCTCCAAGCTCCTTATGGCAAGCACCGCCGTCCAGGGTGGGGCACCACCATCTCCCCACCCCTAGCCTGGTTCCTCATGGAAAGCCCCACCCTCTGGCTCACCCTCCTCCTCTTCCCTTTAGGCCAAAACCACTCCAACCCAAAATCCCATTTCCTCATCTCCCCCTTCCTCTTCCACTTCCCCCACCCCACCCCCCTCTACCCTCTCCCCCTTCACCTCAAAGCCATCCACCGGAAAACCACCTCCGGTTTTCCGAGCTCCGTCGCTGCCATGGCCTTTTTCTTTAACTTGTGGAATTCCTACTTGCAAGCCAGATGGGTCTCTCACTATGCCACCTACGAAAATGATGGGTGGTTTTGGTGGCGGTTTGCCGGTGGAATGGTGGTTTTTGTAAGCGGTTTTGCGGTGAATGTGTGGTCTGACATGGTTTTGGTGGGCTTGAAAAGTGAGGGTGGAGGTGGGTATAAGGTGCCCAGAGGAGGGTGGTTTGAGGTTGTGAGTTGTCCAAATTATTTGGGGGAGATTGTGGAGTGGTCGGGCTGGGCTTTTATGACTTGGTCTTGGGCTGGGCTTGGGTTTTTTTTGTACACTTGTGCTAACTTGATGCCTAGGGCACAGGCCCATCACAAGTGGTATTTGGAGAAGTTTGGGGAGGATTATCCTAAGAATAGGAAAGCTGTCATCCCATTTGTATATTGAGGACTTTTTAGATGCTCCATTTGGATATTGATTAATATTAATAAATGATGAGAGTCTTTACTTAATTTTTTTTATTCTGTATTTTTAATTAATCATACAAATATGTTTTGAGATTCTAAAAATTTTTGTATTTAATTTTTTTTATATCAAATTGTGATATAAAAAGTATAAGGTGACACAGAACATAAATTTGGGATCAAAGAATTTTGTGATGAAGCAATTTGAGTAACCAATTCTAAGTTGGAACCTTTTTTTGGTAATTTCCTAAAATTGTTAGTTGTTTCAAGTCCTTATAAATGTTTCTCGAAGTTAAAATTTAAAAAGGTGTTGAGAAAATATATTTTTTCAGAACTGCTAAATACCTGGCGCGCCCCCACTGGCTGACAGTTTAAAAAAAAAAAAAAAAAAAAAAAAAAAAACAGTTTTTTTTCACCCACTCATGGCATTCCACCTCAGTGGGGGTCTAAACCATTTTTGATATTTTTTAATGAAACATTCAAACTGTCACCAAATTTCAGCATTATTTTTGTGTGTGTTTCTTAACTTGATAAGGCTTAGAAGAAGTATTTCTTGTTTCATTTTGTACTCTTCAAGGATACATCCAAACTACTAACAAATTTCAGCATATTTTCTTCAATCTATCTCTTTCTCTTTCATAATAAAACTTACAAATAGTATTTCTTGTTTCACTTTGTAAAGAGAAGATACGAAACGACATTTGTAATATTGGAACAAAATTGTCAAATTATAATATTTTGATATTTTATTTACAACTGAAAATAACATGCCAATTTTATATTTATATAGGTTGAGACTACAATTACAAAAGCAAGAAGAGGTTTATTTTGTCCATTTTTGGGGAGGATTGTTTAAGAAAATTTTGAATTGGGACGAATTGAAAGTTGGTCCAACTTTGCCCTCTTGAGGTGTCTTATTTGAACGATTTGGAAACAACATACATATCATGGTGTGATTTTAAAACAATTATTTCACATTCAGTCTCCAGTGTAACAACATAAATTTCCTCTGTTTGATGGACATGTGATTGATTTTAACACCGCCACCAAAAGTTCTTTCAATTTTTGCATGAAAAGATTTATTTTTTCTTCACTTTTTCATCTTAAGAATGTCGTATTTGTTGAATATTATGAGTCTGATAAGTACTGAATATCAAACCCTAAATCTAATGAGGAGTTTAATAAGGGGTTTGGAGAGACCTCCTCAAAGTTGGGCTTGATTTTTTGAGCACTTGGATAATTTTTTTGTTAATTTCGCTTTGTCTTAATTTTTATATTTATAAATAGATGAACGGCATGTCTTATATTTTTTTATTTATAAATAGATGAAGGCATGTCTTGTATTATGAATGAGTTGCAATCAATTTTTCGTTTATAGTAAAAATCGTAACAGTCGTTGACGTAGTATTATTATGAGATGAACCACATTTTCTCATATTTTTTGTGTGATTAATTCAATTTGTTTTAATTTTCTTATTTGTTATTTTGTGTCTCACAAATCCTAATTAGAAATGTCGTTTTCCAAATAGTATTCATGCAAAATCAAGTCATTCAAGAGAAATTTACAATAATGATACATAGCTCTAATACTAGAGCTCTAAATGGAGCTCTAGTGAGGTGGAAAAGAGAGAGAGTAGAGAGAGAGAGGAGTATGAACCCCACCTTCACATGAACACTCTCCACATCATTAGAATTGCATTAGAGCTCTAAAATATTATTCGATAATGTGATTCATGAAATACATTTATAAATAAATAAATACACACAAGGCAAAGATACTTCTCATTTCTACTCTTCCAGATACTTGAAAACGTGCTTTTCAGATTGTTTTTGCACTCAGCATAATTTATACATAGTTGTGTGTCTAAACAATAAAATGAGAAACACAATCTACCCAGTTAAATTAAAACCCAAAAAAAAAAAAAAAAAGAAGAAAAAAGAAAAAGAGAGAAGAGAAACAAACAGCCAACAAAATGGGATGAACTAATTTAAAGTGGGAAAATTCCAGTTTCATAGATAAGCAGATATCCGGTACCACTCTCTAGTGTTCCATGCAAATGCAAAAAACTTGTCAACTCCAGGAGAGAGTAAGATGATACCGTATGCTGTTTGGAGGAATAGAGGTCGAAACGAGTCTTGCTTTTGAAGTCATTGGTTTTTGAAAAAATCAATTCCAAGATTCGTTCCTAAACCATCCTTCACCTGTGATGTGTGAATAAAGAGAAAAAAATCATGAAATAAGACATGAATTGAAATTATCAACCCACCAAAAGAATCAGCACTCTAGCAATCACAACATAACACAACAAATTTATATGCATACTTGGTCACAAATAAGAGTTGCAGCCCCCTGAAACTCCACGAAATTTGCCAACAAAAATTTTTTACTTTTTATTTTTTGATTCAAATTTGTTGAATGAACAAAATGATATATTGAATGATGAGAATGAACTTACATCAAGCCATGCTGCGGTTTGCTTCCAAATTAACCTTGACACTCGACCCATCATACTTGGAATTTCCATCTTTCATATTTCCTTTAATCAAATTCCCATACAACCCTCTGGAAGATTCCATGGCTTCAGAGATCTCCGCTTTCAGCTTCTCGTGCTTCTCTTTTAATACAGTGGAATCCATAACCTCTGCAAGGCTCTGCTTTATTTGTTGTTCCAAAACCATAATCTTACTTTTCGACTCCAAATCTGGGGTCTTCCCTGCCTTAGCAACCTCCAACTTCAATTGCTCGATCTTGTTCTTTAAATCCGATGAATTGATAACATCTTCAATTATGTGGTTAATTTCATCATTAAGTTCCTCTATCTTAACCTTGACGTCTGAGAATGAAGGCGGCTCAACATGCATACCCAAAGATTTTAGAACATCAGCAAATTTTATCTCCGTCTCTTCCTTCACCTGCAAAATTTTCTCCTTCAGATCCTGGTTTAACTCTGCAAATGTGGATACCCCCGAGTCTTTGATTTCCTTTTTTAGTGCCTCGATCTTTTCCTTCATATCAGGCTGATCCAAAACCTCAGTGAATTTCTCATTAATTTCCTGTTTTAATGTGCCGATTTTGTTGTCCTTCTCAGACAGATTCTTGGCTTTAGATATTTCCTCCAACATGTCAAGCTTATGTTTCAGGCTTGCATAATTAGGAGCTGCTGACAAACCTTGGTTGAACTCATCCTTAAGCTTCTCAATCTTGCCTTTCAAAGCCAGATTCATGGGCTGGTCCTTTGAATTCCTTGATTTTGCAAATTCTTCGCGAAGCATCACCAGCCTGTCCTTCAAGCCCATGGCTTTAACTGCTTCAGAAAATTCATGATCAACTTCTCTTTTCAGCTTCTCTATCATTTCATTCAGACCCAACTCTGGATGCTCAGTAGCTGATTCCTTGGCTTCCTGAATTTGCTGTTTTAGTTTTTCAACCTCATTCTCCAACTCCAGGTTGGTAGTCTTTCCACGATGGAGAATGGGTTCTTCTTTCTTTTTCATGTTGATTTTCTTTTTGGGATCTGCTGGAATTCCTTCTTGGAATCCACCAAGTTTTCGGAACTTTAGCATGCGATGTTTTAACAGTTCTTGTGTGTCCATCTTTATAAGCTCCTGTACAAACGAAGATGTGTGTTAGGATTTCGATGGAAACACATGATTGTTGCAGAGGAAATTATGTCAATATACTCACATCCATTGCATCAACAATAGCAGTTTTTATTTGTTGTGAAGTCCAATATGGATCAGCATGACCACCACCCAGTGGCTCCTACAAGAACCCCAAAGTCCAATTAAATATCTAATGTCTAGGAAAGTTTTGGATAGAGAAGCTGATCATATATAACTGCAAAATATCAACAAGTCATTGCCTCACGCATTGACTAGTGTTTGACTAGGGGGTGCTTAAATTGTATTATAGTGGAGAAGAATGTTACCGGTACAATTCCATCTGCAATTTGTAGCTTGCACAACTCTCCTGCAGTTATCTTAAGCTTCTCAGCAGCCTGCACAGGATAGTTACATTTATTTATATAGTATAATCTCTTAGACAAGCCAAACAGCAAAAGTTCAACAAAAACCTTTGGAGAAGCTTTAGCACTTTTCCACAAGATTGCTGCACATGCTTCTGGGCTGTATGATATTAAACAAAAAGGAGTCAATAGCGAAAGGAAGAAAGAAGGGGAAGGGGGGGGGGGGGGGTGTTTGGGGGCGCCGCAAATGGAAACAATAACACAAAGGAAAAATGCAAAATATTTGAGGAAGGTTAAAAGCCATATCCTTTAAGCAAAAAGGAGTCTACAAAAGAATATATGCATATTAAGCTGAGCTAAGCAGAATCTTATCACACTCAATTATCAGCTGAAAATAAATGTAATTGGAAAACAAATAGTTCAAATTTAAGCTACAAAGAATGTGAAATAATACATTACTAAGAGCAGGTAACTATAGCTAGCATAAGAAGATAAGAATCTGGCTCTCGGTAACTAAACCTGGTAATAATTTCCAATGTCTTTGTTCGGATAACCCTCCAAAAAAATTGGAGGGGAGGGGAAAGCAACAAACAAAGACTTTGCCAATAACATCTAATGATCATATAAGAGATTTCTCATATTCCAATTACTATGGCATATATTGTTGGTGGAGGGTAATTTTGCAGCTTTGCAAGAGGTATATGCAAATGACACGTAGAAAGCAGAAGTTAATCATGCATAAACCATATGCTATAGCAGTAAGCACAGCCATGTTGAAAATTTTACACCCACCAAATAATGTCAGAGACTCAGTGTTTAGGCTCCCTTCCACATTCTACACAGAAACTTCCTAACTTCTAAGAAAAATAAAAACAATAACGTGAGCACTTTACGTTCTTCCCCTAAGCTGTATTCCGACCCATTATTTCCAACCATTCAATAACTAAACTCAGAATCACTTATTATAGTTGTCGTCCTCACTTTTGAAAACTTAAATGAAGACTTCCAGTCATGGTTGTTAAAATCGCGATCCGGATCGTAGGATCGTACAATCCTACGATCCTACTTTGCCAAAACGATCCAGATTGTTGTAGGATTGATGTTATAACAGGATCGCAAGTAGGATCGTATGGGATCGTAGGTAGGATCGCAAGTACGATCGTAGATTTTATGATTTTTCACCTTATTTTTAATATGTATCATTTTAATTTTAATTTTTATCTTTTTTTTTAATAGAAAATAGGATCTTACGATCCTCGATCCGATCCTACAATTCGATCCACCAAACCCTCTCACCGATCCTACTTAGGATCCCGATTTTAACAACTTTGCTTCCAGTTAAAATATTTTGTCCATGACCAATCAATTTGCACATCTTTAGTGTGAACATATGAACATGAATGCACTTCATTGTCCGATGTGTGAAGGGGAGACGGATCAGGGTATTAAAGATAATAAATGTATCACTTACTATATCCATATTTACAGCAATCTCATTAGTCTTTAAGGATATGTATAATAACCCAAATAAACAGGAAAATAATATGTACCCAAAAAAAGGAAAAGAAATAAAGAAAAGAAAAGAAAAAGAAAAAGTAGTCAAGTAACATGCAGATCAATGGCAAGGGATCAAAGGATGGTATGATGAAAAATGACAGGCACATTCCTCAAAGTCAGAGCACAAGTCAAGTGCTCTACAAATATTGAATTACAAATGTGTTTAAAATAAGATATGAAAGGCACATCTTAAAACTTGCTTGGCAAGAAGTAAAATCCGTTCAACATATTAAGCCTTATGTTCTTGAAGCAATGTCAGATGATAGTGGGATTACTTTGAAAACAACTTGAAAGCGGACTTTTGTCCTGCAAGTCATTAGCCATGAAAGTAATAATCTACAAAACTGGGATTAATGCACCACATAATTGAGATTCACCCCCCATGCACTTGGCGACAATACACAATAACCACAATGCCAACAGTAAATTTGTGCAATTTAAAATATTACAACTGCAAAACTGCCAATATCAACTCACCTGGCAACATAGAAAACTGCATTTTCAAGCATTAACAATTTATTAGCACAGCCAATGGCCAGAGCACCACCAGAACCACCTTCCCCAATAACAAAGGAAACAATTGGTACTTTCAGACCAAACATAGTCCTCAAGTTGTGAGCTATGGCTTCACCCTGCATCAGGTAAAACAAGCGACTTGGTAAGCCTGAAACATGAGAATTGCACAAGCTTGAAGATACAATTACCCACATACTTGGCCCAGTTCCTCGGATTTAAGGTCGGCAAATGCCCCCGGAGTGTCAATGAAAGTAATAATTGGGAAACCATGGTGATTCATGAATACATCATGCAATGCCTTATGTAACTATTGAAAACAAAAGAGTGAGATGCTAAACATAACCTTGTTCAGAAGGATAGCTTTAGCCTTTAGGGATTGATTTTATTTCCAAACTCTGTAAATTATATTTTAAAAAAGTTTTGCATGTTCATTCCAGAATTAAGAAATCACCTCTTAAACTACATACCCATGGGGAGTAGGCATCCCAAAATTGCGTTGAATGTTCTCCTTTGTATTTCTACCCTTTTGATGACCCATGAACATGTAACTTCTACCATTTATAGTTCCAAGACCAGTGACAATAGCAGGATCATCATAGCCGGACCGATCTCCATGAAGCTCCACAAACTGGACATAATTTAATTTGAGAGGTTGTTTCTTTAGTATCAAGAAGGAAAATTAATAGATTTAATGAAATTGGAAATATAATAAGGTAGAAAGACCAAGAGTAATATACCCTTTCAGTAATATTTGACACATGATCAAGAAAAGTTGGTCTATTAGGATGCCGAGCAATATTTACTCTCTGTATGGGAGTCAGGTGTGTGTATAGATCCTTTAGAGCCTGAAATTAACATTGAGAAGACATAAGTAAAGTTTACACCGAGAAATTAAACTAAGAGCAACGAAATAGAAAAATATCACAAATTATGTGTTGGTGCATTTTGATGCACTATGTATTTTAATATTAAAATATAATGTTTTGTAAATATATATTTAAAAAAAAGATAAAAAATGTGTAGAATCCCTATAAAGACAAAATAATAAACAAATAGAAGAATAGAAGATTGTAGATTTCATATGGCAACAAAATAGAAAAGCTGCCATTGGTAAAATAATAACTAAAGAGGAGCAAAGTTATATGAGAACCCACCGACTTAATGAGAAGCTGCTAGAAATGAACATGTGTTAAAAATGAATTAATAAAACATTCAAGCTTTTGTCCTTAAATCAATTTAGTCGGTTGTACTCACTAAGTGTGTCGGTTACTTTCATTATATGTGTGTGTTCCGTAGCCGAGAGCTGTGTGTGAGTTACCAAGGAAATTGTCTCTTCTCCTTTTTTTATTTTAATTTCCTAATGACTGTCTAAAACAATTATGTTGCCATCTGAAAGCAGCAAAATAAATTTGAAACTTGACAGGGATAGGCCCACAAGGACCACGGCCCACCATGAGTAAACCCAAGCCCACCATCTAGATCCCATTACACAACCCGGTCAAGAAACCCAGCATACCGAGGCCAATCGAGCAGGAAGGCCAATGACGCCGGACACGTGGCGGGTGCGTATCAGCCGGTCACAGACAAAGATCTGCAAAGTTATTGCCACAGCACATCACCATTAATGCAACCCATCACAGCATTTATTGCGAAAACACCCCTCAGCCGGAATGGCGCCCCCTCACCCTGAACAAGACAAACCACGGCGCAAGCTTTCGGCGGGAAGGTCAGAACGGCTGAGACAGCGAAATGATTACCAAAGGATATAAGCAAAGCTCGAAGACAAGAAGAAGGTTAAGTTTTCCATCCCTATCTCTCTCACTCTCTTTACATTTTCGTCCATCACCTTCTCTAATTCGTACACCGGAGGGTTCGCCGGGGGACTACCCCGTTCCCCGATTGAACTTGCTTGCAGGTTATCAAGTGGGCTCGAGGAGCTTGGATCGGTCTAGCCCATTCACCAGGACAAACTGTATTATCAATTGGCGCCGTCTGTGGGAATTCGATTTGTCCGCGCGCCAGTTGTGTTCATTGCCGCCGGAGACCCTTTTTCAGCAACCTTTTTCATCTCATCCGTCACGTGCATGGTAACGACCAGATCCATGGCTTCCCACCATAATGCTGCCGATCACCAGACCAACCCTCCCAATCCAAACAACTCACCACAGTACTTCATCGAGCTCACCAACAGCATCAACCGCATGGCCGAACAAAACCAGGCCTTAATCAACGCTCTGCTCCAACGGAACCTCCCTATTCCTCCACCACCTCCAGATATTCCACCCCATCCAGACCAAGTTCCAGGCCATACTGTCCCACAACCCAATCCTCCCAACTCGGGGGGCTTGCAACCCCCTCACCCGCATATACATCCACCTCCTCCACCCCCACGTCCGTCAGTCATAGCTCCAGCTCCCGAGGGAGAAGCTAGCAGCGTCAAATCTGTCTCCTCTGGCGGTGACAACATTCCCTTTGGGGCCCGAACTCCGAGCCATGAAACTCCAACTCCAAGGGGTCATGCAGAACATCCAACATAAACCCTCCACTACAGCAAACTCCCCATTTGTCGCCTCCATCAGAGACAAACCCCTACCCCCTAAGTTCAAAATGCCTACCATTGACCCCTTCGACGGAACAACCGACCCCGTCGACCACCTGGAGACCTACCGTACACTCATGATCCTCCATGCCTTCCCTGACGAAATCATGTGCCGAGCCTTTCCTGTGACACTGAAAGGGTCGGCTCGGCTATGGTTCGATCGGTTGCCACGGTCGGTCTCCACATTTCAACACCTCGATGACTCCTTCCCGAGCCACTTCATCGGGGCCCAACGCCCGGCTGACGGCATGACCCAACTCCTCAACATCCGCCGACGGAGGAGTCACTGCGCAGCTTTGTCACTCGCTTCAACACCGAAGCCTTACAAGTTGCTGAAAATGACGATAAAGTCATCCTCACCGCCTTCATGGCTGGTCTGCGATCATCCGATTTCCTCTTCTCCCTCTCCAAGAACCCCCCAACATCCATGGCAGCCTTGCTCTCCAAAGCCCAAAAGTACATGAACGCCGAGGATTCTCTAGCCGCTCGGCAAGACTCCACAACTAAATATCTGACCCCCAGAGAAAAGAGAAAAGACCAAGAGCCCAGTAACACCCGACCTCATAATCAAACTTCCCGCTATGCCGACCGACCTCCTCGCGCCGACCGGTCGGCACCAGTCAGACCCCCCGGTCGGTTCGAGCGATATACACCTCTCAATACTCCCATGGAACAAGTTCTCAACCAGATCCAACGGGATTACCCCCTCAAGTGGCCTCTTCCTCCACGGAACCCTTCCGTCCGTAAAGACCAGTCCAAATATTGCCGTTTCCACCAGGATCATGACCATAACCCCGACGACTGCATCAGCCTCAAAGATCAAGTGGAGGCCCTCATTCGCCAGGGGCGCCTGAGCCGATTCACAGACACCCGCCCTCAGCAGAGGCAAAGGACCGAGCCCCACAGAGACAATCACAGGCATACCCCTCCACGGCGACCAGCTCAACCAGACCAGGGGCATGATCGACCCCCCCAACAACATCGGCCTCAAGGTAATCCACCTCCGCCAGTTGGTGAAATCAGAGTTATTTCAGGTGGTCTTGCTTGTGGGGGACCATCTCGCCATTCAGAGGCGAGCTTCGAAGATACGACAGGCTCGATAAGACAGCTACGGTCGACCGACCCCCCAAGCAACCCAAGCAGTGGACAGAGCCCATTACCTTCACGGACGCCGACTGTGCAGGCATCCGTTATCCACACGATGATCCCCTTGTCATCTCCACTGTCCTCTCCAATTATAAGGTCAGACGAGTCCTCATTGACAATGGCAGCTCGTCGGACATCATTTTCCTCAACTGCTTCCGCCGCGAAGATCGGGGAAGAGCACATCCCCCTCCAAACTCCTCTGGTTGGTTTCACCGGCGACCGGGTGACCTCTGTTGGCTCCATTGATCTCCCCATCACCATTGGAGAGTACCCACGGCAGACCACGAAGTTGCTTACTTTCTTTGTTGTTGACTGCCCCTCTGCTTACAACATCATCCTCGGCCGCACCGCCCTCAATGCCTTCCAAGCCATCACATCCACCTACCACCTTGCCCTCAAGTTCCCTACTGATTTCGGGGTCGGAACAGTGAGAGGAGAACAGACCGTCGCTAGAGAATGTTATGTGGCCTCACTTAAAGAAATCAAACTGAAGGAGGCAATGATCATTGAAGGACTTGACGTCCGGGATGAGGATGAACTGATCAGAGGCGAACCCGTGGAGGACCTCGTCGAAGTTAACATCGATCCCACCAACCCACTCAAAACTGCTAAAATCGACAGCCAACTGCCTTCCCAAGCAAAGGCCGACCTCACCGCTCTCCTGACCGAACACAGAGACGTCTTCGCCTGGACTCATGCAGACATGCCAGGCATTGACCCCTCTTTCATCACCCACCGCCTCAGTATCGAGCCTCATTTCCGACCTTACCGACAAAGGCAGCGCATTTTCCATCCAGAGCGCAACAATCTCATAGCTGCAGAGGTTGACAAACTTCTCGAGGCCCAGTTTATCCGAAATGTGGATTATCCTAAGTGGCTGTCCAACGTGGTCCTGGTTCGCAAAAACAATGGCAAGTGGCGTCTCTGCGTCGACTACTCCGACTTGAACCGAGCTTGTCCCAAAGATAGCTATCCTCTCCCCCGCATTGATCTACTGGTCGACGCCACGGCCGGTCATCAAATGCTTAGCTTCATGGATGCTTTTTCAGGGTACAACCAAATCGTGATGCACTCATCCGACCAGGAACACACATCTTTCATCACCGACCGGGGCACCTACCACTACCGTGTCATGCCGTTCGGACTAAAGAATGCTGGGGCCACCTACCAACGTTTAGTCAATACAGTCTTCCACCATCAAATCGGACGGAACATGGAAGTTTATGTGGATGACATGCTAGTCAAGAGCAAACTCTCCGCTGACCACCTCACCGACCTACGAGAGACTTTTGCCACCCTTCGCAAATATCAGATGAAGCTCAACCCAGAGAAGTGCGCCTTTGGCGTAGGGTCCGCAAGTTCGGTTTCATGGTCACCAACGACATCGAGGCCAACCACGAAGATCAAGGCCTTGACCGAGATGCAGTCACCCAAAACCGTTAAAGAGGTCCAAAGGCTCACCGGCAGAGTGGCAGCCCTCAATCGTTTCATCTCCCGCGCAACGGATAAGTGCCTACCATTTTTCAAAGTACTGCGGCAGACTTTTGAATGGACAACTGAATCAGAAGAAGCCTTTCAACAGTTAAAACAGTGCATGGCCAATCCTCCCCTTCTCTCACAGGCAATTACCGGCGAGCCCCTCTTCCTCTACCTAGCAGTATCAAGCACACCGAATCGATGCAAAGACTCATCGAGAGGGCGGCTCAATCCAACGACGGTCTACTACATCACCGGGCTCTCGGGAGGCGAGCAGAACTACCCCCTATTAGAAAAGCTGTCCCTGGCCTTGGTCACCGCGTCCAGACGACTCCGCCCCTACTTCCAAGCCCATTCGATAGTGGTTCTCACCGACCAGCCCCTGAAGAAGGTCATGCAGCAACCAGAGCTCTCAGGCAGACTCATGCAGTGGTCAGTAGAACTAAGCCAGTTCGACATCTCTTATCGCCCCCGGACAGCAATCAAGGGGCAAGCCGTAGCCGACTTCATCTTGGAATTCACCAACCCAGCCCCAACCACTAACCCTCCACCCCCACCAACTCCGCCAGAGCCTGAAGACCCTCATTGTTGGACACTCAATGTTGACGGCTCGTCTCGCAGAGAAGGCAGCGGGGCTGGCCTCATCCTCAAATCCCCCGAAGGGGGTTATTTCAAATGTGCCCTCCGCCTCCTGTTTGCGGCCAGCAACAATGAGGCCGAATACGAAGCATTGATAGCAGGACTTCGTCTAGCCAAAGACATTGGTGTTAGCCACATTCGCGTGTTCAGTGACTCCCAACTTATCGTCGGCCAGATCACGGGTGAATTCGATGCCAGGGACACCACAATGCGGACTTACAGGGACATGGCGCTCACACTTGTTCGTCTCTTCAACACTTTCCAGATCAGACACATACCTAGGGCGGAAAACTCCAAAGCAGATGAGATGGCCCAGCTGGCCTCCGCCGACCAATCCGACCTCAGCCATGGAGTTCGCCTCGAATACCTGACTCACCCGGCCATCTCACCCGACCTGCAAGAAGTGCAATTCCTCCAGACGGAACCCGTCCCTTGGGCATCCGACATCTTCCTCTTCTTGACCACTGGAGAACTCCCAGATGACCAACAGCAGGCTGCCAAGGTCAGAGCTCGGTCGGCTAACTACATTCTGGTCGACGGCGTCCTCTACAAGCGCGGTTTCTCACGACCGTACCTGCGATGCCTCAGCCCCGCCCAAGCAACCTATGTAATGCAAGAGATCCATGAAGGAATCTGTGGCAATCATTCGGGTGGCAGGTCTCTCGCACACAAAGTACTCCGTACAGGCTACTTCTGGCCGACCCTCAACAAAGATGCCTCTGATTTCGTCTTTGAAATCGACAAGTGTCGGTAACCCAACATCCCCATGCTCCTCCCTGGTGATCACTCTCTGCGACCCTTGCTCGCCAAATGGGGTATCGACCTGGTTGGCCCACTTCCCACTGGTCGCGGCCAGACCAAGTTCGCAATTGTTGCCATTGATTACTTCACGAAGTGTGTCGAGGCAGAATCCCTCGCCACAATAACCGAGCGGAACACCACCAAGTTTATCTGGCAATCGATTGTCTGCAGATTCGGCATCCCTCAGGCCATCGTCTCCGACAACGGCAAACCGGTCGACAATGCTAGAATCAGAAATTTTGTGCAGATCTCCAAATTCAACCATGCTTCTCTTCCCCCGGTCACCCCCAAGCAAATGGCCAAGTTGAGGTCACCAACCGCTCTCTCCTGAAGATCATCAAAACTAAGCTCGAAGCTGCTAAAGGCCTTTGGGCTGAGGAACTACCACATGTACTCTGGGCCTACCGAACCACTGCTGGGACTCCTACTGGGGAAACCCCTTTTCGCTTAACATATGGCGCTGAAGCGGTCATTCCTGTGGAAGTCGGTCTGCCCACCCCCAGGGTCTTACATCTGGATCTCGCCTCAGTCGAAGAACTCCGTCGGCGGACTGGATCTCATCGAAGAGCTTCGAGAGGCTAACGCTATCAGTTAACCGTGCCAGTAAAAATGAGAACACACTACAACCGAGTCAGACCACGGGAGTCCTCTACCGGCGACCTTGCCTTGAGAGAGGCAACCTTTGCCACAAAAAATCCAACCGAGGGCAAGTTGGCAGCCAAATAGGAGGGGCCCTACGTGGTGAAGGCCATACGGCGAGCACTTACCGACTTCAAGATATGGATGGCGAGACCTTCCCCATCCCGGAATCTTGAACATCTGAGCGTTACTATCAATGAATCCTTACTTTTGTATTGTCAAAATTGTTGTATTTTCCTTTTTCAATACATAATACAAATATCATTTGGAGTTCCAACTTTCTATAATTCAACCGCGAATGTAGCTTCCATGAAACTTTTATTTGCGGCGCCACTTTCAAAAGCCTCGGTCAGGACTGAGCACCTACAAAAGCCTCGGCGGACCGAGCACTTTCAAAAGCCTCGGTCAGACTGAGCACCTACAAAAGCCTCGGCAGACCGAGCACTTTCAAAAGCCTCAGTCCAACTGAGCACCCACAAAGCCTCGGCGGACCGAAAGCACTTTCAAAGCCTCGGTCAGGCGACTGAGCACCTACAAGCCTCGGCGGACCGAGGCACTTTCAAAAGCCTCGGTCCGACTGAGCACCTAGAAAAGCCTCGGCAGACCAGAGCACTTTCAAAAGCCTCGGCCTCGAAAGGCACTTTCCAAAACCTCGGTCGAGAACCGGACTGAGCACCTTTAACCCGGATCGAGAACCAGACCTGAGCACTTTCAAAAACCTCAGCCAGACATGAGCATTTTCACAAGCCCCAGTCAGACCTGTGAATGAAAGCTCATAAAGCAAAACACTCAGTCATGGTCTGACGCTTAACCACTTTTTCAAGATAATTTGACACTTAGTCATATTTTAAAGATGTTTTCCCATATTTCATTTGCAAATCACATCTTCAACATTAGATTTCAGTCTACTTTTTCAAGGTAATTTGACACTTAGTCATATTTTAAAAATGTTCTCCCATATTTCATTTGCAAATCACATCTTCAACATTACATTTCAGTCTACTTCCATGCTCATTCAATTTGAAACATTACTTTCCAGATTCCCCTCACACTTAAACAAATTTGCTATTTCACTCTGTATTAGAAAATTCCTTATCCTATTCTGACTTGGATTTTGGCATGACTTTAGTTTCACCTTGCTTTACTGCCTGGCACAAGCATTTGCTGAAAACATCAGTGCACAAAATAATCACAAGAAAAACAAACCAGACCAAACCAACACAAGGGGAAATATACTGGAATCATCAACTAGAACCATAAGTGCCATTTTATTCATTCAAAAATGTGTGTACAAATTACTTACATCCTTTTCAAAAAAAAAAAAAACAAACAAACAACAAAACCATAAAACTCCTAAGTCTACTCATCATGCAGATCACTCCTCCTCCTCGCTCGAAATGAGGTCCGCTTCTTCAATCCCCTCCGAAGTGCAGGCCACATCATCCTCTTCAACCACCACTGCTAAAATCGAGCTCGGGAGCAGTTCTTGACCTTGCGCTTGAACATTTTCCACCATTGTCCCCGATGCTCTGCCATTTCATGCTTATAGAAGTCCATGCTTTGGAAGCTTGCAATCACCGGACTCGGCCCTCGTGATGCGTCTTCGATGGGCAGACCCCGATCTCCTCCTCGCTAGGTGGCTGGCAACCAGCGTCGACCGCCATCTGGAACTCAGAGACCCTTTGAATTAATGTACTGCAACATCTGATCGAGGTAGGTTGCCCTTTCGAGGCCGCCGCCTTCTCTTAAATCGGCTCCTTTGTAGGGCCTCCTTGTCACCGCAGCCTTGGCTCTCTCGGCCTCGGCTCCTTCCTCCAGCCTCCCTCTGCAGTCAACCTTCCCTCTGCTTCAAGTTGTTTTGAGGTCTCCCTTTCCCAGACTACCCTACTCGCTCCGCCTCCCACTCCTTTCGCAGGCTCTCCCTCTACTCCAGCGCCCTAGCACGCTCGTCCTCCACCTCCTTTTGCAGAGCCTCAGCCTTCGCATCTGCATCATCTCTCTGCCTGACGAGCTCTTCGTTATTGTTCATGGCCTCCTCATGCCGCTCGGCCTTGATGTACAGCCTCCTCCACTTTTTTTCGCCACTATTAATCGAACTCGAGCGACACAACCCTTCGGCGCGTGTCCTCCAAGTCTGACTTGACTGATGGCAGCTCGGTGTGGGCAGTCTTCCATGCAGCACTTTTCTTCTTCAGCTTGCTCAGTGCGCCTTGGCCTCTTGGCTTTATCTTGGCCGCGGCTTTCCTCGTGAGCCTGCCAGGGTAGTTACCTCTATTTGCGCGGAGCATAACCCCCTGAACAGGTCGGCCTCACCAAATCCAGCGGCCGAACGCAGAGCTGGCTCCTCCACCATCTTCACTAGGCGATCTGCCACCGCCTTAGCTGGGCCTCCATCTCCCTCCAGCCTTCCAGCTACTGCACGCGCATGGTAAATTGTGGAGCCCAAGCCAACTCTTTCCTGAGGCACAGAGCCCCTTTGGGTCTGCTCCCTCCCACTTGGCTCTGCCCCAACCAACCCAACTTCTGCTTGCACCACTGGGGTCTTCTCCAACCTCCCACTTGGCTCGCCCCCAGCCTGCCCAGCCCCCACTTGTTCTGCTGGGGTCTTCTCCACCACGTCCACCGTTGGACTGGCTATCACCACTTCGGGGGTGTCCTTTGTCACAAGGACCTCTGCCCCAACTGAGACGACCACCCCTTCTGGGGTCTGCTCCACCTCCCCACCCTCCACTTGCTTGGCCTTGCTGGCCCCTTCCATCCTTACCTCATTTCTTCTTTTCTGGGCTGGTTCCTCCCCAACCCGCCTCAACCTCTTCTTTTTCTTCCCTACCCCCAGCGCCTCCATCTCCTTCAACGACCTCTCCTTCAGAGGATCTTTTGGAAGCAACCGCGGAGCAGACTCACCCAAACTCTTCTCTCCCAAGGGTTTGGGACGAGGTCGAATCCTCTCCCTCGCCACTGGCTGAGGAGGTCGGTCGGTTTGGGCCTCCTTGAACTTCTGGGCCTTTACCAGCATGGCTTGATCTTCCGCCTCTTGCGCCTTCCTTCTTACCTCCAGCTCTGATCGGTCGAGGTCTTCATCGATCGGTTTTGGGCCCAACCCAGCTTCAAACAGCGCCGACGGCTGAACCAACTCGTCCCACTTGACCTTTTCCTTTTCCCTCCACTCCTTCACCTTCTTTACCCTCTCTTCCGCCGCCCCCAACTTTAGCTCTGCATACTTGGCTGGAACCTTGCACACGGTGCGCACACCAGCCCCAGCAGAGATGGACACATAGAACCACCGCGGCCCCCAAACTTTGATGGACGTCGGTAAACCAGCCACCAAACCCTTCCTCGCTAACGCTGAAGGGTGATCCAGTCTCTAACGTCACGAAGCCTTGTAATGACCAAAGAACTCCCCACCGTCATGGCCACCCTCCGGTTCGCCTTGGCCAAGCACTTGCGAGCGGCCAGGATTTTCCATGCATTGGGCATCAGTTGCCCTGGTGCTACCTCCAGGTGGTTGAGCACATCTACCATGATTTGCGGCAGAGGCAACCTCAGTCCACCTTTTAGAGCTTCCTCGTAGAGGGAAACCGCTCCCACCCTGACATCAGACGGCCTCTCTGTCGATTTTGGCACCTGCACTTCCAACTCCACCGGAATCTGGGAGTTCTCGCGGATAGCCTCAATTCGCCGCCGTAATAATGGATCTATCAGCCCTCGAATGCGATGGTGCAGTTCCACTGGTGATTGGTCTTGCCGTTTCCACCGATTCCCCCCCTTGCTGGACCTATACAGAGTCACCAGTTCCTCTGCATCATCTTCCCCCAGTGGATCTACTCTGACAATTGCTGTCTCTTCGTGGGCCATTTCTAAAAGTGTTTGCGAATAGCTTCGACGCAGTGCTAAAAATCGAAGAAGTGTTTCAAGGAGTGTCGTGAGCAACGAAGAACTACCACCGAATGTTTTGAGTTTTGTAAAGTAGGTGAATCGTATGATACCAAAAGCCCACGGTTTGCCGTATTCCAAGGATCCAAATTAATGTTCGCGGTTTGAAAACTTTTCAAATCATCCGCCAAAACTGTCTCATCAATGCCCATAATAATGCCACGGCCTTCATTCACGATCCAACGCTTGACCTTTCCCTCCCGAAATCCCACGTGTATGGTCCCGATCGCGACCGCGCCTTACCCTGTCTTTTCCACTTTACCTATCACGTGACACGCCGCCTCTTGAGCCCGCTCTCACCTTTCGGCCGCCCTCACGCTCGGTCACCTCCTTTCGGCCCTCATTTCGGTCACCCTCGCTTCGGCCTCTCTCCTCGGTCCCGCCTCGGCCTCACCCGCTCGGCCTCCCTCGCTTCGGCCTCTCGGTCGATCTCCCTACTGATCGGATTCATCTTTCTTGTTACTATTCCCTTCGTTGGACTAAAGCTGCACTCGGGAATGGGGGACTACTGACAGGGATAGGCCCACAAGGACCATGGCCCACCATGAGTAAACCCAAGCCCACCATCTAGATCCCATTACACAACCCGGTCAGTAAAACCCGGTACAGCTGGAGGCCAACTGAGTAGGGAAGGCCAATGACGCTCGGACACGTGGCGGGTCGAAACGAGCAGTCGGCAGACAAAGATCTGCAAAGTTATTGCACAAGACATCACCATTAATGCAACCCATCACGGCATTTATTGCGACAACACCCTCGGTAGGAATGGCGCCCCCTCACCCTGAACAAGACGAACCACGGCGCAAGCTTTCGGCGGGAAGGTCAGAACGGCTGAGACAGCGAAATGATTACCAAAGGATATAAGCAAAGCTCAAAGACAAGAAGAAGGTTAAGTTTTCCATCCCTATCTCTCTCACTCTCTCTACATTTTCGTCCATCACCTTCTCTAATTCGTACACCGGAGGGTTCGCCGGGGGACTACCCCGTTCCCCGATTGAACTTGCTTGCAGGTTATCAAGTGGGCTCGAGGAGCTTGGATCGGTCTAGCCCATTCACCAGGACGAACTGTATTATCAAAACTCATAACCGTTTTTCCTAGTTATCTTCAAATACTACTTCCCTTTGTAAGAGGGGTTGGATTCCTTTTTGTTTTTGCTTCCCTTCTTTTCTGAATAAGGAATTAACATGAATACGAGAAAATTACAAGCCTTTAACATGCCTCTATCACTTCAACCACAGGTACAGGTAGATGGTTTGGATCAATAAAACAAAGAAAAATACCCAATCAAATCTTAATGTGAACTCAAAGAACCCTTCTTCTTTCCCAACTAAAAAATTTAAAAATAAAAGTTAGATTCAGCATGTTGAATTTTATAGGACATTGAAATTTGGTTGGAGAATGGTTTACAAGGTTTCAAATCCCAGTGTAGATTAGAAGTACCCAACAACAAAGGTCATACCTCTGCCCTGTAATAAGGTTTCAAATCCAAGCAAGTGAAAGGTCATACCTCTGCCCTGGATGAATTTTGGATACAAATTTACAGCAATATCATTTCTTGTATTCTTTGTATCATCTTGATGCTCTTTCAATAAAGTATTATTATTTATCAAAAAAATAAAATAAAATTTACAGCAATATCATAAAGAAATTTACAACAATATCATAAATGTCTCAAATACTTGAATGCCACTATCAATTCATGAACAAACACAGAAGAATACCATAGTAGGATGCGCAACAAGATGCAAGCCTAACCAATTTCCTGATATAAGGATAGGACTATTAGTTACAAGTTCTATTATTAAAGTATTTCGTACAGTCAATAGAGATAAATATTTAGAGACTAATTAATCAAACAGTACAGTCCAAATAGGATTCTGAAAGTAAATTAATGTCAATATAGCAAAACTCAAGAATCAAATATGGAGACTAGGGGCATGTAGAATTGTCAAACCTGTTGGTACTTATTCTCGAGTGAGATAATTTGATCAGTGAAGTCCAGACCAGTTTCATTCGCCATCTTTTGTACCTGCAACCAAACAAAAATATAATCTTGGGGCAAACTCTTACATGTTCTCTATTCATAACAAATTACATTTGTCAAAAGGGTGTACATCAATTATCTTCTTTTGTAGAGCCATTAGAGGCTTCTCAAATTCCAAAGTAACTGGCTTTTGCTTCTCCTTCAAAGGCTTGAAATGCGAAAGATGACTGAGGACTCCACCCTTCACATTAGGATCTGCATCATCTGGCCACGGATACTCGTGCTTCTTTCCCTTTCTAACCTTTGCAGAGACCGTAAAATCCCTCCTTGTTGCGCCTAACCGTGCCCTCCCTAGGGCTTTCAAAGGCACACCAGTAACACCATTAATTGAGCTACGAAGATGATCCGAAGCTGAAGTTCCAGATGCCAAGTTTCCAGTAAATGTTACCGGAGAATGAGAAAGTGAAGCCATTCTCCAAATCCAGATTAATTCCACCAAACAGATCTTCAATTCAAAGACAGCAACAAATTATATATTTATATATATATTTCTTAAAATAAGTTATAGTAAAGCTACGGTGGTTGCTGAGAATGTAAATGAAACTAAAAGAAATTGAAGTTCGGAAGCTCTAATTTTTTCCATAATCAACAAAACTTAAATCTCAGCTATTTCATAGAAGTTGACAATTTCAAATTTTGGATAAACAATAAGACAATCAGTTTATTTAAGTTTTCAGATTTTATTTTATTTTATTTTATTTTTTTAATACTAAAACTAGTTTGGCAAACTAATTTGAAAACGATACAAAATTTCAAATTTTTTTTTTATTTTCAAAATTCATTTTATTTCACCAATCTAGTTTTAATTTTTTCCCCAAAATTTTAACAAATAGATTTGAAAACTATTTTTTATTTTCATTTTTTGGAAATACTAAAACTAGTTTGGCAAACTAATTTGAAAACGATACGAAAATGATGAATTTTTTTTTTTTTTTAAATTTTAAAATTCATTTGATTTGATCAAACTAGTTTTAAATTTTCCTAAAAAAAAATCACAAATATGTTTGAAAACTAAACCAAAAATAAAAAGCTCAGATACAATCTAAAAACTACGGAACACATTCAACACGTATTGAATTAAAGCTTGAGAGATCGTTCCAAACCAAACCTAAACATAAGAAATGCAATGAAGATTGATACGAATAAAAAATCAAACAGTAAATAAAAAGCTCGAGATTCAGAGTAGATGATTTACCTGAGTGTTGAGATCGCCGGAGAGAGAGTATCTGAGAGCGCGATCGAGAGACCTCTCCGAGTGTCGCCCCTTCGAATGAGAGTAGAGAGAGAGAGAGAGAGATTATGACGCAAATGAATGAGAGAGAAAGAGAGTGAGCATCGAGAAGACCGTCAAAGAGGCCTTTGTTTGGGTGGGTATTTTGGCGTGTTGTAGAGAGAGAAATAGCAAGAAAGTGGCGTCGATACTTCTTATGCGAGAAGAGATGGGTGTCATAAAGAGCCAGCTTTTTTCGGTTTGGTCGTTAAACAGAGAGAGAGAGAGTGGGTTGAGGGGGTTGACACACACAGCTCGGTTCTGGAGGTTGCTGTCGTGTGGTGTGTGCGTGCTGTAATGTAACATTGCGCACGTGTTTTGGGCATCGGTGGCTTCTAGGGTCTCCCCTGTTGGGCTTGCCTCCGACGATTTTATTAGGCCCGTTTGAGTATATGCTATTTTAATAATTTTTTAATTAAATTATGAGAAAAAAATTAATATATTTAATTTTTTTAATTTTTAATAAAAAGATTCGTAAAAGTAGAGAAAAAAATAAAATTTTTATTTTTTAATATAGGTTATAGATTTTTTTTTGTTTTTTTAGTAATTTTTTGAGTTTTAAGCTAAAAGCATTGCATGCCAAATGAGGTCTCAATGTTTTTGGTTCCAGTTTTTTTGAATTTAGTTTTTTTAAATTAAATTTTTTATTTTTGCGTATTTTTTTGTTTTTAGTGAATATTTTAAAAAATTTAAGCAGTTTTTTTACTTGTTTAGTTGCAGTTTACTTAGATATATCTAAAAAATAAAATATTTGTGAATAAATATTTTAAAAATTAATAAATACACCAAAAAAAAAAACTAAATTTTTGTTTTTGTTTTTTTTTTTTTTTTTGTATTTAGTGAATTTTTTTAAAAAAAATTATAAAAATTATATTTTTTAAGTATATTTATGTTAGGTGTATCTAAAAATTTTAAAAAAAAATACTTAAAATATTTTAAAAATTCAATAAAAATATAAAGATAAAATTTTCATGAGAAGTAAATTTTAAAAACTGAAAACAAACCAGCTGATTAGTTTACTAAACAGACAATGACAAGCAATGGGCCTGAGTCAGTTGGGCCAACCTATGGGACACCAAATTTCACTCACAACTGTTTGGGAGGAAGGCTTTGGACTAAAATAATTAATAAAGATAAAATATATTAAAATATTATATTTAAATTATAATAATTTTTTTCATAACTATCAAATCAATTATAAATAAATAAATAAAAATTATCTCTCCAAATATAATTTTTTTAGGCGGACTAAAATAGCTAAAATATCAAAAAACAAATTAAAATAACCAACTTTTCAAACGAGTTCAAAAGTGAGAGGAAAAATTCATTCCAACAATGATATCATGTGTTAGCATTGACGCGTGATATTACCATATAAGTATAATATATTTCACAATGTAGATGTGGTAAGTTAGTGGGATGAGTTGGAATGTAGTTATTCTAATATTGTAAAATTTATCCTTTATATGGGAATTTATTATGCAATGATGATATTACATGTCAACATTGACGTAATATTACTGTTGCACTCAAGTTTTACATTGAGAAATAATTTATTGCAACAGCGATACCATGTTAACATCAGTACATGCTCCAACAGTTAAATTTTTAAATCAAGAGATTAATTTTAGAAAATGAGACACCCACTTCTTAAATGTGATATCTAAATTCGAATCTTACCACTATATATATGATTTCTTATTCACTTATTTTGCTCCTTCTAAACAACAAGTATAATATGTTGGATATATTTGCAAAATCTTATTGTTAACTCCTAGAAGTAAGTAAATTTGGATGTTTAGGGTATTGTTTCTTGACAATAATGCGTTCCAATTTACTTGATACACCTAAGTAATTCCGTGCATCTGAATTTGTTATGTAAGGATGAGTGTGACTTTACCTTAAAGAAGTTCCTCACTGGCAACATAATTTTCTAAAATATATTTACAAAAAAAAACATAATACCACTAATACTATGTAATTTATCCTTATAAACACACTCATCACAAGCTTTTAACATTTTGCACCCAAAATAAAATAAAATAAAAAAGAAGAAGAAGAAGAAAAAGAAAGATTCTTATAAGAAAATTGTTTGAGGGCCCGAAATCAATGGCTCGAATTTGGCTCAAAACTCAAAACGACGTTGTTTTAGGTTTCTTTTTTTTTTTTCTTTTTCTTTTTCTTCCTCTTCCTTTTCTTGCTTTTTTTTTCTTTTTCTTCCTTTACCTGTTACAGAGGCAAGGCGAGAGAGATAAAGAAAAGAAGAGGAAAAGAGAAGAAAGAGAAAAGATGGGAAGAAGGAGGAGGAAGAGAAGAAGACGGTGATGGCGGAGAGGAAGATCGACGGTGATGGCGGTCAACAGTGATGGCGATGATCGAAGTCGGATCTGATTTGGACTTGATTCTTTTTTCTTTTTCTTTTTTTGGGTTGATGATGATGTGTTGATGAAGATGTTGTTGATTTTTGATTTTTTTTTTTTTTTTCTCTAGTGGATCTGATCTAATCTGATCTGATTTTTTTTTTTTTTTTCTAGTTTATGAAGATGTTGTTGTTGATGTGTTGATGAAGATGTTATTGTTGATTCTTCTTCATCCTCTTCTCTTTTCTTTTTCTTCTTCTTCTTCTTTGTGTACTTCTGCTTGTTCTTCATCATCTTCAAAACAGTGAGAAAGAAAAAAGGAAAAGAAAAAAAAAAATTCAAAATGACGTCGTTTTGGATTCGGGACAAATTCGAGCTTGAGAATTTCGGGCCCTGTAGCAGCTCTGTTCTTATAAAGAAAGGTTTAAGTAATAAAAAATTATATGGATGTCTCTATTAATGTGTCATTCTCAATTAGAAAATTCTATTATTAGAATTTAATTACCATTTTATTTGTCATATTTATTGTTACAGAAATGATATAGACCTCTTTTTTTTTTACCCTCACAACCCTCCACAAGCACATGTCAGCCAAAGACAGGAGGAAAAAATAAATAAATAAAAAATTAGCCAATCACAATGTATTGGGATGATGGAAATTCTCCAAAAAGGGAGTTCCAACATTTTTCCTTATTGTTGTTTGTGTTTGTCTAGGAATAATTAAATATGACGGCTTCACATGTATACTAATAGAAATAAGAAAACATTGAAAATAGTACTAGGTCAAGTTAAATCTCTTGATTTAAATCTCTCAACTACGCTGCGTAAAATAGATTGTGATCAATTGGTGGCTAGGATTACCAAGAGGATTCAATTGTGGACCAATAAAGTGTTGTCTTATGCAGGGAGAGCCCAATTGATTAAATCTATCTTGTTCTCTATGCAGGTTTATTGGGCTTCTTTATTCATTCTCCCTAAGAAAGTGGTAAGGGACATTGAATCTTGTTTGAGGGCTTTCTTTTGGAATGGTCCTGATTTGAAAAAGATCGGAGTAAAAGTTGCTTGGGTGCACCTTTGCGTCCCTCGAAATGAGGGTGGTCTAGGGTTTAAATCTATTGAGGTGTGGAATAAAGCTGCTATTGGCATGTGGTGTCAATGGGTTAAGTCTTATTTGTTAAAGGGTATAAGTTTTTGGTGCCTCAAAGTTCCTAGTGACCCTTCCTGGGTCTGGAGAAAGCTTCTTGATTTAAGGAGTATTATTGCTCCCCTGATTAAATATAATGTTGGTAATGGGAAGGCAACTTTCTTGTGGTTTGACAACTGGCTCCATCTTGGGCCTCTTTTTAATAGATTTAAAGACAGAGTTATTTCTGACTCTAAGATCTAGAAGTTTGCTAGAGTGTAGTCTATTATATATGGCTCTAGGTGGAAATGGCCTGTGTGTCGTAATTAGGAGTTGAATGAGATTAAGGCTGCTGTCCCGACGGATATGAAGCCTTCTTTAGTGAATGATAAAGTGGTGTGGCTGTCATCTTCTGATGGGCAATTCTCCATTAAGTCTGCTTGGGACGAGTGGAGGACCCATGGTTCTAGAGTTGTTTGGGCTAAGATCATGTGGTTCAAGTTTCATATTCCTAGAATTAGTACTGTGGTTTGGGTTGCTATCCATAATAGACTGAACACTCTTGATAGGCTTGTTGTCTTTGGTACTAGTAACTCTTCTATTTGTTGTCTCTGTGGGGTTGGCCCTGAGGACCATAATCACTTGTTCTTTAAATGTCCATTCTTTTACAGAGTCTAAAATGTTATACAGGGTATGTGCAATTTGATTGTTCCTTATCTTGACTGGATAGATTTGGTGGATTGGTTAACCGGGAATATCAAGGGCAAATCTTTGGCTGCCACTATTTCTAAACTTGTGTGGCGTCGTTTGGGAACATGCTAATTTAGTAACTTTTTGACTATTTGGCTAAAATATGAGCTAAAAAAAACTAGTATGTTTGGGATGACTTTTTACGAAAAGATGTGCTAAAAGTAAAGAAAAAAGAGAATCTTTGACTTTTTGGTATGGGTTATTGGCTTTTTGGCTAATTTAGTAACTTTTTGACTTTTTGGCTAAAATGGAGGGTTTCCAAACGAGGCCTCTTGTTTCTGTTTACTGTATTTGGACCGAGAGAAATTGTAGGATTTTCAAAGGCTCAAAATCCACTGAGATGGCTGTGCAAGCTAAAATTAGAAGCCTTGTGAGAAACAGGATCTTGTACATCTCAAGTTTCAAAGAGAAGGTAACAAATGCTTGGTTTATGGTGAAGTGGCCCCTTCCAAACTCTATCCTGAAATCAGGTCAATGATGACTTATTGTTGGATGCAATTGGTGCTTGAGTGTTGTGAGTTTAGAAAAATGTGGGTTGAGTGGAAGTGAGTATATATTGTGTGTTTCTAATTGTTTGTTATTGTTGTAGTCTCTTCGTAATTGGTGTGAGGATTGCTATATACCATTGTGGGTTGAGTTTGTGAGGAACAAATACCATCCCTCCTACTATCCAAAGCGAGAGAATCTTCTAATGTTTACATTTATCTGTATATATATTTCTTATTGTTTTTGCAGGTGTCTAATCAGTTTCCCAGTGCATAGTGGAGACCATATATGTGGGTTGAGTGTTGTAAGGTTACATATTGTGTGCTATCTATCTATTGCCGAGTGGTGTGAGGTTATATATTGTGGGTTGAGTGATGTTAGTTCCCATATTATATATATCATACTATTGTATCCTAAGCGTACGCAGTTCTCTATTTGGCTGTTCTCATTTTATCTTCACACTTGGACAGGTTTTACTAATCATCCGAGTTTGTGGATGAGTGTTGCAACTGCTGTGGATGTTGGCAGATCTACAGTTTTCTGGATGCTAGTAGCATGCAATTTGGTGTTTTTTTGGACCCATTTGTGGAAAACGCTTGTATTCAAACTGTATAATTTTGCTGGTTTTGCCTACCTTTGCGGGTTATGCAAGGGAAATCTATTTGCCTCCTTTTTGTACCAGGTTCTTGTGGTTGCGACATGTGTTCATGGTCCTCATATTGTCTGTATGAGTCCCTTGAACCTGTTTAAAGTTCCACAACCTAGTTGGGGGAAGCATGGTGTTAGGCTTAGTGATTGCTAGAATACATGGAAGCGGTCTATGCATCAGATTTTGGAAGTATGATAAATTCGATGTATGTCTGCTAGAAGCGTTTTTGGGTTTGTGACATGTATATATCTGTTTAGAACTTGAGTAACTTCTCAAGCTTTTGGGAACTTCTTTAGCAGGTTGTGTAGGGTTATTTGTTCTCTTTTCTTTAGGCTACCATGAACATATCATTTTGGTGCCTTATTTCTGTTCTATACGTTTTGCCATGTTTATCAGGTGGGCCCATTTTCTCTTGCTTTTTTTGGATAGGTGTGCCATGGTGTTACCCGTTTGTCTTTTGTTTTTTCTTTCGTTGTTGTATAGCGTTTGGTAGGGTTTGTGGTATGTCCCTTTTATTTGTATTTCTTTGTCTTTAATTTATGACTTACTTACCAAAAAAAAAATTGTAAATTGTAAATGTTACTAAAATAAACAGATTTTATTGTACAATGAAAAGGTGCTTATTTGAAAAAAATTCATCCTCCGTTATGACGCTGCATCGGCCTAGTGGATATAACTTCTAAAATTTTAAGTAATTACAAGTATATTATGCAAACCTTTGGGCTTTTTGTGACTTACGCTTACCCAATATAAAACAAAGATTAAATTACATTTTGTTCCCATTTTATTTGGCTATTTTTTTTTTTATTTTGACCTTTAAATTTATAGGTTGCGTTTGGTAGAGTTTTGTAAATATGATTTGAGAGTATGAGTTGTATTTTGAGTTTGTGAGTTATGGAATTATGATTTGAGTCTAGAAAATTTGTTTGGTTATGGTTTTTGAATAGAGTACTGAAGTGTGTTTTGAATTGTATGTGAAATTGAGTTTTGAGAGTTTGATGTGACATGTGAAATAAGAAAATTTGTTTAGTGATGAGTTTTTAAAATAGTTTTCAGAACTTAATTCAACCTTTAATTGATAATCAAACACACGACTCATATATCGATATTCGTATTTTTTATCAACAATCATAACCAAACTATTTATAAAATGCTCAAATTAAAAAATGAATTTTTTTTCAATTAATGGTTTTTAAGTAATTTTTTTGAATAAATTTTTTTGTCAAATAAATTTTATTTTCTTCCCAATTACTTCTATGTTAATTATTTTGTGTCAATTAATTTTTGTGTGAATTTATTTTTTAGGCCTGTGCAAAGATTTTGTACAATACGTTTTTAATTTTTTTCAAAATTTTTGTTCAAGTCAACAACTTTGAAGAATATATATTGATATCAATTAATATAAATCAGTGTGTTTAATATTTTTAAATACAAATCAATACGTAAACGTTACCAAACATTTCATTACTTTTTCATTTATTACATTTTATTAATGTAATAAAAAACTTGGCTGAAAAAAATACATGCATTATTGTACTCTGTCTCATTACTCACCCGTGAAGGTCGAAGTTCAATTATGAAGGCCACACATCATATGATTGGGAGAGTCAAATGAAATTACCAATTCACCTCTGTTAATTTCAGAGAGAGAACAAATTATAAAGGATAATATTGTAATTTCACGTGAAACTTACACCTATCGCCTCCTATCCATCAGTTGTGGAATAAAAAAAAATAGAGATGAGAACAAAAAAAACTCCTGATATGGTCAGTATACACGGATGTAATTACAAATGAGTAAGGAACATAAAAAAATAGTAAAAAAATCAAAAGTAAAGAAGAAAAAAAAAAAAAAAAAAAACGTTGGACCTTATGAACTTCAAACTCTATATAAGATCTAAGTCTGCACCATCTTCACTATCTAGAATTCCAACACACAATCTGAGCCCGTCTCGTTCCAACATCTTTAGCAGCTCCATCACACTATAATATTCACTACATTCAGTGTAAAAGTCAGTGTAGAAGGAAGAGAGAAGAGGTTAGTTCATATTAATGATAGCTTGAGAACTGAGTTGCAGGGATGGGAGTAGCAAAAAGAAGGCCACAGGACAACTGGCCGTCATCATCCACGATCATCCAACTTCGCTCTGTTGCCTATCTATTCCACTTTTCGCACCAAGATCATACATTTTTCATAAATTTTTCTTAACTTCACACCAACATCATACATTTTAGTATGCATTTTTCATATATTTTTCTTTAACTTTTACATACATTTTTCTTAATTTTTTTC
This sequence comes from Camellia lanceoleosa, assembly GCA_025200525.1. NCBI lineage: Eukaryota > Viridiplantae > Streptophyta > Magnoliopsida > Ericales > Theaceae > Camellia > Camellia lanceoleosa. Next base: position 14,551,343 of record CM045761.1, read on the forward strand.
TTCACATCATGCCAAGAACAAAAAGAGCGAAACCCAAACGTGGTGAAACCTCAAACCCTGTATAACGTAAACCGCAGCAACAACACCATGACTATCCAACTAATGATTTTCTCACATATCATCATGAACAAGCCTATTCACATTTCATTAATCGACCAATTGTTACGGGGAGAAAGGTAAAATTACCTTCTCAATATGATCAACTGTTGCTTGGAAAATTAGATACAATGGAATGATTACCTATAACTAATTTACCAAATAAGGTATATCCCCATCTTGTACAATTATTTTATGTTCACTTGACATCTGGTGACCAACAAATGGAACCGTTCAGTCTTACCTCTTATGTGAAGGGGAAAGCAATCACACTCACTCTCCACACTTTCGCACAAATTATTGGAGTTGAAACAGGAGATTTACAATGCTATTTTCAAAATGAGGCTCAGTTAGCTAATTGTTGATGATGTCAGTGACGTTTATACCCCAATTTGTGAGAACAGATTCACCGGCATTAATTTACAAGCCAGACATTTAAAACCCCACCTTCGTATTCTTCATCGATGGACAATTGAAAATGTCACTCCCAAAAAAGGACATTTTGATGTTGTTCCATGTTTTAATGTTTATTTGTTATATTGTTTTGAAATTGGACAAAAATTAGATTTATGCTTTATATTACTGAAAGAAATGATGGTTGCAAAACTTGATACTCTGACTGGCCGGTCACTATCTTTTGGAGCTTTGTTAACCACAATTTTCAGAGCGCATCATGTCAACCTTGAAGGTGAAGTAGATGTCAGAAACACTTCACCAATTTCTGAGTACACACTGACCCGAACTGGTGGTGCTGATACCTTGATGGGCTCTATTAATTTTGAAAATGAACCAATACCTGATGAGGAAGAACCCAATGACAATGCCATGCCACCAAATGAACAATCACAATACTGAACTGATTATTTAGCCTTGGAACAAGAACAGTACAATCAGGGCCTACAATGGAAATAACAAATGGCTAATCAGATCAATACATTAGGTACTCGGTTAGATGAATTTGCCGCCGCTCAGAACTCACTAATTCAACAATTTGGTGAGCTTCGTGTAGACTCAGGGAGACGTGATGAAGTGATAAGGAACCACATTGATCAGATTGACCATCGAGTCACTCAGGTGTACCATCACTACTTCCCTCCACCTCCACCACTACCTAATAATGACGATTAACTTGTTTCGATGAACGTTTAACAAATTGACACATGCTGTTGTTACATTTTATTTTCTTATTTTATTGTGGTTATTTTATTTTCTTATTTGTTTGTAGTTATTTTATTTTGTTATTTTGATGTAATCTTTTGTATTGACGTAATGAATAGAATTTTTTTTCTGCACTGTAAAATTTACCGTTGACAATGTTATAACAATTTATGAGTTATATTATGAAATTTTTTTAAAAAAATTCGTACACAAATTAATAAAAAGAAATTAATAAATGTGTAACAAATCCTTCATTTCAATAAAATGCAAAAATTTAAATTAAAATTAAAATGTAAAAAGTCTACGAATTAATCAAAAAAATGAGAATTAATAACAAAATCATTATTTATATTTAAAGGAAAAAAAACAACTTCAAAAAAATATTCGGCTCAAATGAAATAGAATTAGGGACAAATTAATAATTATACTTTTTTTTAAATAAAAACTTAATAAAAATAGAACAAGCAAATAAAAATTAATAAAAACTTATTTAGTATAATGTCTTAAAATAACGAAACCATTATGTGAACATGAATAAGAAAACAATTAATAAAAAAAAAATTAACATTAATAACAAAGCCTTCAAATTGTTTGAAAATGAGAAAAGTAATTTAATAATTACTATGTCGTCAACAAATAAATTATAAAAAATTAAAATTAACAATAAAACTATTATTTTACCAAAATGAGAAAAAAAACAAGTTCAGAAAAAAAAATTGATGGTGTTATATGAAATAAAAAAAAAAAGTTCAATTTATAAAATGGAGACTGGCGTACCACAAATTTTGAAAACGATCTTCTATTTAGGTGCAGTAATAATTCAGTGTTGTTCACCCTGTGGGGACCCATCACAGACCCCGTTTAAATAATCTGAAACGTTCAATGTGTAAAAATCGAGAAGTACTATATGCCTATGACAAATCATCCTGATCATATATCGGTAACTATATGATCAAATCAGTTTAAAATTATAAAATTGATGGTGTTATAGCTAGCGGTTCAAAACGAACTAATCCCATCAAATAGCTATCCACATCCGATCAACGTGATTTCTTACAAGAATATAGTATTCCACGAGTTCTACACATTGAACGGTTTTGATTAGCAAAACGAGATTCGTGGTAAGTCCCCACGAGCCGAACATCACCTCTAATTCAATACCCGAATAGCATGGAAACGTGTCACAGCCTGTACTCTAAGAACGCTATCACTGCATTCAGCCCACCGTACAACCTATTCCATCCAATCTTCTCCTATACAGTAATTTATACAATTTTTTGAATACACATTTTCTCGTAAAAAAACAAAATTTATCCCAAACAATTATCTTTTTTTCCTCAACTTTTCAGTCCAGAAACTGGAAAAATGGACTTAGTTAGGACACCCTAAACAAATAATGAATAAAAACTTGTTTAGTATAATATATGAAAATAACAAAACCTTTATGTTAACATCAACAAAAAAAAAATTAATAAAATGAAATAAAACGTAATAACATAGCCTTCAAATTGTTTTAAAATGAGACAAGTAAATTAATAAAAATATGTCGTCTACAAATTAATTTTAAAAAATTGAAATTAATAACAAAACCATTATTTTAATAAAATGAAAAAATCAAATTAAGAAAAGGAATTCGTCTAAAATGAAATATAAAAAGTTAAAAAGTAGTAATTATATATTTTCTTTAATAACAATAAATTTTATTTATAAAAACATTTTTGGTATAACAATTACTAACAAAAACTTTATGTTAATAACATAAATAAATAAAAAAACAATTAATAAAAGCCAAAATTTCAATAAAATGAGAAATATAAAGTAATAAAAAAATATCGTATACAAATTAATAAAAAAATTAAAATTAATGACAAATCTATCCATGGCGAACAATTTTTTTTTAATAAAAGCTTAATGAACATCATAAACTATAATTTTTGAATGCATCATTCAACCATCAACTACAATAAAGTGTTTGTCCCTGCATATTATACATTGCATGAACAATATATTTAGGTGTCATTATGAACATAATAACATTTTGTTGATTAGCCATGTGATGATCTTTGTGTTCCCTTTCCTTTAATTGCCATGTAGCCCAAACGTTGTCCTCATTGGTAGTTATCCTATAAAAAGAGGAAAGAAGTCATTAAATTCACAATTACATAAAGTGGGTGAAGTTATATAATAACGGTGTCATAATGACTGAAAGTAGTAAAATAAGTATACATTTAAAACTATTAGTGACTACGATACTCACTTGCCTTGTTCAAATAACAAATCTAACCATGACCAACATGATTTTGCCACATAGCAGTAGCAAGTGCATCCCTCAAGTTAGATTGGTACGTCAACCCATGTTGTGACATGTCAACAGAGTCAGATTGGTGTTCAACAAGCCCGTCTGCTTCCGCTTCAGCCGTCATTTCATTATCAGCTTCCATAAACAATGGGTCCATTACTGCATGCAAACGGATCCAATTGTGCACTACACAACATGCAATCACGAGAGGCCTTTATCTTGTAGACTTGTAATTTGGCATAGACCGCAATATTGGGAATCACTTCTTCAAAACACCAAATGTTCTTTCTATAACATTGCGTAACGACGAATGTCGATGGTTAAACAATTCATTGGGTCTTGAATAATAACGGCCATGAAACTTTTGCAAGTGATAGTGTTGGGAATGAAATGGGGCAAGAAAGCCAGGCATGTTCGTGAAACCAGCATCCACTAAATAATACTTCCCTACATGTAAATAATGAATGCACTGTTCTATCAAACATATCACAAACAAAAAAATAAATTGAAAAAGTGTACCATATGTTATTTTATGACAGTCACCATTGGGTGGGTGTGGGAACTGTAGATCAGCTCTTGTAATAGAGTCAACTAAAATAGCATTGTCGTGTGCGCTACCTTCCCATCCAGAATTAATAAATGTGAACAACATGTCGAAGTCACGAGCTACAAGTACATTTTGCGATACAGTAGATTTACGACCGCGGAATGTATTTTGTCTTGAAGCAAGGACCCATGCATCCACCAATGTGCCATCGATAGCACCGACACAATCCTAATTAAAAGATATTTGTTTAACATTAAAAGCGAAACTAACTTGGATATTACTTATGCAAACAGATCGAAAAAAATATCGTCCCTTATTGTTATGTAGAACTTACAGGACAATCATTAAATTCATACTTTGAACCACGGGAAAAACCTCCTGTCATTTAAAATTTTTGCCAGAATCTCGTTTTGGTTACGTGGTTTGATAACCGTTGATGCAAGCTTGCACAATGCCCGCATAACAATTTTTATGTGTCGACAAATTGTTTTCGTGGAGTGTTAAAATCTATCTGCCAGTAGTCGATGCCGGTCATTTTGTGCAAAAGTGTATAAAAAAATCCCAAGCGATTCCCCCACACTTATATGCATATGTTCAGTATCAATAAAGCCATTTTGGAGTAAGGTGTCTTTCAATGAAATGAATGTTGATGCATCCATTCGCATAATGTCCATCATTGTTTTTGGATGGCCATTTAATAAGCTGAAGATGTAATCATCACCTTTGAATGGACAAGTTCCCTGCGGTCGGCGACTACTTGACACGTTGATATGGTCATGCATGAAAGCAATCATCAAGAAATCCATAAAATTTTCAATAACCTCATCCTCCTCTGATGAGATTTCCATTGCATTGTTTTCTGTGTCGGATGACATCGTCTACATCACAGGAAAAGCATAAATAAAATAATGTTTGACAAATCGTAACACATACCATTATTGGTGAAACTGAATTAAAAAGTGGCAACATAAATAGTCGGCCTTAGTCATTTACCAGAGTACACTAAAACTTATATGACAACAAAATTTGTTTACTAAGTAGTCTTTTGTTTAGTAAGTACTTGTTTACTAAGTTCAACAAAAGTAAACATATGAAGATAGAAAAAGAAGAGCATCTCATTGAATGAAAGAAAATGATAAAATACAAATCAGGAATCATAAAATCATCTTACACACCGACAGAGAGATTCGCTAACACAATGAAAACACAACTTCTCATTTCACTGCAAGGCGAGGATCATAGCTAGGCGCATATAGGTAGGAGTAAGCATAAAAAAACTTCGCCATTCCTTATCCTTAAACAGTGTTAGTGCCCTAACATACTGCACTGGTGGTATGTCCCCAAGCTCTAGCAATACATCTTGACATGCATCAAGGGAATACTCATTACCACCTGCACTTACAGCCTCTATCTCATTTTCTCATGCACGTGAATGTTCTGTTTTTGCCTGTACGTAGAATCTGAAAGCTGCGCACACATCATCGAACCCACTTGACTGTGATTTTTTGGAACGACCACTGTCAATGTGGCTGCTTGTAGGGCCCCTCTTGTGACTTTTGCCCTTCGGATCCATGTACTCATCATCGAATAAATCAACAGGAATGGCCTCAACAACATTACTCCCACCAACATCAGGATTCCAAAATTTATTTAGCATTTCATCTTCTTCATCTGAGTCAAGGGCTCCTTGTGTGGATGCTCGAGACAAGGCCTCTATAGCACAACAATTTTTAACAATTTCTGTCATTTCTTGGAAATACTCAAATCGTTTTGTCCTAAAGTTCTTTACATTTCTGGGAGCCTACAACAATTGAAAATAATGAATTAAGCATACTGTATGTGTCATGAAATGTATGAAGGAAAAATTTGAAAGTGGTACAAGTTAATGAAAAACCTTATCCCAAAATTCATCGGGTGCAACAACAGTGCCTATAATGGGATCTTATCCCAGACCAATCTGTGCCTGGAGTCGCTTAAATGTCTGGTAATCAACTTTCAATCGCTAATATTTTTGTCGCACCTGCTTTCCTGTATACCGAAATCCATACAGATTGTGCAACTAATTTGCATAATGATCCCAGTGCCTAATTGTCTATGAAGTAGTACGGCTCGTTGTTCGATTTTTTTTTTTACCTCCTCCCTCAACATGTTTATTAATTCATTTCAATTCTAGGAGTCCACATTTTTGTATCTTGATTGTCATCGGAATTGTTTCCATCCATCTATAAACATACAAATTATATTTAAACTACTTTGAGATGGATATAAAAGAATAACAGAGCAAACTACTCTTGTTGTAGATATTAAAAAATAATAGAGCACTAATTATTTATGTAAGAACGAAAACTAATCTTTATTTTAAAGTGTATAAATAATGTTAACAAAAGCAGATGTTTTAAAGGACAACACAGATAAAAAAACATAACATAGCAAACTACTCTGCGTGTGGATATAAAAAAATAGTAGAGCAACAATTATTTATGTAGAAATGAAAACTAATCTTTATTTTAAAGTGTATAAATAATGTTAACAAAAGCAGATGTTTTAAAGGACAACACAGATAAAAAAAAAAAAAAAAAAAACAAACTACATAGCATTAATATTTACTTCAAGTTACTAAATAATGTTAGGGGAATTAGATGATTTGATTTGATGGGCAAAAGGGAGAAAATAAAAACACATAACTGATTAACCAAACATAACTGATTTTTTGAAGGCCCAAACAAAGACAATCCTAAAAATCACGTATCATTGTCTGTATGTAAATAGTAAAAAAATAACCAAAAAAGAAGTGAAAGAAGAAGGCCACGAGAAGAGAAGGCAGAGAAGGAATAAAAGGCAGTGGGAGGTCGACCGGCCGGATGACCCAAGGGACGACTGGCTGGATAACCCAGGGTACGACCGGCTCAGTATTCTGCTTGGCAAAAGGTGCAAACAGTTCAGACAGATCATTTTTCTTATCTCAAACTATCTGTATACTCTGTATACTCGTTTGGAATTCTCACAAATCATTTGAGAACTGATTTCGACTTCTCAAAAATCATTTGCAAATAACAGGTGAATGATATATTTACCAGATTAGTGGGAGTTGAATAGTTATCGTCGATAATGGAGTGCATACAGTGACTGAACGTGTGACTTTTTGCTAATGGTCTGATTTGACAATAGGTTTCATGAATTTGACCTAACAGAAATAAATAATTGGAATAAAATTAGAGATGATTTTTTCAAATTAGTGATCGATAATAAAATATGTGAAATAAATTACTGAGTTATTTGACCTCGTAGTCGTCGTTGTTTGGCTGCCCGTAGAAGGAATCGTCCACAACGTACAAATTGTAAGTCACTCAATTTGTAGGAGATAATATGAGTAGGGATCTCACGACCCAAACCCGGCCCTATGGGTTTAGCATGTGGCGAGATGTCAAGATTCTAGAAGGCCTCTGATCTGATATCTGATGAAACGAGTTGAGAACTGGCGGAAGCCAATGATAAATAACTAGTGTCCATTGGTTTGTGGAAATCGTATGCCAAAAACATTTTTCATGCATTCATACAGTCCAAAGCAAGCGGTCTATATCGGTCATATACAACATGTACAACATTGAAGACGGGGACCCAACCCTCGATAACATGATAAAGAAATGCCTATGCAACAGTACAAAACAGTAAGGAGACCTATGGGGACACAAAAACACCCCAAGCCATGGCATGGCATCTCGGAACCTCACAGTGAGGCACATTGGCTGGCTTGACAAAACTGGGGACTAACCCGCTCCTAGCTCGATGCATGCCGAGAACCTACATATATATATAAGCAGTGAGCTAAAGCCCGATGAATAACATAAAGCGTAAAGAGGTTATGAATGAATGTCCTTCTGATAATGAAATCAATTCATTTAACGATATATGATCAATCGATAATTGATCTTTCGATATTTCAATCAATCGGTCATATGTGGTACATCCATTAGCCTATAAGCAGATGGGTCCAAAAGGACCAGTCTTATGAACCCAACAATAATGATGGCCAATCATTCAATAAGCGGTATGGTTCCACAATGGAAACCGACAGAGCTCTGTAACGATCAATAACGATGGGTGCTAAGGATGCCTGTCTGATTCGAATCTGAGGACATACATTCATTCAATAAGCGATATCGGTTCAATAAGCAGTTTAGTTAAATTATTCAAAAATATAACCATTTGAACATATCTTTACACAATGTTACTCACGAGATTGGGCTAAATGACTAAGCGCGTCTAGAGCCAACCCTAAACAATAAGCAGAATAGAACACACACTAAGTTTACTGATTGAAAAGGATGTTAATTAAATCCTAAATCTCCTCGGTGTGGTTCTATGTCTAAATCCTCATTAAGATGCTTTAAACTAGGCCTAAGAATGCCTAGGATGGAATGAGGATGCAAAAATGCATCTGAAAACATTTTGAAATTTTTGACAGAGTCATTTCGGCGCACAATTCCTTTCGAGTGTACAGCAAAATGTTACCCGCTCGGCGTAATTTCCTCGCTCGGCGATGCGCAAATATACTCTTGGATGGTCGAAAAACCCGCTCGGCGTGAATTTATCCGCTCGGCGCCTGCATAAAGTATGCAACAATTCTTTGGGAGTCACGATTTCTCGCTCGGCAGATACCTCGCTCGGCGGACAACAATCTGGAAAATCGATTGTGTTACAATTCAAAACCAAGGTTTCAACCTCCAAAATCGATCCTCTTGGGCCCATTTTCTGGAAAACTCATAAAAACACATAATATAATATGTTTCAAACCTAAATTTAAGAAATCAAGGCCCAAGGGTGTTTAATTCAAACCCAATTTCAAACCAATTCCAAGAATCATGCTCAATCAAGACATGCATGAGTTTCAAACCAATTTCAATCTTCAAATCTTGCTCTCAAGAGCTCATTAGTTGGAAAACAAAGTGAAAACATGGACTAAAGCTTAGACATGAACATGCATGTACAATCAACCATGAATTCAACTCCAAATTCACTAATCTCTACATGCATGCAACAATGGAGCTCCAATTCAACATTCTTGAACTTCAAACATGGCAATGATGCATGAAACATGCAAGATGGAGCTTAAATACACAATCAAAGAGATGGATTCCTACCTTAAGTCTTCAATTGAGAGCCTAGGAGATCAACAATGGGGTCAACACTTCAATCCTCTTAAGTTTCAAGCTCAACAAGCAAAATGTGATGAAAAATCGATTCTCTCTCCCTAACTCTCTTCTAATTTCGGTGGAGACAAAGGAAGGGGCTGATGGAGTGTTGTTTTAACTAAGTGTATAAGGCTCTTAAACAAGATTAAACAAAGGTCCATCCAATGGCAATGTGGTAATTAATTCAAACTCTTTAATTGACTTAATTTAATCTAATTTAATCATTCCTAATCAATTTTCAGATAATTATATCATTAAATCGCAAATATTTTACTGATCATGAAACACTAAACGGTTCCTAAATCGGCCGCCGATAAGGCCTTCAATTAACAGTTTAAACACATAAACACAAACAGATAATCATTCAAGCAAACAGATACAATATGCAATATAATAGACAAACTTATTCAATTTCAGTTTCAGTTCCATTCGATGCATTGATAGTTCATCCATTCACTTATCGGTCATTATCGATTCGGTTTAGCATTAATCGATATATAACTCGTGGTCATCCGTGTCGATGCGAGGTTATTCTGATCTCCTCCTTATAAGGAGTTTAGTCCTCTAAACTTCGAATTACCTTCGATGCGAAGAAAAGCGAGTTGGCGGGAACAAATCCGGATATCTCCTAGCCATGTCATCTTCCCTTTCCCAAGTGGCATACACACCACCATGGTTCTGCCAGTCAACTTTCACTAGCGGAATCTCTTTGTTTCTCAGTTTCTTGATCCGTCGGTTTACAATCTGTATAGGTCGTTCCTCGTAAGTGTAGTCATCACTTAACACGATACGAGTAGGCTCAATCACATAAAACGGATTTCGAAGATAGTCTCTCAACATCGAAATGTGGAAGACGTTATGCATATGCTCCATTTTAGGAGGAAGCGCAAGTTGATACGCTACCGGATTGATTTTCTCAATAATCTGATACGGTCCGACATATCTTGGCGCTAACTTGCCTTTGACTCCAAAGCGAGTCTGGCCTTTCATTGGTGTCACTTTCACAAACACGTGATCACCCACTTCATACTCTCTGTCCCGTCTTCTGACATCTGCATAACTTTTCTGTCTACTCTGTGCAGTTTTCAGTCTCTGCTGTATCAGTTTGACTTTCTCAGTCGTTTCATATACAATCTCGGGCCCAAGCAACGGCCCATCTCCAACTTCTGTCCAGCAGATTGGAGATCTACACTTTCTGCCATAGAATGCCTCGAAAGGCGCCATTCCAATACTCGAATGGTAGGCATTTGTTGTTGTAAGCGAATTGACAAATGACTTTCCCAATTTCACGAAAATCAAGGACACACATTCTCGATGGGTCCTCTAGAGTGCGGATGGTCCTTTCATTGACCATCTGCGAGGATGATAGGCTACTCGACCTCAATTCGATTACAATGCGGTCTGTAGGCTCTGCGGCTCTCGATGTAAACTTGAATCCTGTCGAAACAATGAATCTGAGGCACTCCATGCAATCTCACAATCTCATCAATATAGATATGACCAATCTATACGCATTATAAATGGTCTTGACAGGTGGGAAGTGTCTTGATTTAGTCAATCTATCAACAATAACCCAAATAGAGTCCATACCTTTCTGGGCGAGGTAATCTAACGATAAAATCCATCGTGATTTGCTCACATTTACACTCTGGTATGGGCAAGGGTTGCTGTAAGCCTGCAGGTCGTTGATGTTCAGCCTTGACCTGTTGGCAATGAAGACACTTAGACACAAAGTCGGCAATTTCCTTCTTCATTCCTGGCCACCAGAAATTCTGTTTCAAATCTTGGTACATTTTCGTATTCCCTGGGTGAATAGAAAACTTCGGACTGTGGTCTTCTTGTAAAACTCTCCTTTTCAATTGGTGTCATTAAATTTTACGATCTGTCTTGAAATTTCAATACATTGTTCTCAAATTTGAACCCCGGTCTCGGTTTTGAATCTCTTTCTTCAACAATCTTCTTCAAGAAATCATCTAGTTGTTGTTTCTCCTTAATCTCTTCAATTAACGCTGGTTGAGCAGAAATAGCAGCTAAGGTTCCACCTTGTTCTTTCAAAACAATTTCAATTTCAGACTTTTCTAGATCAAGCAACTCTTTATCCGGTCAACAAAGCAGGCTAAGTTCCCAATCGATTTTCGGCTCAATGCATCGGCAGCGGTGTTGGCTTTTCGGATGATACAAAATCAGAGGTCATAGTCTTTTATCGATTCAAGCCATCTCCATTGTCTCATATTGAGTTCTTTAAAGTGAAAAAAGTACTTGAGCTCTTGTGGTCGATATACACTTCACGAGTTGCTCCATACAAATAGTGGCGCCACATTTTCGATTGCAAACACTCTTGACAAGCTCTAGGTCATGGGTCGGGTAGTTCTTTTCATGTGGTCTCAAGCGGGAAGCATAAGCAATAACTCTCCCATTACGCATTAAAACACATCCCAAACCCTTATGAGAAGCATCACTAAAAGCAGTATAACCATCCGTACACGAAGGTAGGGTCAAAATCGGTGCGATCACAAGTCGGGTTTTCATTCTTGAAATCTTGATTCCTTTGGTCGATCGATCAAATGATACCCCTTTACGAGTCAATTGAGTCGATTGGTAAGGCAATCTTAGAAGTCTTTGACAAACCTTACGTAATAACCGGCCGATCCCAAAAGCTTGGACTTGATTACATTAAATGGTCTAGGCAGTTCACTCTGACTTCAATTTTCTGCGGATCAGAAATTCCATCTTTGCTAACAACATGCCCCAAAAACATCACATGATCAAGCCAAAATTCACATTTAGACGATTTAGCATCTGATTTACATTCTCTTAAGGTTTGCGGGGCAAGTCTCGAGATGATGTTCATGTTCTTCTGGTCTTAGAATAGATCAATATGTCATCAATAAATACCACAATAAAATCGTCAAGGTATGGTTTAAAATTACATTCATGAGGTCCATAAATCGGCGAGTGCATTACGTAACTCGAGCGGCATAACTAAAAATTCAAAGTGGCCATACCTCGTTCTAAAAGCGTTTATCAATATCTTCGGTTTAACTTTCAGTTGGTGATACCCGATCTAAGATCAATCTTGGAAAACACTTGTGCACCACATGCTTGGTCAAATAAATCATCAATACGGTAATGGATATTTATTCTTCTGATTACCTTGTTCAATTCACGGTAATCAATGCAGATCTCGATGAGCCGTCTTTCTTCTTTACAAACAAAAGCAGGTGCACCCACGGTGATCTTGGAGTCGATAAACTTCTTGTCTAAGTTCTGCAATTGTACCTTCAATTCTTCGATTCGATTGGAGCCATTCTATAGGGAGCTTTAGGCGTCGGTACATGTGCGGAACCACATCCACAATAAATTCAATTTCCTGTCAATCAAATCACGGCAATTCATCCGGAAATACATCTGAATTCTCGACTATAGGAATACAATTCACATCGGTTTAACATTATCATTAGCAGTGCAGTCAATACAGAACACAGATATCTTTTACACCATTCTAATCAATTTGTGGCCTTCTGAGAAGAAATCGGATATGGAGGTACCACTCCACTCCCATTAAACACAAATTCAAGCAAACCCGGTGGACGGAAAACCACTTGTTTTGTTACACAGTCTATAGTGGCATGGTATTTTTGTAGCCAATCCATCCCCAATATTACATCAAAGTGTTCTATGTTCAATGGCAGTAAATCAATAAATAGGTGCATATCCCCAACAATAATCTCACAAGCAGGATACATTTATGCACATGTCATGGATCCCCAGCGGTGATGATCTGACTAGCAAATAGTTCATGGGTTCTAAGGGTCTATTCAATTTCTGGCGAAAAAGCATGCGATACATACGAATGTGTAGACCCCGAATCAATCAATACATAAGCATTTTGAGCACAGATAGAGAGGATACCTGACACAACGGTCTCAGTGTTTTGCACGTCTCCCGGTACTAGGGCAAACACTCGGCCCTGCCTCATAGGCTCTTTCCCGGTAGCTTTGGGGTTCGGTTTTGGTGCTACATTTGATCTTCTTTGCTGCGCTTGGTGACTTTACTACTAGCGGTGGAAGCGAAGGCAGTCTTTGATTCTGTGGCCCACCTTGCCACACCTGAAACAGGCTCCAGAAATCTGGTAGCAAACCCCTTTGTGCTTGTTGCCACATATGGAACAGGGTGGAGTAAACCCACTCCCTTGGCTGGGGCTAGTAGTCGACCCCGTATTCTGTTTCTTATTCGCTGGGTTATGCTTACCTTTCTTAAACTTAAAACCCTGTCTTTTACCTTGCCATTCAGTCGTTGGGGTTTCAGATTGTTTCACTGCTGCAATATTTATCTCGGCCATCAATGCTCGGTCGAGAACACCCACAAAAGTTGGCATTTTCAAAACACTAATTCTGTCCTGTATATTAGCAATAAGGCCTCCTTCAAACCTTCTGGCCTTCTTGTATTCGGTATCCACCATATGAGGTGCGTACCTAGCAAACTCGGTGAATTTCTTCTCATATTCGGCAACAGACATATTGCCCTGTCTCAGTTGTTCAAACTCAGTCACTTTTACATCTCGATGCCTTTGGGGAAAATACTTTTCAAGAAGGACTCCTTGAGCGAGTCCAAGTCACAATAGTATTCGCCTCCGGGTCAACATCCACCATCTTCTTGCTTCTTCTGAAGGGTGAAGGTTGCTATGATACTTTGTTGGCTTGAACGCGGAAACATCTCAAACAACTTCTCGGTTTAGAACCCAAGCTTGACCTTTAACGGTTCTAAGCCTCCTTGAAAGGGCGGTTTCATCTTCTTGAACTTATGGGTCGATGCAATAATGTCCACCTCATTAGCATTCACATTACGTACATTTTGTTCGGTTGCCTTTGGAGGAGGAGGTGAAACATTGATTGATTTCTTGTTCGAGTCTTTCAATTATCGGTCCCATCATTTGTTCAAGTCTGGCCATTACGGCCTCGAGAGGATGATGCTTGATTTCATTTGCATTATCCATTTCACTATAGCGATTATATGATTATCATTATAAGCGGTACAATTAAGCAGTTTAACACTTTAACATATAATCGATCGATAAGCACACACTTTTCAAATTCATGAGATGCCCTAATTGCTTTTCTAGGACACCCTATAGCTCATTTGGACACGTGTGTGCGGTATAACTAAATGGTTAAGTATCGCTCGATACCACTCTGTCACGACCCAAACCGGCCCTATGGGTTTAGCATGAACTAGCGATGTCAAGAGATTAGAAGGCCTCTGATCTGATGTCTGATAGAAACGAGTTGAGAACTGGCGGAAGCCAATCTGATAAATAACTAGTGTCCATTGAAATGGAAATCAGTATGCCAAAAACATTTTTCATGCATTCATACGGTCCAAAAGCGATGCGGTCTATATACGGTCATATACAACATGTACAACATTGATGCGAGGACCCAACCCTCGATATGATGCGATAAGCAGTCTATGCAAAAGACAAAAGCGATAAGGAGACCTATGGGGACACAAAACACCCCAAGCCATGGCATGGCGTCTCGGAACCTCACGGTGAGGCACATTGGTGGCTTGACAAAAGCGGGGACTAACCCACGCTCCTAGCTCGATGCAGCTGAGAACCTACATATATATATAAGCAGTGAGCTAAAGCCCGGTGAATAACATAAAGCGTAAAGAGGTTATGAATGAATGTCCTTCTGATAATGAAATCAATTCATTTAACGATATATCGGTCAATCGATAATCGGTCTTTGATATTTCAATCAATCGGTCATATGGGGTACATCCATTAGCCTATAACCAGTAGGTCCAAAAGGACCGCGTCTTATGAACCAACAATAATGATGGCCAATCATTCAATAAGCGGTATGGTTCCACAATGGAAACCGAGCGAGCTCTGTAACGATCAATAACGGTGGGTGCTAAGGATGCCTGTCTGATTCGAGAATACAGGACATACATTCATTCAATAAACGATATCAGTTCAATAAACAGTTTAGTTCGGTATTCAAAATATAACCATTTGAACATATCTTTACACAATCTGTTACTCACAGAGATTGGGCTAAAGCAGCTAGAGCGCGTCCCCGGGAGCCAACCCTAAACAATAAACAGAATAGAACACACACTAAGTTTACAGTTGAAAAGGATGTTAATTAAATCCCTAAATCTCCTCGGTGTGGTTCTATGTCTAAATCCTCATTAAGATGCTTTAAACTAGGCCTAAGAATGCCTAGGATGGAATGAGAATGCAAAAATGCATACAGAAAACATTTTCAGAATTTTGAGAACAGTCCCGGCGCACAATTCCCTTTCGGTCTGAACCGCGTTACCCTCGGCGTAATTTCCTCCGCTCGGCGATGCGCAAAATATCTTGGATGGTCGAAAAACCGCTCGGCGTGAATTTATCCGCTCGGCGCCTTTAAAGTATGCAACAATTCTTTGGGAGTGCGATTTCTCGCTCGGCCTTGAATACCTCGCTCGGCGGACAATCTGGAAAATCGAGTGTGTTACGAATTCAAAACCAAGGTTTCAACCTCCAAAATCGATCCTCTTGGGCCCATTTTACGGAAAACTCATAAAAACACATAATATAATATGTTTCAAACCTAAATTTAAGAAATCAAGGCCCAAGGGTGTTTAATTCAAACCCAATTTCAAACCAATTCCAAGAATCATGCTCAATCAAGACATGCATGAGTTTCAAACCAATTTCAATCTTCAAATCTTGCTCTCAAGAGCTCATTAGTTGGAAAACAAAGTGAAAACATGGACTAAAGCTTAGACATGAACATGCATGTACAATCAACCATGAATTCAACTCCAAATTCACTAATCTCTACATGCAACAATGGAGCTCCAATTCAACATTCTTGAACTTCAAACATGGCAATGATGCATGAAACATGCAAGATGGAGCTTAAATACACAATCAAAGAGATGGATTCCTACCTTAAGTCTTCAATTGAGAGCCTAGGAGATCAACAATGGGGTCAACACTTCAATCCTCTTAAGTTTCAAGCTCAACAAGCAAAATGTGATGAAAAATCGATTCTCTCTCCCTAACTCTCTTCTAATTTCGGTGGAGACAAAGGAAGGGGCTGATGGAGTGTTGTTTTAACTAAGTGTATAAGGCTCTTAAACAAGATTAAACAAAGGTCCATCCAATGGCAATGTGGTAATTAATTCAAACTCTTTAATTGACTTAATTTAATCTAATTTAATCATTCCTAATCAATTTTCAGATAATTATATCATTAAATCGCAAATATTTTACTGATCATGAAACACTAAACGGTTCCTAAATCGGCCGCCGATAAGGCCTTCAATTAACAGTTTAAACACATAAACACAAACAGATAATCATTCAAGCAAACAGATACAATATGCAATATAATAGACAAACTTATTCAATTTGGTTTGATTCCATTCGATGCATTGATAGTTCATCCAGTTCACTTATCAGTCATTATCAGTTCGGTTTAGCATTAATCAGTATATAACTCAGTGGTCATCCGGTAATCAGTACAAGGGTTGTTACAAGGGAGCAGGTTCACAGGATTCATCATTTATAAAATTTTCTGAGTTCTCTGTGATCTAATCTTTTACACAGAGAAAGGAAGATGGGTAGATCAGTTCACGTGAAACTTTTCAGAGAGACGATGGACATGTAAAACTTTTCAGAGAGACGATGGACATCATCTTTTTAGAAAGAAAGAGGAAGAAGGC
The DNA here is from genome assembly GCA_025200525.1 of Camellia lanceoleosa. Lineage (NCBI taxonomy): Eukaryota > Viridiplantae > Streptophyta > Magnoliopsida > Ericales > Theaceae > Camellia > Camellia lanceoleosa. The sequence continues at coordinate 14,568,363 of CM045761.1, forward strand.
TGAAACGTTGAAAATGAATCACAAGGCGCTAAACGGGTTTTCAAATCGTAGTTTGAATTATATGGTAGAATTGTATTTTGAAAGTGGTATCCAAACATGAAGCGCGAGTAATAGCGTTGAAATGTAATTTGAAAACGCAACTAAACAGAGCCATATTTTCTCACTTTGGTTTTATGTGTTTCAAGTGTTTTTTTAATTTATTTCTAAAGTTAACTTATGTTCAAAATTAAACTCAAAATGAATATTGACAGTCATTTAATATAAAAATATTTTATTATTTAGAACTCGTACATTTGACATCAACTCAAATTCTAATATAATAATATATATTATATATTATATAATAGTTATCGTGATATTTTCTATCTAATTTTAAACATAAATTAATTTTAGTAGTAGATTAAAAAAAATTAAAACATGAATGGTCAAAATAGAAAAAAATAAACTTTAAATCACAGTAAAAAAGTGATTAAACATAAAAAGAATAAAGTATAATTTAGCCTAAAACAAGAGGAAATAATAATTCTATTTATACATTATTTTTATTGTTTTAATATAAATCCCACTAGAAGACTCCATCAAAAATTCAAAAAACAAATCCCACAAGACTCTTTCAATCTTTGCAAAATCTTCAATGTCCCGCCAAGAAGCATCACTCCACAAGTCGCCATCAATAATTGGCTCTCCGGCAGAAAAAGACAAAGTCCATAAAAGATAAAGATTCTCTTCAGATATCAGAAAAATGCACGCCAAGAAAAGACAAAAAGATTTTTGTAGATATTTTTGTGTCTGTAATTATTTGAGTCTGTCAGTAATAAAGATTTTCCTTCACTCACTACTTTAATAAAGTAGATATCTCATATCCTGCTTTATTAAAGAAAAGCTGTGAAAATCTTTATACGTGTCATGTAATAAATTATAATGCCAAAATTTTGTCAAAAAAGAAGGATTGAATGATATGCGATGGGGCCCAAAGCAGTACCCGATATCATTATCCTAATCTTTTATTGATAAAATTTAATAAGTTTTGAGTCAAAGGTGCATATAATTGATGTATAGAAGTTTGTCTTTATTAGGAGGTTGATTTCAAAGTCTAGAAAGTTAGGATTTTTATTTTCCAAGTCTAGAAAGCCTATGGCTTAGGCTTAGACTCTTGAATCTACGTAAAGATATGAGATTTGGCATTTATGTATCAACTTTGTATAAATTGGCATGTTGGCCAATGGAGAAAGCAGAACGAAGAGAACACCACTTCACTCTTTTGTAATTTCCAACCCTCTCAAAAAACCTCTAAGTGTATTTTCGAATTTGAGTCGTAATATAATCTTTGTAAGTATATATTTCTTATTAATATGAAGTGTGAGTAGTTTCTCTTTTTCCTTAAATATTTCGAAAGGGTAACTCTTCTATTCTAGAAATTTATTTTCTTTTTGGGAAAAAATTAAGTTTATGGAATGCTTGTTTGCTCATTAATATTACATGCTTTGAACCTTCGTAGTATCTTCAGTTTTCTAATTTGTTACTGAGTGACCTTAGCTGAAGAGCCCGTTTGAGCCGAGGATAGGCGTTGGAGGGCAAATTGTAGGCAGAAAGGGAAAAGTAAAAATTAGAGAATAAAAATATACTATGTTGAACGAGGCTTAGTCTCAAGGTGGGAGTACATGTAATGAAAATAAACATTTCCTAAAAAGAGTTTTTACCAAAGAAAAGAATTTTAGAATAAAAGGAGAGCAACCCTAGTAGAAATATTAAGGAAATATTGTCTATATAAGAACTCCAAAAAATCAAAAAGTTGTGTAATCTTAGACCCTTAGACAAAGACTTTAGGAAAAATTTCAAAAAATTAAAAAGTTTCAAAAAATTGAAAGTTTGTAGGCCCTTAGATGTAGACCTTAATTTCAAAAAATCAAAAAATAAAATTTCAAAAAATCAAAGTTTGTTAGCATTTAGACGTAGACATTAACTTTCAAAGAATCCACCAGACATAGACTTTAGAAATAGACTTAGACCTTAGAATAAAAATTAAATTTCAAAAAATACAAAAATTATATGCCCTTAGACGAAGACCTTAGAAATAAAGTTAAAATTAGTATTGAGATAATACAAGAATTAGAAGATCAAAAATTTAGATATCAGTTTCTTTTATCATTAGCTTCTAACAGATCTCTAGAAAATTACAGTCTAAAAAATCAGTTTCTTTTATCATTAGCTTCTGGCAGATCTTTAGAAAATTACAGTTTAAAAATTTCTCAGATAAATAGACAGCTAATTATAAAACAAGAAGCCTTAAAATTAGCCATACAACAGCTAGAAGACCTTTTAGCATAACTGTAGAATTAATTAGATGATTCTCAGCCCAATCCCAAATAGTGGTAGACCACTAACTCAACCAAAAAAAAAAAAAATGGTATCAGAACAGTTTAGCAGTTTAACATATAATCAGTCAGTCATAGCACACACTTTTCAAATTCATGAGATGCCCTAATTGCTTTTCTAGGACACCCTATAGCTCATTTGGACACGTGTGTGCGGTATAACTCGTGGTTAAGTATCGCTCTGATACCACTCTGTCACGACCCAAACCCGGCCCTAAGGGTTTAGTCTCAGAATGCCGATGTCCGTGATTACCAAAGGCCTCTTGAGCGATCATACAATCAATCAGTCTGAGTACTGGCGGAAGCCAATACAATAAATAACTAGTGTCCATTGTTTGTGGAAATCGTATGTCAAAAACATTTTTCATACATTTATGCATTGAGACCCGATCTGATATACACAAGCATTACAGATATTGATGCGGGAACTCAATCCCTCAATAACAGTACAGTAAAACCGTCTATACAAAAAGTCCAACAGTACAAAACAGTAGGAGACTAGTGGGGACACAAAAACACCCCAAGCCATGGCATGGCGTCTCGGAACCTCACAGTGAGGCACATAGGTGGTGACAAAGCGGGGACCAATCCCACGCTCTAGCTTGATGCAGCGGTGAGAACCTACATATATATATAAGGTGAGCTAAAGCCCGGTGAATAACATAAAGCGTAAAGAGGTTATGAATGAATGTCCTTGCGATAAATGAAATCAATTCATTAAACGATAGTTTGATCTTTTCGATATTTCAATCAATCGGTCATATGTGGTACATCCAATAGCCTATAATGATGGGTCCAAAAGGACCGGCCTTAATAGACCCAACATAATGATGGCCAATCATTGATAAGAGTATGGTTCCACAAGGAAACCGTGAGCTCTGTAACGATCAATAACGGTAGGTGCTAAGGATGCCTGTCTGATTAGAAATAGGACATACATTCATTCGATAAATAACATCGATTCGAGAAGCAGATTCGATGCAGTATTCAAAAGATAACCATTTTGAACATATCTTTACACAAGCTGTTACTCACGATGATTGGGCTATCATTAGCTAGAAACCGTCCAGAGAGTCAACCCTAAACAGTCAATCAATAGAACACACACTAAGTTTACAGTTGGAAAGGATGATAATTAAATCTCTAAATTCCCTCGGTGTGGTTCTATGCCTAAATCCTCATTAAGATGCATTAAACTAGGCCTAAGAATGCCTAGGATGAGATGAGGATGCAAAAATACAGTTGGAAGGCACTTTTCAAAAGTTCTTTGAAGCAGGGGTCTCGCTCCGGCGGGCCTTCCTTCGCTCGAGCGAGGTTGCAAAATCAAAGGCTTCGCTCGAGCGAACAATCCTTCGCTCGAGCGGAAAACTTCTGGTTGCTCGATTTTTACGCGCGATACCACGCTCGATGCTCGCTCGAGCGGAGCTCTGAATAAAGGTGCTCGCTCGAGCGAGGAATCCTTCGCTCGAGCGAGGAAGCAAAATCTGGGATTTCCAGATTTGTCTCCCAAGTTCGAACCAAGCATTCAATCATCCAAAACTCAACCTCTTGGCCCCAATTTCTGGAAAAACACTTCAAACTCAATGTATGACAAGTTTCAAAAACTATTTTGCACATGCAAGGGCCAATGGTTGGTCAATCAAAGTCATTTTCAAACCCAATTTTAAGAGCAATATGTAACATGCAATGCATGGGTTCTAAACCAATTTCAATCTTCAAACCTTGCTCTATTGAGCTCCAAACTTTGAAAACAACTTGAAAACATGGACCATGATGAAAACATGAGCATGCATGTGTAATTCTTCAAGAATTCAACTTCAAAAACCAATTCAAGCATGCATGGATGGATTATGCTCTAATTCAACTTATATGAGCAAAATCAAGTCTCAACTCCACAATGATGCATGAACCATGAGAGAGGAAGCTTAAGGCCAATAAGAATGCAATGAATTCTCTTACCCAAGTGTTGATTCAAGGTAAGATAGCTAAATTAGGCCAATATACACTTCAATTCCAAGCAATCTCCAAGAAATTCTTCAAGGTGAGCTAAGTTCTCTCACTCTCCCTCTATTTCTCTTGTTGGTCGTGAGAAAAGAAGTAAAAGGGCTGATCAAATGCTTTGCTATGGTGATAAGGCTCACTCACAATAATAAACTAATGGCCACTAACTATGGCAATTGTGTAATTAAGGCCAACTCTTCAATTAACTTATTTCATCTAATTTAATCATTCCTAATCAATTTTCAGATAATTATACCATTAAATCACAAATATTACTGAGTCTAAAACATCAAGCGGTTTCTCAATCGGTCCGATAAGGCCTTCAATTAGCGATTTAAACATATAAGCTCAAGCAGATAATTATGCAATCAAGCAGATAAGATATGCAATTCAACAAGTAAACTTATTGATTTGATTTGATTTCATTGATGCATTGAGGGTCATCCAGTTCACTTATCGGTCATTATCGATTCGGTTTAACGGTGTCGATTATGTAATTGATTGGTTTACGATAATCGATGCGAGGTTATTCTGATCTCCCTCCTTATAAAGAGTTTAGTCCTCTAAACTCGAGTTACCTTCGATTTGGAAAAGCAGATCCGTGAAACAAATCCGGATATCTTCTTGCCATGTCATCTTCCCTTTCCCACGTGGCATACACACCGTGGTTCTGCCAGTCAACTTTCACTAGCGGAATCTCTTTGTTTCTCAGTTTCTTGATCCGTCGGTTTACAATCTGTATAGGCCGCTCCTCGTAAGTGTAGTCATCACTCAACACAATGCGAGTAGGCTCAATCACATGAAACGGATCTCGAAGATAGTCTCTCAACATCGAAATGTGGAAGACGTTGTGCATATGCTCCATTTCAGGAGGAAGTGCAACTTGATACGCCACCGGATTGATTTTCTCAATAATCGTCTGACTGACATATCTCGGTGCTAACTTGCCTTTGACTCCAAAGCGAGTCGGCCTTTCATTGGTGTCACTTTCACAAACACGTGATCACCCACTTCATATTCTCTATCCGTCTTCGACATCGCATAACTTTTCCGGCGGCTACATGCGATTTTCGGTCTTTCTTTGTATCGCTTTTACCTTTTCGGTTGCGTCATATACAACCTCGGGCCCAAGCAATGGCCCATCCCCATCTTCTGCCCAGCAGATTGGAGATCTACATCTTCTGCCATACAATGCCTCAAAAGGCGCCATTCAATACTCGAATGGTAGCTGTTGTTGTGGCGAATTACCAGCGGCAGATGACTTTCCCAATTCCACGAAGTCAAGAACACACATTCTCGATGGGTCCTCTAGAGTCTGGATGGTCCTTTCATCGTCCATCTGTCGAGGATGATAGGCGCTACTCGGCCTCAATTCGATACCCAATGCTTTGCGAGAACCTCGATGTAAACTTGAATCCTGTCGAAACAATAGACACGGGCACTCGTGCGATCTAACAATTTCATCAATATAAATAACGGACCAATCTATCGCATTATAGATTGTCTTGACAGTAGGAAGTGTGATTTAGTCGATCTATCAACAATAACCCAAATTGAATCCATACCTTTCTGGGCGAGGTAATCCAACGATAAAATCCATCGTGATGTGCTCCCATTTCCACTCTGGTATGGGTAAGGGTTGCGATAATCCAAAGTCGTTGATGTTACTTTGACTTGTTGGCAATGAAGACATTTAGACACAAAAGTCGGCAATTTCTTTCTTCATCACAGCCACCAAAATTACATTTGAGATCTTGATACATTTTCGTATTCCCCGGGTGAATACTAAACTTTGAATTGTGGCCTTCTTGCAGAACTCTTCGTTTCAATTTAGTATCATTTGGTACACAAAGTCTGTCTTGAAATTTCAGTATATTGCTCTCAAATTTGATCCCCGGTTTCGGTTTTGACTCTCTTTCCTCGATGATTTTCTTCAAGTAATCATCCGATTCTTTATTCTCCTTAATTTCCTCAATCAAAATTTGGTTGAGCGATAATGGCGACTATTGTCCATACTGTTCTTTCAAAACAATTTCAATCTCGGACTTTTCAAGATCAAGAAGAAACTCTTTCTGTCGATCGACAAGCAGGCTAAGTTGGCAATCGATTTCGGCTCAAGGCATCTAAACGGTATTGGCTTTTCTGGATGATACAAAATCATGAGTCATAGTCTTTGATCAATTCAAGCCATCTCCATTGTCTCATATTGAGTTCTTTACGTGTGAAAAAGTACTTTAGGCTCTTGTGGTGGTGTAGACTTCACATGTTACTCCATACAAATAGTGTGCTTGATTTTCAATGCAAAAACTCTGCGGCAAGTTCAAGATCATGGGTTGGGTAATTCTTTTCATGCGGTCTCAAGCTCCGGGAAGCATAAGCAATAACTCTCCCATTCTGCATTAAAACACATCCCAAACCCTTATGAGAAGCATCACTAAAAACAGTGTAACCATCAGTACCTGTAGGTAGAGTCAGAATTGGTGCCGTCACCAGTCGGGTTTTCAATTCTGAAATCTTGATTCCGTAGTCGATCCGGTCAAATGATGTCCCTATGTCAATCGAGTCGGTGGTAAGGCAATTTTGGAGAAATCTTTGACAAATCTTACGTAATATCGGCCGATCCCAAAAAGCTTGGGACTTGATTACATTGGTTGGTCTCGGCGATTCACTCTGACTTCAATTTTCTGCGGGTCAACAGAAATTCCATCTTTGCTAACAACATGCCCCAAAAACATCACATGATCGAGCCAAAATTCACATTTAGACAGTTTTGCATACAATTTCTGTTCTCTTAGGGTTTGTAGGGCAAGTCTCAGATGCTGTTCGTGTTCTTCTACAGTCTTAGAATATATCAATATGTCATCAATAAATACCACAATGAAGTCATCAAGGTATGGTTTGAAAATTCTGTTCATGAGGTCCATAAATGCAGCAGGGGCATTCGTGACTCCGAACGGCATAACTAAAAATTCATAATGGCCATACCTCGTTCTGAAAGCAGTTTTATCAATGTCTTCCGGTTTGACTTTCAATTGATGGTACCCCGATCTAAGGTCAATTTTGGAAAACACTTGTGCACCCTGTAACTGATCAAACAGGTCATCAATACGCGGTAAAGGATATTTGTTCTTTACAGTTACCTTATTCAGTTCGCGGTAATCAATGCAGATCTCGATGAGCCATCTTTCTTCTTCACAAATAAAACAGGTGCGCCCCAAGGTGAAGTACTAGGCCTGATAAACTTCTTGTCTAACAGTTCCTGCAATTGTACCTTCAGTTCTTTCAGTTCGGTTGGAGCCATTCTGTAGGGAGCTTTAGATAACGGCTGTGTACCAGGTACAACATCAACAATAAACTCAATCTCCCTGTCAATCAAATCCCCTGGTAGATCATCTGGAAATACATCTGGGAATTCTCTAACTATAGGAATGCAATTCACATCAGTTTTAACATCATCAATAGCAGATACAGTCAGTATAGAACACAGATAGCCCTTACACCCCTTTCTAATCAGTTTGACAGCCTTTACAGAAGAAATCATATATGGAGGAGGTACTACTCCAACTCCACTAAATACAAATTCGGGTAAACCCGGTGGACGGAAAACAACTTGTTTGGTCACACAATCGATAGTAGCATGATATTTTTATAACCAGTCCATCCCCAATATTACATCAAAATGATCTATATTCAACGATAGCAAATCAATAAACAGATGCATATCCCCAACAAAAATCTCTGGCGGGATACATATATGCACATGTCATGGATCCCCCAAGTGATGATCTGACTAACAAGTAATTCATGGGTTCTAAGGGTCTATTCAAATTTCGTGAGAAAGCATGTGACACATAAGAATGTGTAGACCCCGAATCAATCAATACATAAGCATTCTGAGCACAGATAGAGAGGATACCTGACACAACGGTCTCAGTATTCTGGACGTCTCCCGGTACTAAGGCAAACACTCTGCCCTGCCTCACAGGCTCTTTCCCGGTAGCTTTGGGGTTCGGTTTTGGTGCTACAATTGATCTTTGCTTGGTGTGACTTTACTCTTGGCTTCGGAGTAGAGGGACAATCTTTAATTCTGTGGCCCATCTTGCCACACCTGAAACAAGCTCCAGAAACCTGGTAGCAAACCCCTTTGTGCTTATTGCCACATGTGGAGCAGGGTGGAGTAAATCCACTCCCTTGGCTGGGGCTAGTTGTCGACCCCGTATTCTGTTTCTTATTGGCTGGGTTGTGCTTGCCTTTCTTAAATTTAAACCCTTGCCTCTTTCCTTGCCACTTGGTTGTTGGTGTTTCTGATTGTTTCACTGCTGCAATATTTGCCTCGGCCATCAAGGCCCGGTCTAGAACACCCACAAAAGTTGGCATTTTGAACATTTATGCGATCTGGATAGCAGCACTAAGGCCGCCTTCAAACCTCCTAGCTTTCTTGTAATCGGTGTCCACCATGTGTGGTGCATACCTAGCAAATTCAGTAAACTGTTTCTCATATTCGGCAACAGACGTCTTGCCTTGCCTCAGTTGTTCAAATTCAGTCACCTTTCTATCCCTGATGCATTGGGGAAAATATTTTTCAAAGAAGGACTCCTTGAACTGAGCCCAAGTCACTACAGTATTTGCATCACGGGTCAACATCCACCACCTTCTAGCTTCTTCCTGCAGTGTAAAGGTGGCTAACAGTACTTTGTGTGCTTCTGAGCACGGAAACACCTCAAATAACTTCTCAGTCTCAAGAACCTAAGCTTCAGCCTTTAATGGTTCTAAGCCTCCCTGAAAGGACGGCGGTTTCATCTTGCTGAATTTCTGAGTCAGTGCAATAATATCCACCTCATTAACATTCACATTCTGTACATTTGGTGCATTACATTCGGTTGAACAGGAGGAGGAGGTGGTGTTGGTTACATTGTTGGTCGATCTTTCAATTACCGGTCCATCATTTGTTCAAGTCTGGCCATTCGGCCTCGAAGGATGATGATTCGATTTCATTTGCATTATCCATTTCACTATAAGATTATGACAGCGATTATCATTATGAGCGATTGTATCTTTAAACAGTTTAGCAGTTTAACATATAATCAGTCAGTCATAGCACACACTTTTCAAATTCATGAGATGCCCTAATTGCTTTTCTAGGACACCCTATAGCTCATTTGGACACGTGTGTGCGGTATAACTCGTGGTTAAGTATCGCTCAGATACCATTCTGTCACGACCCAAACCGGCCCTAAGGGTTTAGTCTCAGAATCGTAACGATCCGTGATTACCAAAGGCCTCTTGAACGATCATACAATCAATCGAGTCTGAGGGCGGAAGCCAATACAATAAATAACTAGTGTCCATTGAAATGAAATCGTATGTCAAAAACATTTTTCATACATTTATGCATTGAGACGATCTGATATACACAAGCATTACAGATATTGATGCAGGGAACTCAATCCCTCAATACGATCTGATAAAAGCAGTCTATACAAAAAGTACAACAGTACAAAACAGTAGGAGACTAGTGGGGACACAAAAACACCCCAAGCCATGGCATGGCGTCTCGGAACCTCACAGTGAGGCACATAAATTTGGTGACAAAGCGGGGACCAATCCCACGCTCCTAGCTTGATGCAGCGGTGAGAACCTACATATATATATAACAGTGAGCTAAAGCCCAGTGAATAACATAAAGCGTAAAGAGGTTATGAATGAATGTCCTTGCAGTAAATGAAATCAATTCATTAAACAGTAGTTTCAGTCTTTCAGTATTTCAATCAATCAGTCATATGTGGTACATCCAATAACCTATAATGATAGGTCCAAAAGGACCGGGCCTTAATAGTCCCAATAATGATGGCCAATCATTGAAGAACAGTATGGTTCCACAAGGAAACCGACGAGCTCTGTAACGATCAATAACTTGATGGTGCTAAGGATGCCTGTCTGATTCGAGAAATAGGACATACATTCATTCGATAAATAACATCAGTTCAGTAAACAGTTCAGTAAACAGTATTCAAAAGATAACCATTTTGAACATATCTTTACACAACTGTTACTCACAGTGATTGGGCTATCAGTAGCTAGAGTACGTCCCCGAGAGTCAACCCTAAACAGTCAATCAATAGAACACACACTAAGTTTACAGTTGGAAAGGATGATAATTAAATCTCTAAATTCCCTCGGTGTGGTTCTATGCCTAAATCCTCATTAAGATGCATTAAACTAGGCCTAAGAATGCCTAGGATGAGATGAGGATGCAAAAATACAGTTGGAAGGCACTTTTCAAAAGTTCTTTGGCAGGGGGTCTCGCCGGCGAGCCTTCCTTCGCCGGCGAGGTTGCAAAATCAAAGGCTTCGCTCGGGCGAACAATCCTTCGCCGGCGGAAAACTTCGGTTGCTCGATTTTCTGTAGCGATACCACGCTCGATGCTCGCTCGAGCGGAGCTCTGAATAAAGGTGCTCGCTCGAGCGAGGAATCCTTCGCTCGAGCGAGGAAGCAAAAACTGGGATTTCCAGATTTGTCTCCCAAGTTCGAACCAAGCATTCAATCATCCAAAACTCAACCTCTTGGCCCCAATTTCTGGAAAAACACTTCAAACTCAATGTATGACAAGTTTCAAAAACTATTTTGCACATGCAAGGGCCAATGGTTGGTCAATCAAAGTCATTTTCAAACCCAATTTTAAGAGCAATATGTAACATGCAATGCATGGGTTCTAAACCAATTTCAATCTTCAAACCTTGCTCTATTGAGCTCCAAACTTTGAAAACAACTTGAAAACATGGACCATGATGAAAACATGAGCATGCATGTGTAATTCTTCAAGAATTCAACTTCAAAAACACCAATTCAAGCATGCATGGATGGATTATGCTCTAATTCAACTTATATGAGCAAAATCAAGTCTCAACTCCACAATGATGCATGAACCATGAGAGAGGAAGCTTAAGGACAATAAGAATGCAATGAATTCTCTTACCTAAGTGTTGATTCAAGGTAAGGAAGCTAAATTAAGCCAATATACACTTCAATTCCAAGCAATCTCCAAGTAATTCTTCAAGGTGAGCTAAGTTCTCTCACTCTCCCTCTATTTCTCTTGTTGGTCGGCAGAAAGAAGTAAAAAAGTGATCAAATGCTTTGCTATGGTGATAAGGCACACTAACAATAATAAACTAATGGCCACTAACTATGTCAATTGTGTAATTAAGGCCAACTCTTCAATTAACTTATTTCATCTAATTTAATCATTCCTAATCAATTTTCAGATAATTATACCATTAAATCACAAATATTACAGTGAGTCTAAAACATCAAGCGGTTTCTCAATGATGCCGATAAGGCCTTCAATTAGCAGTTTAAACATATAAGCTCAAAGATAATTATGCAATCAAGCAGATAAGATATGCAATTCAACAAGTAAACTTATTGATTTGATTTGATTTCATTGATGCATTGATTAGGTCATCGATTCACTTATCGGTCATTATCGATTCGGTTTAACGGTGTCGGTATGTAATTGATGGTTTACGATAATCGATCGAGGTTATTCTGATCTCCTCCTTATAAAGAGTTTAGTCCTCTAAACTCGAGTTACCTTCGATTTGGAAAAGCAGATCCGGTGGAAACAAATCCGGATATCTTCTTGCCATGTCATCTTCCCTTTCCCGTGGCATACACACCACCGTGGTTACGCGATCAACTTTCACTAGCGGAATCTCTTTGTTTCTCGGTTTCTTGATCCGTCGGTTTACAATCAGTATAGGCGCTCCTCGTAAGTGTAGTCATCACTCAACACAATGCGAGTAGGCTCAATCACATGGCGGATCTCGAAGATAGTCTCTCAACATCGAAATGTGGAAGGCGTTGTGCATATGCTCCATTTCAGGAGGAAGTGCAACTTGATCATACCGGATTGATTTTCTCAATAATCGTCACGGCCCGACATATCTCGGTGCTAACTTGCCTTTGACTCCAAAGCGAGTCGGCCTTTCATTGGTGTCACTTTCACAAACACGTGATCACCCACTTCATATTCTCTATCCGTCTTCGACATACATGCGATAACTTTCTTTGTGTCGATTTTACCTTTTCGGTTGTTTCATATACAATCTCGGGCCCAAGCAATGGCCCATCCCAACTTCCTTGGCCAGATTGGAGATCTACATTTTCGCCATACAATGCCTCAAAAGCGCCATTCCAATACTCGAATGGTAGCTGTTGTTGTAGGCGAATTCACAACGCAGATGACTTTCCCAATTCCTGGAAGTCAAGAACACACATTCTCGATGGGTCCTCTAGAGTCTGGATGGTCCTTTTCTGTCCATCTGTCACGAGGATGATAGGCTACTCAACCTCAATTCGATTACCCAATGCGATCTGTAGGCTTTGCGAGAACCTCGATGTAAACTTGAATCACCGTGAAACAATAGACACGGGCACTCCGTGCGATCTAACAATTTCATCAATATAAATAATGACCAATCTATCGCATTATAGATTGTCTTGACAGTAGGAAGTGTCTTGATTTAGTCGGTCTATCAACAATAACCCAAATTGAATCCATACCTTTCTGGGCGAGGTAATCCAACGATAAAATCCATCGTGATGTGCTCCCATTTCCACTCTGGTATGGGTAAGGGTTGCGATAATCCACAGGTCGTTGATGTTCACTTTGACTTGTTGGCAATGAAGACATTTAGACACAAAAGTCGGCAATTTCTTTCTTCATCCCAGCCACCAAAAATTACATTTGAGATCTTGATACATTTTCGTATTCCCCGGGTGAATAGAAAACTTTGAATTGTGGCCTTCTTGCAGAACTCTTCGTTTCAATTCAGCATCATTTGGTACACACAGTCTGTCTTGAAATTTCAGTACATTGTTCTCAAATTTGAACCCCGGTTTCGGTTTTGAATCTCTTTCCTCGATGATTTTCTTCAAGTAATCATCCAGTTGCTGTTTCTCCTTAATTTCCTCAATCAAAAATTTGGTTGAGCGTAATGGCGACTATTGTCCATACTGTTCTTTCAAAACAATTTCAATCTCAGACTTTTCAAGATCAAGAAGCAACTCTTTCTGTCCAGTCAGCAAACAGGCTAAGTTGGCAATCGATTTTCGGCTCAAGGCATAACAGCGGTATTGGCTTTTCTGGATGATACAAAATCATGGGTCATAGTCTTTGATCAATTCAAGCCATCTCCATTGTCTCATATTCAGTTCTTTACGTGAAAAAAGTACTTTAGGCTCTTGTGGTGGTGTAGACTTCACATGTTACTCCATACAAATAGTGTCGCCAGATTTTCAATGCAAAAACTCTGCGGCAAGTTCAAGATCATGGGTTGGGTAATTCTTTTCATGCGGTCTCAAGCGTCGGAAGCATAAGCAATAACTCTCCCATTCTGCATTAAAACACATCCCAAACCCTTATGAGAAGCATCACTAAAAACAGTGTAACCATCAGTACATGTAGGTAGAGTCAGAATTGGTGCCGTCACCAGTCGGGTTTTCAATTCCTGAAATGCTGATTCCCTGTGGTCAGTCCAGTCAAATGATGTCCCTTCAGGTCAATTGAGTCGGTAAGGCAATTTTGGAGAAATCTTTGACAAATCTTACGTAATATCGGCCAATCCCAAAAGCTTGGACTTGATTACATTGGTTGGTCTCGGCGATTCACTCTGACTTCAATTTTCTGCGGGTCAATGAAATTCCATCTTTGCTAACAACATGCCCCAAAAACATCACATGATCGAGCCAAAATTCACATTTAGACAGTTTGCATACAATTTACATTCTCTTAGGGTTTGTAGGGCAAGTCTCGAGATCTTTGTTCGTGTTCTTCTCTGATCTTAGAATATATCAATATGTCATCAATAAATACCACAATGAAGTCATCAAGGTATGGTTTGAAAATTCTGTTCATGAGGTCCATAAATGCAGCAGGGGCATTCGTGACTCCGAACGGCATAACTAAAAATTCATAATGGCCATACCTCGTTAAAGCGCTTTTATCAATGTCTTCGGTTTGACTTTCAATTGATGGTACCCGATCTAAGGTCAATTTTGGAAAACACTTGTGCACCACATGGCGATCAAACAGGTCATCAATACGCGGTAAAGGATATTTGTTCTTTACAGTTACCTTATTCAGTTCGCGGTAATCAATGCACAGTCTCAGTGAGCCATCTTTCTTCTTCACAAATAAAACAGGCGCGCCCCACGGTGAAGTACTAGGCCTGATAAACTTCTTGTCTAACAGTTCCTGCAATTGTACCTTCAGTTCTTTCAGTTCGGTTGGAGCCATTCTGTAGGGAGCTTTCGATAACGGCTGTGTACCAGGTACAACATCAACAATAAACTCAATCTCCCTGTCAATCAAATCCCCTGGTAGATCATCTGGAAATACATCTGGGAATTCTCTAACTATAGGAATGCAATTCACATCAGTTTTAACATTATCAGTAGCAGATACAGTCAGTATAGAACACAGATAGCCCTTACACCCCTTTCTAATCAGTTTGACAGCCTTTACAGAAGAAATCAGATATGGAGGAGGTACTACTCCAACTCCACTAAATACAAATTCGGGTAAACCCGGTGGACGGAAAACAACTTGTTTGGTCACACAATCGATAGTAGCATGATATTTTTATAACCAGTCCATCCCCAATATTACATCAAAATGATCTATATTCAACGATAGCAAATCAATAAACAGATGCATATCCCCAACAATAATCTCACAAGCAGGATACATATATGCACATGTCATGGATCCCCCAACAGGTGATGATACAGCTAACAAGTAATTCATGGGTTCTAAGGGTCTATTCAATTTTCGTGAGAAAGCATGTGACACATAAGAATGTGTAGACCCCGAATCAATCAATACATAAGCATTCTGAGCACAGATAGAGAGGATACCTGACACAACGGTCTCAGTATTCTGGACGTCTCCCGGTACTAAGGCAAACACTCTGCCCTGCCTCACAGGCTCTTTCCCGGTAGCTTTGGGGTTCGGTTTTGGTGCTACATTTGATGCTGCTGCGCTCGGTGCAGCTTTACTACTGGCTTGCGGAGTAGAGGGACAATCTTTAATTCTGTGGCCCATCTTGCCACACCTGAAACAAGCTCCAGAAACCTGGTAGCAAACCCCTTTGTGCTTATTGCCACATGTGGAGCAGGGTGGAGTAAATCCACTCCCTTGGCTGGGGCTAGTTGTCGACCCCGTATTCTGTTTCTTATTGGCTGGGTTGTGCTTGCCTTTCTTAAATTTAAACCCTTGCCTCTTTCCTTGCCACTCGGTTGTTGGTGTTTCTGATTGTTTCACTGCTGCAATATTTGCCTCGGCCATCAAGGCCCGGTCTAGAACACCCACAAAAGTTGGCATTTTCAGAACATTTATGCGATCCTGGATAGCAGCACTAAGGCCGCCTTCAAACCTCCTAGCTTTCTTGTAATCGGTGTCCACCATGTGTGGTGCATACCTAGCAAATTCAGTAAACTGTTTCTCATATTCGGCAACAGACGTCTTGCCTTGCCTCAGTTGTTCAAATTCAGTCACCTTTCTATCCCTGATGCATTGGGGAAAATATTTTTCAAAGAAGGACTCCTTGAACTGAGCCCAAGTCACTACAGTATTTGCATCACGGGTCAACATCCACCACCTTCTAGCTTCTTCCTGCAGTGTAAAGGTGGCTAACAGTACTTTGTGTGCTTCTGAGCACGGAAACACCTCAAATAACTTCTCAGTCTCAAGAACCCAAGCTTGACCTTTAATGGTTCTAAGCCTCCTGAAAGGGCGGTTTCATCTTCTTGAATTCGAGTCGGTGCAATAATATCCACCTCATTAACATTCACATTCTGTACATTTGGTGCATTCTGTTCCGGTTGAACCGGAGGAGGAGGAGGTGGCTGTTGGTTCTGTTGTTGGTCCAGTCTTTCAATTACCAGTCCCATCATTTGTTCAAGTCTGGCCATTCTGGCCTCAGAGGATGATGATTCAGTTTCATTTGCATTATCCATTTCACTATAAAGATTATAGCGATTATCATTATGAGCAGTTGTATCTTTAAACAGTTTAGCAGTTTAACATATAATCAGTCAGTCATAGCACACACTTTTCAAATTCATGAGATGCCCTAATTGCTTTTCTAGGACACCCTATAGCTCATTTGGACACGTGTGTGCGGTATAACTCGTGGTTAAGTATCGCTCTGATACCACTCTGTCACGACCCAAACCCGGCCCTATGGGTTTAGTCCCGTAACCGGCCAGTAATCCGTGATTACCAAAGGCCTACTGAACAGTCATACAATCAATCAGAGTACAGGGCCTGGCGGAAGCCAATACAATAAATAACTAGTGTCCATTGAGCTGTGGAAATCTGTATGTCAAAAACATTTTTCATACATTTATGCATTCAGACCAGTACAGTATACACAAGCATTACAGATATTCAGTACGGGAACTCAATCCCTCAATAACAGTACAGTAAAACAGTCTATACAAAAAGTACAACAGTACAAAACAGTAGGAGACTAGTGGGGACACAAAAACACCCCAAGCCATGGCATGGCGTCTCGGAACCTCACAATTGAGGCACATAAATTTGGTGACAAAAGCGGGGACCAATCCCACGCTCTTAGCTTGATGCAGCGGTGAGAACCTACATATATATATAACAGTGAGCTAAAGCCCAGTGAATAACATAAAGCGTAAAGAGGTTATGAATGAATGTCCTTGCAGTAAATGAAATCAATTCATTAAACAGTAGTTTCAGTCTTTCAGTATTTCAATCAATCAGTCATATGTGGTACATCCATTAGCCTATAAACAGTAGGTCCAAAAGGACCGGGCCTTATCAGACCCAACAATAATGATGGCCATCAATCAGTATGGTTCCACAAGGAAACCGAAGCGAGCTCTGTAACGATCAATATGATAGGTGCTAAGGATGCCTGTCTGATTCAGAAATAGGACATACATTCATTCGATAAATAACATCAGTTCAGTAAACAGTTCAGTAAACAGTATTCAAAAGATAACCATTTTGAACATATCTTTACACAACTGTTACTCACAGTGATTGGGCTATCAGTAGCTAGAGCACGTCCCCGAGAGTCAACCCTAAACAGTCAATCAATAGAACACACACTAAGTTTACAGTTGGAAAGGATGATAATTAAATCTCTAAATTCCCTCGGTGTGGTTCTATGCCTAAATCCTCATTAAGATGCATTAAACTAGGCCTAAGAATGCCTAGGATGAGATGAGGATGCAAAAATACAGTTGGAAGGCACTTTCAAAAGTTCTTTGAAACAGGGTCTCGCCGGCGACCCTCCCTTCGCTCGAGTAAGGTTGCAAAATCAAAGGCTCCGCCCGAGCGAACAATCCTTCGCTCGAGCGGAAAACTTCTGGTTGCTCGATTTTTACGCGCGATACCACGCTCGATGCTCGCTCGAGCGGAGCCCTGAATAAAGGTGCTCGCTCGAGCGAGGAATCCTTCGCTCGAGCGAGGAAGCAAAATCTGGGATTTCCAGATTTGTCTCCCAAGTTCGAACCAAGCATTCAATCATCCAAAACTCAACCTCTTGGCCCCAATTTCTGGAAAAACACTTCAAACTCAATGTATGACAAGTTTCAAAAACTATTTTGCACATGCAAGGGCCAATGGTTGGTCAATCAAAGTCATTTTCAAACCCAATTTTAAGAGCAATATGTAACATGCAATGCATGGGTTCTAAACCAATTTCAATCTTCAAACCTTGCTCTATTGAGCTCCAAACTTTGAAAACAACTTGAAAACATGGACCATGATGAAAACATGAGCATGCATGTAATTCTTCAAGAATTCAACTTCAAAAACACCAATTCAAGCATGCATGGATGGATTATGCTCTAATTCAACTTATATGAGCAAAATCAAGTCTCAACTCCACAATGATGCATGAACCATGAGAGAGGAAGCTTAAGGACAATAAGAATGCAATGAATTCTCTTACCTAAGTGTTGATTCAAGGTAAGGAAGCTAAATTAAGCCAATATACACTTCAATTCCAAGCAATCTCCAAGTAATTCTTCAAGGTGAGCTAAGTTCTCTCACTCTCCTCTATTTCTCTTGTTGGTCGTGAAAAGAAGTAAAAGGGCTGATCAAATGTTTTGCTATGGTGATAAGGCTCACTAACAATAATAAACTAATGGCCACTAACTATGGCAATTGTGTAATTAAGGCCAAATCTTCAATTAACTTATTTGATCTAATTTAATCATTCCTATTCAATTTTTAATTAATTATACCATAAAATCATAAATATTATACTGAGTCTAAAACTTCAAACGGTTTCTCAATCGGCCGCCGATAAGGCCTTCAATTAGCAGTTTAAACATATAAGCTCAAACAGATAATTATGCAATCAAACAGATAAGATATGCAATTCAACAAGTAAACTGATTCAGTTTCAGTTTCAGTTTCATTCAGTCTGTTCAGTAGGTCATCCAGTTCACTTATCAGTCATTATCAGTTCGGTTTAACGGTAATCAGTATGTAATTCAGTGGTTTACGATAATCAGTACGAAGGTTGTTACAATTTTAGTTATAAATTTCATATTATAGTAGCTTTTAATAATTTTAAATTAGGAGTTAATTTTGTGTATGAAAAGAGTAGAGTATCTAGATTTAGAACTCAGCAGCCATAATCATTGTCTTAGCATAAATAAAAATAATTTCCGTTGTAATTTTGAAAATAGTTTTACACATCAGATTCATAGTGAAAATAATCCTCAGCTAAATAGTATCATAGATTATCAGATTAATTTTGCAGAAAATATTAAAAAGGACATAGATAAAATTAGTAATCTTTTTATTTCATCCATAGAATATCTTCGTAATAATCGCAGTCTAATTAAAGATCAAGATAAAAAAATTAGATTATATCCAAGATCAGTGTAGTTCTATCCTACAAAAAAGAATAAATTTAAATTTAGAAAAATTTCCCACTAAGCTAGAAATAGAAACATTAATTTCAGCTACAAATCAAATAGCTAATCAAATAGAACAGATTAATCAATTTCAAGATAATTTAAAACAGAAATTAGAAATTTTAGAACAATTAGTCAGGTCTTAGTTTATGAGCAGTGATAAAAAAGCCAATAGAGATTATCAGACAATTTTAAAACAAGCAGAAGATTTTCATAATAATTCAGAAGGAATCAGTATTTATCAAGGAGTAAGTCAATCAGATAAAATAGCAGTAAGACAAAATAATATAGAAATTTTATTCTTAATTAGATTGTGTGAAAAATTTGACTATCTATTAGAACAGATACACAGTTTAGAAAATCGTTTAGCCACTTTAGAAAAAACAATACTTCAAAAAGGAAAAGGAGTAGAAGGATCCAACAGACCCCAATCTCAGATAAACGAGGAAGATATAGCTAAATATTTTGAAAAGCTTAAATTACCACCAAAGAAATCAACCTGTAGAATTTACAAAAAATAAAAAATGTTTAAACAGCTAATTAAGGGTAGTAGTAGCAAAAAGCGTAATGATGATAAAGATATTAAGGTAGAAGAATTTATAGATGTAGAACAACAAATTGAAAAATTTAAAAAAGAAAAGTTAGAATTAATTCCAGCTAAATATGTGTATAGACTAGGAAAGATACATAAAAAACAATATTTATTTAAACATTATGGTGAACAAATGATTAGTGTAACTCAAGAAGATGAGAAAGTAGAGCTAAATTTAATAGAGAGAGAAAGTTATAAATATGCAGTAAATGAACACCTTAAAATGACTCACTTAGGATTAGTAGTAGTAGGAGTTAAGGCACTAACCAGAGAAAATTTAGGAACCAAAGTTTTTGTATGTCTTTATGATGATAGGTTTAATGATGTAGGACAAAGTATGTTAGGTAGCTATGAATTAGATATGAATGCTAAAGGAGGAATAGTTTATTTTACACCAGATTTCTTATTACCAACCTCAACCTTTCATAAAAAGATAAAAATAGGAATAAAGAGTAGAGGATACAAAATGAAAAAAGGAGAAAAGAATTTATTAGTCTGCACAGGATTTTTCGGTTTAGCAGTATCAGAAAGCAATACTCACTATAGACTCACAAATGATCAGATAGTTAAGTTATTAGGCACAAAAGGAATAAAAGCATTACCGACTAAAAATTTAATTGAAGATAATGCAATTTCTAGATTGGAAATTAGGAGACTTTTTAGGACAAAAGAGATTAGCCCCTAAAGATAATTTATTATATCAGACAGCAGATGGAAATTATGCAGTAAGATTTACTCAGTATACTTATGTAGCACCAGAAAAATCTGAAGATGATGAATTTAGTAGCATAGATAGAGAAGAAAATCAAGATAATCGTAGTGAAATAAATCAGCTTTATGTAATGACAGAAGAAAAAACAGTATCACAAAATAAGATATATAATATTGATGAGATAGATTTAGAAAAATTTACCCTAGAAGATATGAACAAAATATTAGATGCTAGATATGATGAGTACTTAGCCAGAGGAGATACCCATGATGAAGCAGTGTCATTTTTAGATCAAGAATTCCATACAGAATATGTAGATGATATTATAGAAGATATTATACATCCCAGCAAAATATTTAGAATACCAGAACAACCTAAGGTAGAAGATACTTTTTATATGAATACAGAAAGCACAGGAACTAGTAACCCACAACCAACTGTACAGGATCCCGTAGAACCAATACATTATACAGTAGGAGGAAGAAGGCCATTAGCAAGTTCAGGACGTAGCGAAGCAGACCCAAATAAAAGCTATAGATTTCATGGAAAGCGTAGACAACCAGATATGAGTATACAATTACAACCAGCTAATAACCAAGGAACCCTTTTAGATTTAGCTAGATTCGACCCTCAGATATGGCAAGAAGTAATAGAAAGATGGGAAAAAGATGCAGTAAAGGCATGGATAAGTAATCCTTACGAGACAACTAGTATGTGGGACTTTATGGAAACACTTTTAGGGGACTCAGCTTTTAATATATACTTAACATTTAAAGGAAAATATGAGGAGATAATTAGACAACTTAAGGACTTAGGAGATAACCCGTGGAATTTTACAAGTTTTATAAAAGAAATGCTTATAGGATATGACCCTTCTAGACGAACTGTTTATACTCAAAGCATAGCATTAACTGAATTAGATCAAATGACTTTAGGAAGTTGGAGATATATTGTACCCTTCAGTAAAGAATACTTAGCTATAGCAGCTAGAACTGGAAAAAGTTTTGATGAAGAGATAGGAAATAAATATTTTAGAAAATTACCTGGAGAACTAGGAAGAGAAATAGAAGATAAATGGTCAATTTATTATACAAACTTACCAGCTCAAATAGCTTCAGGAGAAGTAAAAATAAAAGGAAGTTTAGGAATAGGACCTAGAATAATTTTCACATTTCAAAGACTCAGAGAAAAATGTATAGAAGTTAAAATACAGAAAGATTTGAAAAAACAAAATTATGGTTTTTGTAGCAGTGTAATATATACCCCTCAGCAATACGAAGATAAATATAATAGGAAAAAATACAAAAAATATGGAAAATATAGAAAGGAAAAATATTGGAAGAAAAATTATAGAAAACCCTGGAAAAGACAGAAATTCATTAGGAAAAGTAGAACTTTTAATAGGACAAATTATAAGAAATTACCCAAAGATGAAAAAGATAAAAGAAAACAAAGATATGTTAGAAAACCTAATAGTAAAAAATATAATTGTTATATATGTGGAGAACCCAATCATTTTGTAAAAAATTGCCCAAAAAGATACAAGCCTAATACTAACAAGCAGATAGAAAGATTAAATATTATAGAAGACTTAGAAGAAGATATAGTCAGCATAAACAGTGATGATTCAGATGTATATAGTATAGTCAGTGATTATGAATATCAATTAGAAGCTATAAGCTCAGATAGTGATTCAGAAAGTGATACAGATGTAGATAATCTTTTAGGACAACTTAACCAAGAAATAGGAAAGACTCAAGATATTTTCTATATGATGGAATGCAATCCAGATACTGAATGTCAACATAATTTTCAGATAGGATTAAGATTTGATACAACTAGATGCAGCTATTGTAATTGGTTTCCAGCCAGAGATAAGAGAGCTCAATGTTTATTATGCAACATAACCTATTGTACAATTTGTTTAGAAAAATTAAATATGACACATAAGATAAAATTAGAAAATACCAGAAAAGATAACAGTATTGAAAACAGAGAATTAAGACTAGCAAATAGAGAATTAGAAGTACAAATAAGAGAACTTACATTTCAAATTAGAGAGATAGAAACTAAAACTAGGTTTGACATAGAATGTTTAGAATTAGAAAACAAACAGCTTAACAAAGGTTAGAACAATTTCATAATACATACCCCTTAAAAGATAAGTTAGTTGAAGGTCATATGAACTCTTTAGAATTAGTCAATTTAGTTGATTCTCAACCTTTTAGTCAATACTCTCAGACTCAACCAGATAATACATATTTACCATTTAATTACCCTGTTATACCCAAGTCCAATTTAGTCGAGATTTCTTGTGTAATTAAGTTTGTAGAAAAAACCCTTAGCATAGATGCCATGATAGATACAGGAGCCAGTAAATCATACATAGAACAACACGTAGTTCCACCAGGATGGAGTACAGCCTTAGCAACACCAGCTTTAGTCAGCATAGCAGATGGCACCAAACAGACATATACACATTGCATTAATGGCGCCCAGATTAGTTTTCACCATCTAGGTTCTCAAGATCAGCACATAGAATGGTTTCCATTACCCCAAGTTTGGATAGGAAATAGCAGACAGAATCATCCTTTCATTTTAGGACTTAACTTCATACTTAGCTTACAAGACGGCATGTTCATCAGCCAACACAACATCAGTTTCTTTAAACGAACTGTCAATACACCCACAGCTTATGCCCTTAGCACCATAGCCCATTCATCAGAGTTGCGTGCGAAGCATGGTGGTACCATAGGAGTAGATTCAATTCCCGTTAGTTTTTTATTCCCAAGTAGAAATATTTTTCCAGAGCTAGCCCAAACATACATACCTAATAACGTAGAAAACACTTCTTTAGATAAATTAGATATGGAAAATTATGAAAATTATAAGCTAGAAGATTTTGAAGAAGTTCATTTTGAAGATAAGGGAGATTATTGGAATTTAGAAGATTTTCAAGAAATTGTTAATTTAGAATTAATTTTTGCAAAAATAGGAAAAATAAAGAAAAAACCAAAATACAAGAGAACAGAAAATGATTTAGATGAGATAATAAGATTAGCTGAAACAACAGAAATTTTAGGAGAACAACCCATGAAATATTGGGAGAGAAATAAAATTTTAGCCAGCTTAGATATAAAAAATAGAGATTATAGGATCACTTCAGCACAAATAGATCACACACCAGCAGACATAGAAGAATTTAGAACTCAGATTAAAGAATTATTAGATTTAGGAGTAATTAGACCTAGTAATAGTCCACATAGAAGCGCAGCATTTATGGTTAGAAATCATGCAGAGATAAAGAGAGGAAAAGCTAGAATGGTAATAAATTATAAAAGATTAAATGATAATACAGAAGATGATAAATACAATATACCAGATAAAGATCAGCTTATAAATAGAATACAGACAGCAAAGATATTTAGTAAATTTGATTGTAAATCAGGATTTTGGCAGATAAAAATGGAAGAGGAGAATATATCATGGACAGCCTTTTGTTGCCCTCAAGGACATTATGAATGGCTAGTTATGCCATTTAGATTAAAAAACGCACCTTTCATATTTCAGCGTAAAATAGATAGTATATTTAATAAATATAGTTTCATACTGGTATACATAGATGATATTTTAGTTTTCAGCCCAGATAAAAATAGTCACATGATCATTTGTATATAACATTAGAAGAATTCATAAATAATGGAATAATAATTAGCAAGAAGAAGATGGTATTAAATACACCTCACATAGAATTTTTAGGAATGGAGTTAGGAGATGGAAAAATTAGGTTACAACCTCACATAGTGAAGAAAATTTTAGATTATCCAGATAAATTAGAAGATACAAAACAACTTCAATCATTTTTAGGAATTTTAAATTATACAAGAATGTATATTCCTAACCTTAGTAAAATAATAGGACCACTATACAGTAAAACCACACCCACAGGACAAAAATATTTTAATCAGCAAGATATAGCCTTAGTTAGAAAAATTAAAGATATTTGTAAAAATTTTCCAGACCTACAACTCCCCTTAGAATCAGAATATATAGTAGTAGAAACAGATGCAAGTCAATTAGGATGGGGAACAATATTATTAGCTAAACCTAGTAAGTATGATAGTAAAAATAAAGAGCGCATTTGTAGATACAGTTCTGAAAAATTTAAAGAAAAATATACAACCATGACCAGCTTAGATTTTGAAATGCTAGGAGTAGTTTATGCAATAAATAAATTTAGATTATTTTTGCACAAACCTTTTACAATTAGAACAGATTGTGAAGCTATAGTTAGATTCCATAACAAACTCAATGAGCGTAAATTAAGTACTAGAAGATGGGAAAAATTTTTAGATTGTATAGTAGGACAAGGATATAAGGTAGAGTTTGAACATATTAAAGGTAGTGATAATAGGCTAACAGATTGGTTAAGTAGGAAAATTTATTTAGAAAAAGAAGATAACTAGTTTAATTTTTGTGCAGATAATGGAGAACAGCAAGACCATGAACTTTGGGGGATTCTCTCTTCCTATTCAGGAAGGCAGAACAAAATTCAGACCATTAACAGGAATTGAGTTAGATCCAGTTCAGCAGTGTCTTTTAGATAACCTTTGGAATAGTCAGAACCACCCAGCTAAACGCCTTTCAGCCTTAAACTCTCTCAGTATATATTTTTCAAAAATCCAAAATAAACCTTTGTCAAAAAGTTTTTTCTTTCTATGTAGTAGTTAAAGGAACCAAGCCTGGTATTTACCATGATTGGGTAGAAGTAGACCCTTTAGTAAAACTTTTTCCTACACCCCAGTTTAAGGGATTTTATGATTTTGAGTCAGCCAGTACCTATGCCCGAAGACAGATAGGAACTAGTTACTTTATTAGCCAGATAGCTAAAGATTACCTGGACATATTGAGCAAGATGAAGTCAACCATCTTTGCTACCAGTGGAGCTCCAGTTAGCCAGATAATTGGAAGCGAGTTCAGCAAGAGTAGTAGTTCTAACCCTCGCATGATTTTGTAATCCTCTCCAGATGTGTAGACATTGTGAAGCCTTACCAGAAATTTTAAGAAAATTATGGATAAAGGCAAAAAGGTCAGTGAAGAGCTAGACCAGCTCCGAGACGAAGAAAAACAATTGAGAGCAACCGCTCAATCCTAACCAATCGACTTAAAAATTAGCTCGAAGAAAGCCTACCTCCTTACCTAGCCCAGAAATCAAACAACTCACCAGTGAGGAATTTGACAAATTGAGTGTTAGAATGTATTTCTTCAGACATTCTATCATTCGATCTTTTTGTGAGAAAAGCCAAGAAATAGAAGACCTAAAACCCATTATTTACACCTTAGCCGAAGATAGCAAAAATAACGAGCTAGTCATTATTCAGCAATTCCTTCAAGATCTCTCCGTAGCAAGAGTCAACTGCCCTGGCCTAACTTATCAATGGCTCTATAACAATGAAGAAGAAGAGCAGCCCTGCGTAACAAAGGAAAAATGCAGAAAGTATTCCGAACATTTTGATAGATGTCAGTGTAACCTAGACTTCAGCATTTGCCTTTGCCAGATAAATTTAGCCACATTCGAGCCTTTGGAGATACAAATAAGAGGCGAAACATGTTATCTAACAGCTTCAAAATTGTTAGATTACGGCTTTGTCTCTAGATTAATTTTCACAGATCCAGATCAGACAGATAGCTTTGGACACAAGCTTGCACATGCCGTCATGCGTAATGGAAGAATTCCCAGTATGTGGAAGTTTTAATAGATAGCAAACTACCGAATTGAAGGAATATGGTGCAATCCACTAAACACAAAATGTACCTCGGAGGAACCTCTACATTCCTGGGATACCGGGACTTCTCAATAGGAGACCACTCGCCGAATTTCCACTCAAAGACCAGCTCAATAAGTGGATAAAATTTGCCAGCAACACACTAATAGCATACAATGGATATTCCGGACATCTAGTTTGTGAAGATAAATATCAAAAGATACATTGCAATTTGGCCATCCCGGGTTATCCATTTAGCAGAGAAACATTTGTCGATGAAAGCTAGTACCCCAACTATCAACATTGCGTTATTCATGAATCATCAGTTATGGGAGAAAATGATCAAGAACTGTCCGATATGGAAGATGGGGATGACTTTTACGACCAACTTTCAGCAGCAGATCTGGATGACCTCTCAGATAGAATGTATGGATAGAATTCAAAAAAAAAATATATATATATATATTTAAATAATTTTTTTTTCGATCATGAATTTATTTTGCTCGTTTGAAAGTTTATATCGGAATAAAATAAAACAAATGATGTTTGCAGGTCTAAAACAAAGAAATAGTGTGCACTTTGAAACGACGACGTCTTTCGGGTTCAGCCCTTATCTCTCAGCTAGCTCTCTGCTTCGCGGGTAGCTAAAGCTTTTTGTAGATTTCATTCATGGCGGGCAAGCTTTCCAATGGTAACTCAGTCTTCACTTCTATATATACATTCGTTTTCTATGTAAATTTTCTTTCTCATTTCTCTGTACTAACAATCAAAGTCTTTTTGACAGAGACTCTGCTTCAGCAATTGAAACATGGACTCGCTGAGTTCGAACTCGTTTCCTCTCCAGTTCTTTCAATATCGAGTCACAAGCCTAACTCACCTCTCAGACTCAGTCCCAACTCGCTTCTCAGCGATAACACTCATCGATTTTTCGCTAGAATCGGATCGTCTCTGTAAGTCCCTCTTTGGCCACAGCTTTTGTTATTGAGTTTTCAAAACCCTAAACCCAAATTTGAAACCCTGTTTTTGTAATGGGTTTTTATTGTTATCGTTCCATGTTTCAAATACCTAATTGACCCATCTCATAACTTTGCGATTTCTTAGCAATTATTGAAGACCATAGTTCCAAATTTTGATTTATTTGGGCAATGAAAATCAAACTTGCTCAGTACAGTTCTGGTTTTCTTTTATGTCTATGAAAATCACTGTTACACTCTGTAAATCATCGTCCAAGCTTAGATTTTGATGTTATTTCCATAATATTATGCATGAAAAAACTGCTCTTTTTAGTAATACGATTTGCTTTCTTTTGCTGTTAACTTCGTACTATATATATATATATGTTATCAGCACTTGGATTGAAATTTACTTGAAATAATAATGAATCCTCGATTTCATATTTTGTGGTCTAGATTAGTAACAACTTTTTCGCTCCATGATTTTGTTTTCTAGAGGTGGAGCTTCACCAGCAATGAAGAAGCTGGAGCGCTATGCAGTTCAGAAAGTCACCGGGGATGGACGCTGTCTATTTCGTGCATTGGTATTGATGGTTTGCTCCACCTCCCACCATTTAGGTGGTGCTTTGGCAATGCTTTTTTGTAGTTTTATGCCCATTTATAGTAATAATGATAATGTTTAGAGGTGGGATGCCATTGCTAGGGTGGAGTCATAACCTGACTATACACCTCTTAAAAGTTTTTACTAATTCCACTGACAAACTTGCTTGTTATGATTGGTGGTCTTAATTGAAAAAAATAGCAATTAAAGGAATTTTTTTTTAAATATGATTGTTAATCGGAGGCACTTAATTCCTTGTTTTGTTTTTATTTGTTTCTTTATAATTATTTAAACCACTAACAAATGACATTGTAATGTAAAGGTTGCTTTAATTACAACTAGAAGCATGTTCATGCCTGCAGTGAGCAAATGCTTATCCAGTGTAGATATTACAACTAAAGCTACACTGACTTCAGTTAATTGACATAAATATATGTAGAACATTATTGGGTGTAAATAAATGCATTTTGCCACTCGTGGAAGTTCCCCTCTTCTGGTGCTGAGCTTCTATGGATTATTTGCAATCTAGAATGTAGTAACTCAACAATTCTCCATTATTTCTGTTAGTACTTCATTTCTAATTTTATGAAATCAGGTTAAAGGAATGGCTTTCAACAAGGGAATTGCACTTAATCCACGAGAAGAAAGAGAAAATGCAGGTATGCATTGCAGTCCTGCATAATTCACTTTTTTGCATTTAGGTCCTTTCGGTTTCCACAATATTCATCCATGTGATGATTAAAATCATTTGAAAGCCAACACAAGTGAGACAGGAACTCAGCCAAATGAGGCAGCAAGGTTTTATGGTGTGTGTTTGTAATTGAATCTGTGGAACTCCAAAGGCCTCTCATTTAGCAGTTCAACTAAAAAATTACTAGGTTTATCTTTTTGTTATTTTATTTTCCCTTCTTTCTTCCCCCCTTACTATTAGATTTGCTTTATACATGTTATTTTTTATTTATTTAATGGGAAATCATTTCCAATCTTGTGCAACTGAGAGTCACCCAAAAGAGATGCTTTTTTGAGAGTTGTGTGGTTACGTTGCCATGATTTTTGTAGACAACTCACTATACTGCAGATGAACTAAGAATGGCTGTAAAGGAGGTTCTATGTGATAATGATAAAGAACGCCTTCAGTACGAAGAGGCCTTGGTTGCAATCACTGTTGAGGAGTCTTTGAAACGGTGAGGCCCTTTAACTTGGCACCGGTTGTAAAGTTCTATTGGTTTTGCTTATATAAGAAAAGTTCTGCAAGTTTTAGTTGCTGTGATTCATGTTATTCTAACAACTACCCATGTGTAGTTACTGCCAACGCATTGGACGGCCTGATTTCTGGGGAGGAGAGTCAGAGCTTCTGGTTAGTACAGTATTTTTAACACACTTGCCTTGTTCTGACACTTCAACCATTGTATATTTAATTTTTTCTTTTCTTTTCTTTTCTTTTCTTTTTTTATCTTCCTAATCTTGAGTTGAATTTGGCCAATAATATGGCTTTACAAAATTCCAATCGGAGATGATGGATTATAGTGGATTAAGACTTGTTGAGTTGAGTTTTCTATCCTTGATATTGGCTATAATTTATGCAAAATGGTTGCTTTATTGGTGTCTTACAGTCTTTGTCATCCACACTCCTCCATTATTTTTGAGGTTCAATATAGAAATGAGAGGAGAGGTAACACATGATTTGGCGTTGTTATCCTTTTTCAACGGAAGAAGGTTGTTTTTTTTTTTTTTGGGGGGGGGGGGGCATTTCCTAATAACTTAGGCTTTTGAGAAAATTGATAACTTAACATGATATCAGAACTTAGGTTGAGAGAGGTCTTGGGTTAAAGTCTCTCCGTTGGCATTTGGTATTCCGTCCCCGTTTATTTTCTTCCTCTTTGTTTGGTTGTTTGCTTCTTTGTTTCGCTCCACGTGTAAGACGGGGTTGCACGTGAGGGAGGGTGTTAAGTAGCTTGATATACATTGTTGGGTCCATTTCCTAATAGTTTAAGCTTTTGGGAAAATTAGTAACTTAACAAGAGGGATGTATTGTGCATCCCTTGCGCCGCCTTCTTTTCCCATGAGGACAAACACAGGAAAGACAATTGATGCAGAATCAAATGGAAAGTAGAATGAAAAAACTGTATGACTGGAGGTTCTGTGAGAAAGCATCTTGCTTTGATGATTCCAGCAAAACACCACTTCTCTCTTGTAGGTCTCCCTTCTTTCTTCACTTCTATGTGTTCAGTGTAGCAATTCTTCTTCTACAAGCTGTTGAAGGCCTTCTACTCCTCCAAAAAAAGGCCTGCCCCCCTGTTTCTTAAAGCTCACCAGTCTTTGAACATACAATGGAGAGGAAAATTTATAATATAACTAATAAGTGGAATACAACACAATGTGAAAAGAAGATATCATTTGGTTTGGATTTTCAGGATTCACTTTTCTAGAAAAATTGAAATTTCTTGTTTTCTATGTTTTTTTGTTTTTACTGAATTTTTTTAATATTCTAAGCAAATTTTTTAATTTTTAGTTACACCTAACATAAATACACTTAAAAAGTGTAATATTTGTGAAAAAAATCTTTAGAAAATTCTCTAAATATCAAAAACACAAAAATAAAATAAAATAAAATAAAATAAAAATTGAGAATTCAATACATTTTTCGTATTCATGTGTATTTATTGATTTTTTAAAATATTTTTTTACAAATATTTTACTCTTTAGATACATCTAAGTAAGGTGTATCTAAAAAATTTAAAAAATTGCTTAGAATTTTAAAAATATTCACTAAAAATAAAAAAATACGAAACACAAAAAAATTCAATTTTCAAAAAATTGAAACCAAATACATATCAATATGAAAGCAG
The DNA here is from genome assembly GCA_025200525.1 of Camellia lanceoleosa. Classification (NCBI taxonomy): domain Eukaryota; kingdom Viridiplantae; phylum Streptophyta; class Magnoliopsida; order Ericales; family Theaceae; genus Camellia; species Camellia lanceoleosa. Next base: position 14,599,184 of record CM045761.1, read on the forward strand.
TGTATATTGAACCTTAAAAGTGGGTGTGCATGAGGAATGAGAAATATTATGGCAGTTGAATTCTAGTGAACCTAAATTGTGTATTAACTCAAATAAACTGGTCACTAAATTTGAGTGTCCTTCAAATATCCTTTGCTGATTTATCTGAAAGTACATTGAACCATTCTAATCTTTAATTGGCTTGTATATATCTGTTTCATGTCTCATGTTCTTTGCCATTGGAGTAGACCAAAAAAAGTAAGACAGTTCTTAAATGTCACACTTCCCCTTAAAAAGAACCCAAAAGGTAAGGAAGGAAATGGCATCTATTCTTACGTGGAGGTATTTTGTGCATCACATGTGACAATACCTAGATTGTTGAGTTCACCATGTATGTTCTTGATTTGTCTAATTCTATATGCTGACCAATGATCATATTCTCCGCTAGGTGCTATCAAAGTTGTGTTGCCAGCCGATCATTGTATACATACCAGAACACGAGGTATTTTGATTATGAACAATTATTTCATGTTGATACTTGTAAATCAGCAAAAAGTTGAGAAATAAATAGCTTTAGCTGTATTTTGGTTTAGTCTGGGCTCTTAGTTACATATTACTATGTTGGGATGTTAGCATTGAAAATATATATTTAATTGACATATTTTGTTCATTACACGTGCATCTCATAGATGATTAATTAGTCATTGGTACTCTTTCTATGCATTGATGGTAAGATTAAATCCATTACCTACATATCAACAACCAAAAAATAAAAAAATTTAGATGTGTTGATAGACTTGATTTCCGGAGTGGTATTCATTATGCTGAATTGCAAATGATTTTGATAAGGGACTGTAAGCTGTCATAATTCTGGATTTGGAAGATAAGCAGTTCTCGTAACCATCAAGTGCATCAAACATTATGTGGAATTTCTTCTTTCTTTGGATCAATAGAACATAGCATGCTCGATGGATGGGATCCATAGGTGCAGCGGTTCCACATCGGGCTTTTGAAGAGAGGCTTTTTTCTAGATTTCTTCGTCTGACTTGTGCACTGAGGATTGCAATGTAGCCTTAGCTTAGTGAGCATTGCAGTGAAAAGTCATGGCTAAATTAACCTTCTATTGTTTAAAATAAATAAATAAATAAATACAACAAAAGTTGTGCTCACATAGTAATTCATTCTTGCTTTTGGTGACTGATTTAGTTTTACTGTTTCAGCCTAACAATCTACAGTTTGTATCAAATTGCAGCATACAAAAGGTGGATGGGGCTCTGGTTTTATTCCCATTGCAGAGTATGGAACTGAGTTTCGTAAGGGTTCCAGAAAAGGAAAATCAAGGAAAGTTGTGAGGCTTGTGTATAGTGGTAAGAACCACTATGATCTACTTGTCTGAAAGCTCATGTTCATTGATTCAATTTTGTATTTAAAAAAGACATTGAAATTAGTACTAGTCATTATAGGGCGAGAGAAGTTAGACAGTGGTATTATGTTGTGTTGTAATCATAGAAAATTGACGTTATCTATTCTTTTTCTCTTTTATTTCTTTACCCATATGTATGAAAGAGAGACTTGGAACTTTTGGCTTCTTTTTTGGCCGCAGATTTTGGGTTATTTGGATTAGACTTGGTCTCTCTCTCTCTCTCTCTCTCTCTCTCTCTCTCTCTCTCTCTCTCATGGGTTGTTATTGTTGGGTATACCTCCTTATTGGAGGGAGAGACCCAATTAGTTTTGAAAAAAGAATTTTAATTTGTTTTGGTTTAGGTATAATATATTTTAATATATTATATCTAATTTGTAGAGATCTAATTCAATTTGGTAACAATTAGGGTTTGATTACAAAATCCAATACTCAATTATATATATATTTGGTATTGGTTTTTCCTAAGAAAAAAGTGTGCGGCTGCCATACTAGTACATTGCTTGAATGATGCCTTGGTTCAAGAATGTGATCTTGAAGATTCTGATTGGTGAAGATTTGTCAAGGTGTTTGATTTGTTCATGCTTATGTTGCCTTTATTTTGAAGTTGATTTGGTTCGTTATTTTGGATCTTTTACAATTCTGGTTTTGAAGATTTTGGTTCATTTATTTGGTGAGGGTTTTCCTCTTGTTTATTTGTGATTATTTGGAATTCATCTAAGAGTGGTTTGTGAGATCATTTTTGTCTCGTTTGTAATCGTTTGAAAACTTATTTGGTTGATAGTGGAATCGGATTTCGATCCCGTGGACGTATCTCACATTAAGGGAACCACGTAAAAATTCTTGTGTTACTTTTGATTTAATTTTTTTCGCATTAGTTTTTATTCCTATTGATTGATTTATTTGTGGGGAATCACATATTTGCCCTAACAACTGGTATCAGAGCTTACGGTTTATTTGAGTTTATTTATTTGTGTAAATCAATAGAGGGGAATGTGGGTCGTATGTCTAGTTTTAATGGAAGCAATTGAGTAATTTAGAAAATTAAAATGGAGGATCTATTATTTTGTAAAGATTTGTATGGACCAATTGAGGGTGATAGTGGCAAACCCGAAGGTATGAAAGATGATGAATGGAAGAGGCTTAATCGAAAAGTTGTTGGTGTTATCCGTCAATGGATTGATGACAGTGTGTTTCATCATGTTGCTACTGAAACTTCAATACATGATTTATGGAAAAAATTAGAAGGCCTTTATGATAGGAAATCAGCCACAAATAAAGCTTTTCTGTTTCGTAAGTTAGTTAATTTAAATATAAAGAGGGCAGCTCTATTCCGGAACATCTGAATGAAATAAAGAGTATTGTTAACCAACTTGCTTCTATGAAAATTATTTTTGATAATGAGTTGCAGGCTTTGATGTTACTTAGTTCTTTGCCCGAAAGTTGGGAGACTTTGGTTGTGACAGTTAGTAATTCGGCACCCGATGGAGTTGTCACAATGGATCAAGTCACTAGTAGCTTGTTGAATGAAGAAACTAGAAGAAAATTAGCGGGTTTCTCTCATTCGGAAGCATTCGTTGTGAGAGGCCGAAGCAAAACAAGGGGGAGGAGTAAGACTCTTCATGGTCGTGATCAAATCCGTGACAAAATCGAAAGATGGTTCTTTTTCAAAGAAAGATATTGAGTGCTATTATTGTCATGAGAAAGGGCACATGAAGCGAGAATACCGAAAGCTCAAGAACAAGGAGAAAAGGCTTGACAAAAGTGTGGATAAGAAACAAGAAGACACAACAGCAGTTACTACCGATGATCTCAGGGTCGTTTGTGAAGATGACTGTATCAATTTTGTGGGCCAAGAGAGCAATTGGGTGATTGATTCCGGTGCTTCTTTTCATGTGACTTCTCGAGTTGATTTCTTCACTACCTACACCGAAGCAGATTATGGTTCTATTCGAATGAGTAATGAAGGTTTGTCCAAGATTATTGGTATGGATGATGTTTGCTTGGAAACAAATTTGGGCTGCAAGTTGTTGCTTAAAGATGTGAGGCATGTTCCCGACATTCGCCTCAATTTGATATCTACCGGGAAGCTAGATAATGAAAGCTTCAACAACAAATTTGGTAATGGAATATGGAAGCTCACAAAAGGTTCTTTGGTGGTGGCTAAGTGCAAGAAGATTCATACACTTTATTCGATGCAAGAAAAAATTTGTAAAGGTGTTGTCAATGCACTTGAAGATGATACTTCTACTGAATTGTGGCACAAACGACTTGGGCACATGAGTGAAAAGGGGCTGCAAGTTTTGTTCAAGGAAGAGCTTCTACCCGGTTTGAAAGGTACAAATCTTAAAACTTGTGTTCATTGTTTGGTGGGTAAACAACATAGAGTTTTTTTTTTCAGAAAAATGTTGCTTCTAAAAAAAAATATTTTGGAGTTGATTCATTCGGATGTTTGTGGTCCTTTGAAAGTTAGGACACATAGTGGTGCACTTTATTTTGTTACTTGTATTGATGATTATTCAAGGAAAGTTTGGGCTTTTCTACTAAAAACTAAAGATCAAGTTCTAAAAGTATTTAAGCATTTTCAGGCCATGGTTGAAAGAGAAACATGGCAGAAATTGAAATGTATCCGATCAGACAATGGTGGTAAATACATTGGGCCATTTGATGAGTATTGTCGCAGCCAAGGTATTCGGCACTAAAAGACAGTTAAGAACTCCTCAACAAAATTGCGTTGCCGAGAGGATGAATCGCACCATTGTGGAAAGAATAAGGTGTTTGCTTTCATAAGCTAAATTGCCAAGATCTTTTTGGGGTGAGGCAATGAAGATAGCGATTGACGTGATCAATTTGTCTCCTTGCTATCCTTTGAATGGTGATGTTTCTCAAAGAGTTTGGACTGGCAAATATGTGTCTTATAAGCACTTGAGAGTGTTTGGTTGTCGAATTTTTGTTCACATTCCAAAAGATGAGAGGTTCAAGCTTGATAGTAAGTCAAGACAATGTATTTTTCTTGGCTATGGGCGTGATGAATTCGGGTATAGATTGTGGAATCTGGTCGACAAGAAAGTTATTCAAAGCCGTGATGTTGTGTTTCTTGAAGACCAAACAATTGAAGACTTTGGCAAAGGTGATCAACCGGAGCCAAAAACTAGTGATCTCATTGACATGGATTCATCTCCTTCATCTTTAGTTGATGATGAAAACGGGGGAGATGTGCAGCCACCTATTGAAAATATGGAGGATAATGCTAATCCTAATGAAGTTGAGTCAGAAATTGAGGAAGAGCATCCAACTCAAGAACCACCACCACAACTTGAGTTAAGAAAATCTACAAGGGACCGACAACCTTCAAGAAAGTATCCTCCCAATGAATTTGTGTTGATTTCTGATCAAGGGGAGCCCAAGAGCTACCAAGAAGTAATTGAGCATGCAAAGAAAGATGATTGGAAAAAGGCCATGGACGAGGAGATGAATTTCTTACTTAAAAACCAGACTTATGATTTAGTGAAATTGCCTAAAGAGAGGAAAATTTTGAAAAATAAGTGGGTTTTTCAAATTGAAGAATGATGGCAAGAATCTGAGGTACAAGACACGTCTTGTTGTGAAAGGTTTTGGGCAAAAGAAAGATATTGACTTTGACGAGATTTTCTCACCGGTTGTGAAGATGTCTTCTATTTGGGTTGTACTTGGTATGGCTGCAAGTATAAACCTTGAAGTTGAGCAACTTGATGTGAAGACCGCATTTCTTCATGGTGATCTTGAAGAAGAAATTTATATGGAGCAACCGGAGGTTTTGTGAAAAAAAGGAAAGAGAAATTTGTTTGCAAATTGAAGAAAAGTTTGTATGGTCTCAAGCAAGCCCCGCAGCAATGGTACAAAAAATTTGACTCTTTTATGATGAATAATGATTTTTCTAAAACCACTTCGAACCATTGTGCGTTTATGAAAAATTTTCCAGATAGTAAATTTATTATTTTTTTGCTTTATGTTGATGACATGTTAATTGCTGGTCAAGATTCTACCATGATTAACAAGTTGAAGTTAGAGTTAAGTAAATCTTTTGCTATGAAAGATTTGAGTCCGACAAAGCAAATACTTGGTATGAAAATTGTTCGTGATCGTAAAGAGGGGCTGATTTGATTGTCTCAAGAAAGCTACATTGAAAAAGTTCTTGAGAGGTTCAACATGAATAAAGCAAAGCCGGTTGGTTGTTCACTTACGGGTTACTTCAAGCTTAATTCGAATCAATATCCTACAAGTGAGAAAGACAAGGAAGAGATGTAGAAAATTCCTTATGCTTCAGCAGTTGGTTCTTTGATGTACGCCATGGTTTGTACAAAACCGGATATTGCTTACGCCGTTGGTGTGGTGAGTCGTTTTCTCTCTAATCCGGGTAAAGAACATTGGGCAGCGGTAAAATGGATTTTAAGATATCTTCGAAGGACTTCGAAGGTGTGTTTGTGTTTTGGAGATGGTAAGTCGATGCTTGATGGGTTCACGGATTCTGACATGGCCGGTGATGTTGATTTTAGGAAATCTACTTCAGGGTATTTGATGACTTTTGCAGGGGGCGCTGTGGCATGGCAATCTAAATTACAAAAATGTGTTACTCTCTCAACTACCGAAGCTGAATTTATTGCCATTACGGAAGTTTGTAAAAAAGAGTTATGGTTGAAGAAATTTTTGCAAGAGTTGGGATTAAAGTAAGAAAAGTATGTGCTTTATTGTGATAGTCAAAGTGCTATTCATTTGAGCAAAAATTCTACTTTTCATTCGAGATCAAAACACATTGATGTTAGATATCATTGGATTCGTGATGTGTTAGATTCGAAACTGTTACAACTCGAAAAGGTTCACACGGATGATAATATTTCGGATATGTTGACTAAGATTTTGTCGAGGGACAAACATTTGAAATGTCGAACTTTGGCGGGTATGGTTAATGTCTCCACCTAAGTCGGTAGAGGGAGAATTGTTGTGTATACCTCCTTATTGAAGTGTGGGACCCAATTGGTTTTGAAAAAAGAATTTTAATTTGGTTTGGTTTAGGTATAATATATTTTAATATATTATATCTAATTTGTGGAGACCTAATGCAATTTGGTAACAATTAGGGTTTTATTACAAAACTCAATACTCAATTATATATATATATTTGGTATTGGTTTTTCCTAAGAAAAAAGTGTGTGACTGCCATACTAGTACATTGCTTCGGTAACAATGCCTTGGTTCGGTAACAGTGCCGAAAATTTACAATTGGTGAAGATTTGTCAAGGTGCTTGATTTGTTCATGCTTATGTTGCCTTTATTCTGAAGTTGATTTGGTTCGTTATTTTGGGTCTTCTACAATTTTGGTTTTGAAGATTTTGGTTTATCTATTTGGTGAGGTCTTTCCTCTTGTTTATTTGTGATTATTTGGAATTCATCTAAGGGTGGTTTGTGAGACCATTCGTGTCTCGTTTGTAATCGTTTGGAAACTTATTTGGTTGATAGTGAAATTGGATTTCGATCTTGTGAATGTACCTCATATTGAGAGAACTATATAAAAATTCTTGTGTTACTTTTAATTTAATTTTTTCACATTAATTTTTATTCCCATTGATTGATTTATTTGTGGGGAGTCACATATTTGCCCTACCAGCTATGAAACGGATGCCAAGATTCAAACAGCATTCCGCTTTTTTCTTGGAAGAAATTATGCTGTTTTTGGATTGACATATGTGATCAAAATTGCCCATCTAGGTCCTCGTTTCGTGCATTAAAAATGAGGCATGTGCTTCCACCAATCCTATATGAATACTTCATAATTGCATTACAATGTTAATTTTTGTTGTGTAATTCATTTTGGAGAAATATCACATAAACAAAAAATGAAGAAAATAATTATAAGTTTTATTTAATTTTTTTATTTTAAATATTTTATTTTATTTTATAAATATTTTAATTTTAATATTTTAAACTCAAAACACAACTCCACACTAAAATCGTAATCAAACACATAATTCATCGGGATTTTTTTTAGGGTACCTGATATTAAGATTTTATAACATAAAGGACATTCAATATTTTCATAATGTCTAAGGTCCCTCAACATCGATCCAGAGAAAATTCAATCTAGAAAATTTCTCTAAACTTAGAGAATATCCAAAGAAAATTCAATTCAGAGAATTTCTCTAGATTCTAGCCTAGAGATTTTCTCAGGATTCTAGAGAATTTCTCTGATTTTCACAAAAATTTCTCTGGGTTCAAATCAGAAAATTTCTCTGCTTTCCCAATCACGATGTGCAATACACTTTGGTGATCACAACCAAAGAAAATTCATACTGCCAGAGAAAATTGAAATTTCTTTGAGTTCAAATCAGAGAAATGCAGAGAAATTGAAATTTCTGGCTATGTTCACAAATTTCTCTGACTTTGTTCACATAGAATTGAAATTTCTCTGACTTTGTTCACATACATACGATAATTATTGAATTATGAATCACTTTCGGATTTTTTTTTACCTGCCAGATCCAGAGCTGGGCAAGGCTTCATATCCATTCGTATCAAATAAATGAGGGTTGAAGACAATCAAACAACCCATTAATATCAAAAGTTTAAATTTAACAACAGTACCCACATTGTAATCAAACTATATTATCCCTGGAACACAGTTATAAAAACAAATTTGGAAAGATGATTATAATCAATTTTTTAGTTAAAAGCTGCTTATAAGCATTTTTTTTGTGAGAGAGGAAGTGGGTTATAATCCGGGAAGTGAATTATAACCCACTTCCCAAAAGAGGCCAAAAATTCAAAACACTAAAAACGGAATTGAACCATAATTTAGAGAATAATAAAAAAAAAAGACAAAATGATTGAATCAAAGCTGTTGCTGAGCATCTATAAACCCATCATCAGCAAGTATGTGTTTGGTTTGTGTTTGTAGAGTAGTTTTTAAGATAAAAAATACAAAAACTTGTTTGGTTTGCTTTTTTTTTAGAAGTAGTTTTGGAAAATTGTTTTGGGGAGAGAGTTTTTAAAAAAAGTGATTGATTTAATGTGTATGAGAGAGAGAGTGATTTTGAAAAGTAGGTAACTAAACAAAATTTTGAGATTTTTTTTGAAAAAAATTGTTTGGTTTGATTACTCTTGAAAATTTGTTTGTAGAGAATTTTTTTCAAATTTTTTTCTAAAAAACAAACCAAACAATTTATCTCTCTTAGCCAACCTTAGGCTTCTAAACTAGAACCTTCTTGGCCTTGCTCGCATCGCCTTTCAAATTATCAATCTCATTGGGTCTAAAATACCTCTTATCAATCACATCATTGTCTCACCAATTCAACCCAACAGACCCAAATGCCACTTCCATAAACTCCTTAACAGTATACGACTCCTTCTTGATCACCACATAGTCATCTGACTTCTCCTGCTGAAGCATCATCCATATCACCTCCACATAGTCCCCAGCAAGGCCTCAATCCCTCGCAGCCATCAAATTCTCCAAAAAACAGCTTATGCTGAAGCCAGATCTTGATTCTCCTTATAGCCCTCGTGATCTTCTTTATCACAAATTCTCTCTTCTCTTGGGCGATTCATTGTTGAACAAAATCTTATTACAAGCAAAAATCCCATAGACTTCATGGTAATTCACAATGTACCAATGAGCATTGTATCAACGATCCAGATAATTTCTCTATGTAACACGATTTATTTTATGGCAATATCGTATAATAAGGAAGACGAAGGTACTCTCTCTTTAGAGAGAGAGGAGAATAGTAAACATAACGAAAAAATAAGTACTAGGGTTTAGTGGGACTCATTTTGGGTTGTTGAGATATATAAGGGTGGGTGAGGGTTCTCATACATTATAAAATAATATTGTGGAGTTCTTTCATTACTAGAAATGAGAGAGTGATCTTAGACTAATTTTCTCTAATTCAAAACTTAATTCAAAAACTATTTTCAAAACTCATAATCAAACATATAACTTGAACCTTTACATTACTTTCAAAACTCTACCCTCAAATCATAACTAAACACATAACAAAAAAATTCAAATATTTAAAAATGTATTTATAAAATAAAATAAAATATTTAAAATAAAAAAATATATATTTAAAATATTTAAAAAAAATACAGTATACAAATGTATGAAATATAGTGCACATTAAAATAAATAATTAAATATTTAAAAACATAATATTTACCCTAAAAAATATAAAATAAAATTTTTAAAAATATTTTAAAAAATAAATCTATAAATTTCAAAATATAACGCAAAACTCAAAATATAATTCAAAACTCTTTTCAAAACTCATAACTAAACAAATTTTCTATTTTTAAAGCTCATAACTCAAAACACGACTCCACTCTTAAATCTTGATTTTTAAAATATAAAAAAAATTAATTTTTTTCTTTTTTGTTTAAAATAGAGTTTTGAAAAGAGTTTGATTTTGAGTTTTGAATTGAATTTTAGGTTATGTATTTAATTATGAATTTAAAAAATAATTTTTGAATTAAATTTTAAATTATGTATTTGATTATAATATCTATATATTTTTTTAATTACAATCATACTTTTAAAATGGAAGCAAACTAATAACATGTACGGTTTCTCTACACATAGTCTTTTTTTTTTCAAACTCATCTTCACATGCTAACTCAGAACTTCTATTTCACACCATTAAAACACAATATCAAAATATCCATTAAATAAAATCATAAATTAATAAATAACAAAAGAATAATATGATGGACCATGTTATTCTTGCTTACTTTTGTAAATGTAGATTATTTTAAAAGTGAATTTTATTAATAAGTGACATAGGTGGGCTTATAGGGGTTTTTGGCCCACCACTTAGAGCCCAATACATAATTCAAACACTAAAACCCAACATTGCTGGAGCCCAACGTTGCACCAAAGACCAATGACATCTAAAAACTTGTCAAGAAAAGAACCAGCCACATAAGCAGACAAAGATCCTGCAAAGTTATTGCACCACACATCAGCAATTAATGAGGTTCCCTGCAACATTTAATACGAGAATCCCTTCATATCGGGACAGAACAGCCTCACCATGAGCAAGGCAAGCTAAAACATAGGCTCTCGGCCAACATGACAGGTCAGAGTGGACAAAAAAAATGATGAACAAAGGATATAAGTAGGTTTCTAAGACAAAAAGAAGGTTAAGTTTTTTATTTCCATCCTATCTTTATATTCTGTTAATCTCTTTTCCTGACTTGCTCGTCAGAGGGTTCGCTAGGGGACTCCCGTTCCCCGTTGGACTCTTGTGCAGGTTTTTCTGTGGATCCAGCAATCGAACAACAGTGTGGGAGACGTGGATCAGCCCGATCCGTCCATCTAGAACAAGTAGTATCTGTTGGAACAATCTTTTGTGTAAATAAAATAAATAGGTACTAAAACAAACAAAATAAAATAAAGACTTACAGAATTTATTTTGTCAAACCGAATAAATAAATAAAGACCAAGTCGAGTGTGTGACATTCTATCCTTAAGACAGATTCGCCCCGCTACGGTGCTTACGGTTAAGCGGCGTCTATCTTCCAGGATACAATGATCTTCACAAACTTGTAGTAGCACTCCACACAAATTTGTACGGCGAACTAAAACCTTGTGTTCTTATACTCTCTTTATTTTATCTCTAAAACTAATATGAAGAATAATGCACCAAAGATAAAAGTTGGACAGCACAAAGGAACTTATCAAACTGATTTTTGGATGCTCTAACACTGCTAAAATGTTGGTATTTATAGGCACAAAAAACCCTGTCCGAACAGGTATGAATCTATCCAACAGATTCAGTTTTGAAAGTGAACAGGTATGTACCTATTTTGAACACGTATACTTCAAATTCAAATAGATCTAACTACTGGACAGTTATACCCGAAACTACTGGGCAGTTTGTGGAAGTTAAAAAACTGAAAATCAGTTTTAAACTGTTGAGGAATTTCGAACTGAGGAGATAAATTTAGACAGAAAATTAATTCAATTTTTGGCATAAAATTTGAATTTAATTTTATTTAAAATTAAAATAAATTTTGTCCAAAAAATTAATATAAGAACCAACCCGACCCACATCTCACACCAAGGCCGCATTTCGGCCGACCGACGGCGGCTGTGCCAGCGTGTGTGGTGGTTTGGGCTATGATTCACTTTGTCCAGAACTCCTCTCTTCTACAAACTTGGGGTACCCCTTGGGGCCCAACCCAAGTGTTATAGGCTAGAGTTTATATACTCAACAAAACTCTCTTAAAGTTTCAATGTGGGACAAGCCTCACAAGGAAATCTACATTTAAAACTTAAATGTTCAATTCTACAAACCCGAAAACGACGTCATGTTCCCATTCACTCATAAATGGTTTTGACAAACCGTCTTCACCGTGTGACTTGCCATGCAGCAAGGAACACTTCATCTCTTCAGACCTATCCCAAAAGACGTTTGGGGCCCACTCAATTTTGAGCTCAAAGTTGGCCCAAAATAAGCCTAATAAACCAGTTTTTCTAACAATCCCCCACATGAATGGAATTTGACAGAGAGAAAATGCAACAACATGATCTAAATACAGAGAGTACAGAAATTGAAAATATTCTGCAAAGGATAGGTAGCTTTTGGCTTTGAACCTTCCTTTGTGAGACACTATCGGATTTACTAGCTAACCAGTGAACATGATATCTTGAACTGTTCAGCCGTTTGTGTAAACCAAGACAATAGAACTCACATAGTATATCCCCAAAAATAGTTTAGTTTTCACTATTGTGTTCATTTTGGCCCTGAACAACCTAGTCTTTCATGAGTGCGCTAGAGAATTGTACCTGTAGACGCGCCCTCGTGGGCCTTACGCTACAGTTCGGACTCGATTAGTCACGGTTCTTAATCTGATCTCGCAAAGTGCAATGTGAGATTGATAAATCACCAAAGAGTCCAAATCCGGCAAATCGTTTTGGAAAACAGATTTTTTGAAAGAAGTGCCAAACATGGATTATTTTGCCAGATACAAAGTCGCCACCTAAATATCTTTTACGGGGGAATTTAGGAAACCCTGACTCGTTTGCCTAAGGCCACGTGTCCATCATCACCAAAGTTGCCTCGGCTCGGGAACTTGGATACGATTGGGGAAGGTCAGCTATGAGCACCCCCTCTTGCCCGATTCGAAGATCAGCCTCTACTAACCGTGATATCTAGTTTTGAAAACGTTTTGTGTTCTTATTCCGATTAATTAGCTAATCTTACTATATGATGCACACAGCACAAAAGTATAGACTAAATCGCCTAATTTGGAACAAAGTATTGCATATCCGTTCGTTTGAAAAATAGTTTGAAATTTGCTACTCGCAAATAGGCTAAAACACGGATTTCAATGAGTTGTTCCAACTCAAACAATCCAACCTTCACCCACAGGCATTCAGGCAGTTTATATCACATAAACATATAGCCACATGGAAAGCATGCTGTTATGTTAACATTCACACTCATGCGAGATGCTAAAGCATAAAAAGCTTACCGAGTACCCCGAGCTGAAACAAAGAACTTGTTAGCAATCAATGTATGACCCAAGTCCATGTTAAGTGGCTAATGTATCGCATACAGAATGTCACTAGAATAGGCTCGACTAATCCTAGGATGGTATGTGGAATGCAACGAATAACACGTATTTAAGTTAGATTTGAAATACTATGCAGTTAGCATGATACGTCGAGCCCAGTGCATGCAATACAAATGAATGGATGCACGCATGCATAGCATAAGGATGCTAAATTAAACATGCCCTAATACTAACCATTAAAAGCAGGTAAGTAAAAGGGAGAAAGAAGTGGGGGTTGGAAGACACGCACACACGCACCCACACTTATTACAAATTCGCCCTCGTTCGGAGAGACCAAAAGAATAATACAATTTAATCAACCAATCAAGCTAATTAAATGATCACAGACCACTTAACTAGTTAAACAAATTAACTAAACTAATAAAGCGGTAAACAGCCTCGGGAAGAGGGTCCAATGCATGCGCGCTCGGTTTCGCTCGAAAATTCACTACCATGCACAAGTTGCCTTTGTTTTCACAGTTTTCCTCCTCTGAAGACTGCAAAAGTCCCAAGGTACACTCTCTGAATACTGGGGAATGCCACCGGCCATGAGGAATGGTCACCGGCCATAGGGGAGTGGTTATCGACCATTTGTATAGCTCTTGGCCAAAAATGCTTGGTCGGTCGGCAGTAGAGATGGTCGGTCGACCATGTATGCCTGCATAAACCTGTTTTGACAGCAGCAGAGGGCAAAACATGGCATGGCAATGCATTTCAAGCAATGTTTGCACCAACCACACTTCTTGTCATGTTCATGACTCAAAGGAGTTTGGTACTCGGCCCTCGGACCACCAATTGCGCATTTCAATGCGTGATGGCCCAAGATGCCAAGTTGTGCATTTTGATTTCAAATGAAATGCAAACCAAATAAACACATAAGGCCCGATCTCTATCACTTGATCAAGAGGCAAGGCATGTATGCCAATTGTAACCTAAGCATGTTAGCTAAGTATGTAATATGAACATGGGGCCAACATGCAAGCATGTATCAACTTATCAAACATGTGAACAAGCAATGTATATTAGGAACACAACCTAAGCAAACAAGCATGTAACAAGTATGCAAGTTAATCAAGCATACAAGATGCAATGTAAACATGTAAGTACATAAGACATATAGCAACATGTTAAGCAACTTAACCAAGAGAATGCATGCCAAATGCAAAGTATTTCAAGCATGCCACAACATACGATAGGCCAAATATGCAATAACACACGAAGCAAGCATGCAACAACATGCAAAGGAGGGACTTAAACTAATTTGGGCAGCTCTCTATTAAGCCCCAAAACAGTGGCTAAATGCTATGGAAATGAGGTACAAATGCACATGCAAACATGCATACGAATGGACCAACACTTAAGCATAAAGAGGGGACTTTTAAGTACACTTAAAAGGGACAAACATGGATATATAGCATGCATACTAAGCTCTGAAAATCATGTTATAAAGGTGCCAAACCAAGTAAACAAGACAAGCCAAGCATGCAACATTGTCCAAGGCTCAAGAGGGGTTAAACCAAAGCTATATGAAGCAAGCCCCAAAGGGCCATGAGGACCTAAAACAGGTCTAATGCAGGGCTAAACAAGACCAAAGACACACCTAGATGGCATCTAAATAGTCTAAACATGGAAGCATACATAAAGGTCCAAGCATGGAGCATAAAACCCAAGCCTCTAAGGCCTTAAAGGAGCATCAAATGCAAGCATGTGGGCATGCCACAAGGACTGAAATGACATGGTAAGTGGTTCCAAACCACTGAAACAAAGCAAGTAAAGCATGCTAAAGGGGTCAACACTCAAGGCTCACAAGGGGAATTGCATGGTAGCTATACAAAGCAAAGCATGGATGACCCGAGCAACCAAAAACAGACCTCAAGCATACTAAAACATGCATAAAAGCTTCACAAAGCTAAGCCAAAACAAGTAAGCATGATAGTCTAAATGCTAGGCACATGTTAAGGCAATTCATGGCATTACAAGACAAGTATGCAAAGCAAGCATGGTGTGTCTAAACCAAGTAAAAATAGTGCTATATCATGGCAAAATAAGCACAAATAACACTTAAGACATGGCCAACATGAACTCAAGAATGGTGCTCACATATGAGGCAAAAAAGACACATTTTGAAGACAACAATGAGAGGGGATGGCCCTCTCCTTCTTAGGACCTCAAACCACCATCCTCACCACTGAAATCTTGAGGGATTTCAATGGTGAGGAGGCCCAAACAAGGTGGTCTCGGAGCTCACCAAAATAACACAAAATAGGAGCCAAACAAGGCCTAAGAGGGGTCAAACAACCCCAAACACCAAAATAACCTTAAACAACTATTTTAAGCAAGTAAAAACAGAACTTTTATATGTTATATACTAAGCTTAAAAACAGATGCAAGGTAAGCAAAAGGGCTATCCAAAAATGGGGTATTTAAAGGTAAAGTTCTTACCCCTGTAAACCCCTTCAAGAACAGCACTCCAGCTGCTTTTCTTAGATCAAAACCAGCTCAAAACTCTGAAAATCACTCCTTAGTACCTCAGTAGCTAAAGGAAAGTGTAACACTAGGTGTTTGTGTGTAAAATTATGAACAAAACACCTTAAACACCAAAGCGTGGGAGATATAGAGATAAAATAGACACAAGACTCAAACCCTAATTTCAGACCTCTCCTGGAACCCTAGAGGAGGGAGGAGAGACCCTCATTTTATAGAGGATCACTCTTGCAAAGCTTACAAACAAGCTAAGCAAGAGTGAAATCCCTCCATACACGTGTATGGAGGGGGGCAAAGTGTATGCTAGCTAGCACAGCTGGCATAAAAAATATCTGCAAAAATAGATGCACAGTGGTCGGCCAGCCAAAATTGCCAAATTGACCAAATACATGGTCGACCGACCAAAAAAAGAGCCGGCCGGCTATCACCAATGGCTGGTGGAAACAAAATCGTGGCCGGTGGCCTCAAGCCATGGCCGGTGAGGTGTGGGGATGGCCAACAAGCCATTCCCTGCCTTCCAAAGCAAAAACACAAGTGTTTTGTGCAGAACCAAACACAAAACAACCGAGTCAAGAGATCCTGAGGCAAGGCGCGTGGCTGAGACCTCCGGGAACTCAAGACAAACACAAACATGGATGGTCACCGAGTGTTCAAACGGTGACGTCCAAGTCTTGAGGATGGTCAAAAATGGGGTGTCTACAGTAGCCCTTTACAAATCTCATAAAACTGGCCCAATTCACACTCACATAGGTGATTCTTATGAAGCGTATCCTGCCATACTTCACTAGGTTTACCTAGATATAAGAACCATTAAAATTTTACTTAACCTAAAACGCTGCAGTCATTACTATTTCATCATAGAAATGGATAGGAGTTTAACTCCCCAGTGATCCTTCTAAGTCATACACAACTCGGTTGTCCCTTTGAACCTAGATCTTGGGATCTCCAGTCAATTAGGTTGGGTTGTCGTTGTGGTAACTCTTATTTAATAGACTTAAGTCTTATTCCCCTCGATGAATTCTCAACTAACTCTTTTGCTAACCCTTTGGTTAGTGGATCTACTATGTTGTCTTTAGACTTCACATATTCAATGGAAATAATTCCATTAAAAGTTGTCTCATGGTGTTATATCGACGACGAATGTGTCTAGACTTACCGTTATACATATGACTTTGTGCTCTACCTATTGCTGATTTACTATCGTAATGTATGCATCTAGCAGGCATCGATTTTGGCCATATTGGAATATCTTCAAGGAAGTGGCGAAGCCATTCTGCCTCTTTCACTACTTTGTCTAAAGCTATGAATTCTGATTCCATAATAGACCTAGCAATGCAAGTCTATTTGGAAGATTTCCAAGATACAGCCGCCCCACCAAGAGTAAAGACATACCCACTGGTGGATTTTGAGTCTCTAGTATCCGATATCCAATTTGCATCACAGTATCCTTCAAGTACTGCTGGATATCTAGTATAATTAAGCCCAATGTTACGAGTAAATCGGAGATATCTAAGAACCCTTATAATTGCTTTCCAGTGTTCTACTCCTGGGTTACTCGTATATCCACTTAATTTACTTACTACATAAGCTATATATGGGTGAGTGCAGTTCATCAAGTACATTAAGCTTCCAATAATTTGGGCATACTCTAATTGAGAAATACTTTCTTGTACATTCTTAGATAGAAACAAATTAACATCCACAGGTGTTCTAGTAAGATGATCATCATCTTTGCTGAATTTGTCAAGTATTTTCTCAATATAACGAGATTGTGACAAAGCATAACCATCTGATGTTTTGGTAATTTTCATACCAAGAATTACATCAGCAATGCCCATGTCCTTCATGTCAAAATGTTTATTCAACATTTTCTTGATAATTTTAATAATATCATTATTACTACCTATGATGAGCATATCATCTACATAAAGACATACAATGACATAACATTTGTCTGTATTTTTAATATAAACACATTTGTCACACTCATTAATTTTAAATCCATTTGACATCATTGTTTTGTCAAATTTCTCATGCCATTGCTTTGGCGCTTGTTTTAAACCATATAATGATTTAACCAATTTATACACTTTCTTTTCTTTTCCTGGAACAGAAAAACCTTCTGGTTGTTCCATGTAAATTTCTTCATCTAACTCACTATTTAAGAAAGCAGTTTTAACATCCATTTGATGAATTTCTAGATTGTATAGAGATGCAATGGCAATTAGCATTCTAATGGATGTTATTCTAGTAACCGGCGAGTATGTGTCAAAGTAATCAAGAGCTTCTTTTTGTCTAAAACTTTTGACTACAAGTCTTGCCTTGTATTTGTCTATTGATCCATCCACTTTCAATTTTCTTTTGAAAATCCACTTGTACCCAAGAGGTTTACAACCTGGTGGCAAATCCACCAATTCCCAAGTGTGATTTTGCAAGATGGATTTAACTTTACTATTGACAGCTTCTTTCCATAAAGGAGTCTCAGGACTGGACATAGCCTCTTTAAAAGTTAAAGGTTCATTTTCTAACAAATATGTTAGAAAATTTGGACCAAAAGATTTTGAGGTTCTAACACGTTTACTACGCCTAAGTTCCTCATCCTCATTTTGATCTAACTTTTATTCTTGATCATATTCTTGATCTTGACTAGTAATAGCATCATGAGATCTTTTATTGTTGCTAGTCTCTTGTCCAGTCTTATTTGGAAATACATGTTCGAAGAAAGATGCATTCCGAGATTCAATAATAGTATTTACATGCATTTCGGAATGTTTTGATTTATGAATCAAAAACCGATATGCACTACTATTCTTGGCATAACCAATGAAAATGCAATCAATAGTCTTAGGACCTATTTTAGTCTTTTTAGGACTAGGAATAGCCACTTTAGCCAAACACCTCCACACTTTTAAGTATTTGTAGGATGGTACTCTTCTATGCCACAATTCATAAGGTGTTTGATTTATTTTCTTTCGGGGTACTTTATTTAAAATATAATTAGCAGAAAGTATTGCTTCCCCCCACAAGTTTCGAGGTAATCCAGAACTGATTAACATGACATTCATCATTTCTTTTAAAGTCTTATTTTTCCTTTCAGCAATTCTATTTTGCTAAAGTGAGTAAGGAGCAGTGGTTTGATGAATTATTCCATGTTCTTTACAAAATTCACCAAAAGGTGATTCATATTCACCACCTCTATCACTTCTAAGTTTCTTGATTTTCTTACTAAGTTGATTTTCAACTTCATTCTTATATTGAATGAAAGTTTCCAAAGTTTCATCATTGGTTCGAATTAAACAAACATAACTATATCTAGTATAGTCATTTATAAAAGTGATAAAATATTTTTTCCCATCTCTTGTTTGAATTGATTTAAAATCACAAATGTCACTATGAATTAGTTCAAGTGGTTTCATACTTCTTTCAATTGAATGAAAATGAGTTTTAGATAATTTTGCCTCAACGCAAATTTCACATTTATGATTGGAATCAATGTCAAATTTAGGTAAACATTCCATATTAATTAATCTACGTAAAGATCCATAATTAACATGTCCTAGTCTACCATGCCATAAATTTGAAGACTCAAGCAAGTAAGAAGAAGATGTATTTTTATTAATAACTGAGGGTACAACGGTCATTACATTTAACTTGAAAAGGCCATTAGACATGTAACCTTTTCCTACATACATCCCATTCTTAGTAAGTACAAATTTATCACTTTAAAAAACTAGCCTAAACCCATTCTTACTCAACAAAAATCCGGAAACAAGATTCTTGCGAATGTCCGGTACATGCAGCACATTATTGAGAGTGAGTTCCTTTCCAGATGTCATCTTGAGAACAATCTTCCCTTGTCCATCAACTTTCGAAGTTGAGGAGTTGCCCATAAAAAGTTGTTCACCATTGTCCACTGAAGAATAAGATGTGAACATCTTTTTGTCGGCACAGATATGACAAGTAGCACCAGTGTCCACCCACCATTCTTTAAGATTTCGGACAAGATTTGCTTCGGAATCAACTGCAGAAAGATTGATGTCATCTACACCATTGGAAATATTATCCACTTTGGTCATATGGGCTTGAGCAGGCTTCTTACTTGTTCTTCTTTTGCTTTTGCCTTTGCTACAGCAATCTTTGGCCCGATGTCCCTCTTTGTCACAGATGTAACATTTGCCATTAAACTTGTATTTTTTCCCCCCCTTTAGAACCTTGTGATGAACTTTCTCCAGAAGACTTTCGTTTCTTGGGTTTTGAAGCATGTTCCACCACATTTGCCTTAGACTCCATAGGATGCTTACCAGCTGTAACATGCCCGGGGGGTACCCGCGCGCGTTAAACAGTTCGGACTCCCGAGATCTCTTTGATCTCAAGTTTCATGAGTGCAATGTGAAACGTAGATGAGAGTCCAGATTTGGCAACTTTTATTGAAAATCTATTTTATTGCAATTTTGTCAAAAATGGACTGCGTCATCAGAACTCAGAGTCGCCACCTAATATTTTGGGAAATTAGAAAACCCATGACTCGGTGCCAAGGCCACTGTTCGTCGTAACCAAGGATGCTTGGCTCGGAACCTTAGGTATGAGAGGGGAAGTTCAATAATGAGCACCCCCACTCACCCGATCAATAGATCGGCCCCTACTAAACCATGATATGATTTTTTATTTTCTTTATATGTTCATGTTTTGATTATTGAATAAATCCTAAAATTTACTATGTGAAGCATACAAGTATAGACTAGTTTGCTCAAATTGAAACAATTCAATTTCATGTTTGTTTGTTGAAATGGGTTTGAATTTGCCACTTGACAAAGTGGGCTTAAAGTTTGTGAATTTGCCACTACAAAGTGGGCTTAAACGTACATTCATCGAATTATTCCAATTCAAACAACAAGCCTTCATCCACAGGCATTCATACAGTTATATCAATTAAGCAATTAGCCTCATGGTAGGATCCTAAACATAGTAAGAAAAACACACACAAATGAGATGCTAAAGCATAAAAACTCACAGATTGACCGACGTCCCTCGAACAACTACAAAACAAAGTTAGTAAAATATACATGATCTTATATACAGAATCCTAATGCAATTCACTCATGAGATACACTAAAGATTCGGCTTCTAGAATATGGCATGTGAATCATCTCAAAACATACGATAACACACAGAATCACAAAAGAATTGATTAAATACCCGGGGATACACCCCTGGGTATTTAAACCAGACTTTAGTCCCGAAAATCCCGAACCTTTTGCGTTCTAAGCATCGCCATTCGAACTCTAGTTTCCACCGTCGCAGTTGGTCTTCTAGGAACTCATTGCAATCACAGGCAGGTGGCTATACCAGACCACCTAAAGTCGTTCGGGCACGACAAACACCAAAGGAATTGCACCTTTATAGGATTTAAGGTCTCCTAGACCACGAAATATTTAAGGTTTCTTAGATCGGAGGATTTAAGGTCTCCAAGACCGGGGATTTTGAGGTCTCCTAGACCGGGGATTTTGAGGTCTCCTAGACCAGGGATTTAAGGTCTCCTAGACCGGGGATTTTGAGGTCTCCTCGACCGGGGATTTTGAGGTCTCCTCGACCGGGGATTTAAGGTCTCCTAGACCAGGGATTTAAGGTCTCCTAGACCGGGGATTTTGAGGTCTCCTAGACCGTGAGAGTGCACAAGATAGTGTGATGAAATTGCAATTGAGATGCACAAGACAGTGCAATGCGTAAAATAGCACGATACAAGGGTGTGCAAGGTAGCACGATTAAATTGAAATGCACAAGATAGTGCAATGCGCAAGGTAGCGCGATTGAAATTGATGCACAAAACAGTGCGGTACCCAAAGCAGGGCGATTGAAATTGATGCACAAAGTAGTGCGGTGCCCAAAGCAGGGCGATTGATACACAAAGTAGTGCGGTGCCCAAAGCAGGGTGGTGCCCATAGCAGGGCGATTGAAATTGATTCACAAAGTAGTGCGGTGCCCAAAATAGGGTGGCGCCCAAAGCAGGGCAATTGAAATTGAAATTTATGTGGTAGGTGCATGAAGTGAGATTATTGCATGATAGATGCACAGATATGTACATACAGTATACATAGAGTCAGATACAGACAAATACATAGACAAAGGCGGATATATACAGGTATATACGACACAGACATATACGGACCTATATACAGACATATACGGAGATATACACACGTTGGGAATATTCTGTTTGCAGCCATTAGCGGGAAGATGCCGTTATTGAAAAGGCATATTCTGTTTGTTGACGTCAGCACACGTACGCATAACACGCAAAAAATAAAGGAAAATCACAAAATGGATGGACATGGGATATGGGGTGTCAAACCCCTGACCTCAAGCTTGGTCTCCGAGTCCTTAACCACTGAGCCACGCCACTCTTGTGACAAGATATGCAAACAAATATATATACATATACAAGACATATATACACAAAATCAAAACAAAACCAAAAGAAACACTCAATGTGGGGTTCGAACCCCTGACCTTAGCCTCAGCCTCTCACTCTTCAACTACTAGGCCAAACCATTGAAACCAAGCCACTCTTATGGCCAAATGTTCAAACAAATATCTATATGGGTATATAAGACATATATGTACATAAAACCAAAACAAAATAAAAGAAACACTCGATGTGGGGTTCGAACCCCTAACCTCGGGCTTCGGCTCTCTGAATCCTCAACCCACTAAGCCACGCCACTCTTATGACAAGATATGCAAACAAATATATATATACTATACAAGACATATATATGCATAAAACCAAAACAAACCAAAAGAAACACTCGATGTGAGGTTCGAACCCTTGACCTCGGGTTTAGGCTTTCTGAATCCTCAACCCACTGGGCCAAACCACTAAACCCAAGCCACACCTGTGACCCAAATGTTCAAACAAATATCTATATTACATAGCTATACAATATATATACATATATGCATACACGACTCTCCCGCGTCTCTCCCTTTTTTGATAGCCACGCCTAACACGCTGCCACACGTCGACAAAAGCAAAGTCGCCTCGACGCTCGCCTCAGCTCTCTCACTCTTTGTCTTCTTCTTCTCAGTTTCTTCTGAATCAGTATCTTCATCACTCTTTTCTCTTCTTCTTAACCACTCTCTTCTTCTGTTTCCATTACTCTTCCATATTTTTTTTTCATCACTTTTCCGTCTTCCTCCTCATTCTTCTTTTCCTCATCTATTTTCTACCATTCCTCTGTGACTCGCTTTTTTCCTCTCTCTTCCTATACATGGCTTCGTCTCGCCCTCTCTCTCTCTTTCTGGATCTTAATGATCCATCGAGCTCCTCTAGGTCAAGTGCCCCTACTCTTACTCATTCTAGTCTTCCCACACTATCAGTTGACCAAATGATGGCTGCTCAAAATGATATCGAGGCCAACCACTACACGTTGATGTCCTGCATGGAGACAGTGGTAGTGGTCACTAATCTGTCTCACTGTCTGCAAAACAAGACGTGTGAGGTACACCAGGCCAACGCCCAACTCTCCCTACTCTAGTGCATGTACAGAGATGCGCGAGCAGAAATTTGTGTATTGAAGGCTGAAATCAAGGAGCTGAAACGACAAACCACCTCCATGGCCCGATTTGGGACACCTTCGTACCTCACCTTCGATAGCCGGCGGGGAGCCGACTCTCTCAGTGGAAACATTATGGTAGTTCTTGGTGGAAACACTAGAGCAGGACCTTCGAAGGTTGATGACAAAAAGAACGACAAAAAGCGGAAGAGCTCGGCGACGGAAGAGCCGAGTAAGTGAAGTCTGCGTGTGGCCGTCACGGGAAGAGAAAGAAGAACAAGATCCCCTTTTCTTTTTCTTTTTTTTTTTTTTTGCTGGACTTTGTATTTTTTTTAAAAAAAATTTCTGGGCTTGTTTTTTTGTATTTCTGGTTTTTTTTTTTTTTTGTATATATGTTGGTTTTTTTTTTTTTTGAGTCTCTGTAATCGGGGATGTCCTCCCTTAAATAAAATCAGTTTCTCTTTTTTGTTTTTGCTCATCAATGGCATGACTGGCATATCACTTTGAACTTGAAAAACATTTTTGTTTGATTGAATTTGAGAGTGATTGAATTTTGAACTCTGAATTGGACATTGATCCATACTGACCTGAATAAAAAAAACTGACTCAATGCAAGAAAAACGAAGCCAAAATAATCCAAACACACTTCTATACGCTGACTGGTATGAATACCCTAACTGGTATAAATACACTGATTGGTATGAAAGGAACACACTTATATACACTAACTGGTATGAATACCCTGACCGGTATAAATACACTGACTGGTATGAATACATACTCATATACACTGATGAGTCGACTTGAGTGGTGGAGAAGACAGAATCTCTAACTCGACTAGGCCCCTAATTCATTACCTTGAATTTTTTCTTGAAATTTTTTTTTTTTTTTTTGAAAAAAAAATATATTTTGATCAACATGAGAGTTAGATTAGCATACTTATTCCATTTTCTGTTTCAAATCATGTAAGCTAAACTGTGAGCACTGAAAATATTCCCTTTTCAAATCCAAAGAATGGTCCAAGTTTTGCAAAAATGGAACAAATTTTGAGAAAAAAATTAGTCATCTTCATTCAAATTAATCAAAATCTATTTTTGCAAATGGTCACTACTCAACTAACATGGAATCAACCATTGGGGTGCACAGTCCCAAGCTAGATAATCAATGGTGATATCAGAACCAAGCCAACCGAATCGAATGAAGCCGAGCAGAATCGGACCGAACCGAACTGAACTAAGTTGAATCGAACCAATTGAACTGAGCAGAACGAAGATACACCAATCAAACACAGATAGAACAACCAAGTCGACTAAAGATACACTAATCAAACATGGACGAAATGAATAAATTAACAAAAATTATTGGGGCCAAACTTCAAGATGAAGCTACCTACGTATCCCAAATATAGGAATCAGGCCATCGTAGTTCCAGCTGAGGTTCACTCGGGTATTGACACTCTTCTTTTGTGCTCTAACTTTTGCGAAAGCCGCCTTTTCGGGTTTTCAACCTTGCGAGCTTTTGATTTTTCTACTTTTTTTTTTTTTTTTTCCTTTTGTTCATTTCATTTTTTTTTTCTTTTGAGTTTCTATTTTTTTTTGTTTTTATACTCTAATTTTTGCCTAGGTTGCCCTTCCGGGTTTTCAGCCTAGCGAGCCTCTCAAGGGTTACTTTCAGTTTAACTTGTCCATGTTGATTGGGTGTGAAATCTCTAGGCCATCTATAAGAACGACTACTACACTTGACCAGTAGATATGATGATGTAGGGACTAGGCTACTTGGGTCTGAATTTGCCCCTAGTGTTGCCCTTAGTGTAGTGGATAGGAATTCGACTGTCCTTCAATAATAAAATTCATTCTCTCAAATTCTGGGTTTGGCCTTTCTGGGCGGTCTTCATTGGGAAACGATTCAGTTTTAACTCTTTGATCACATCTAACCTTTTGCCCCTAGTTCAAGGACTGTTTCAAATCTTAAATCACATCCGACCTTCTTGCCCCTAGTTCAAGGGTTGTTTCCAATCTGGATCACAGGCCCTACATAGTTTTGGCTAAGGTTCACTCGGGTATTGACACTCTCCTTTTACGCTCTAACTTTTGCCAAAGTTGCCCTTTCGGGTTTTCAACCTTGCGAGCTTTTCATTTTTCTTTTTATTTTTCCTTCTTTTTTTTTTATTTATTATTTTTTTTTTGTGCTCTAACTTTTGCCTGGGTCGCCCTTCCGGGTTTTCGGCCCAGCGAGCCTCTCAAGGGTGGTACCTTATTACCCCTAGTTCAAGGGCTGCCTCCATTTCAACTATGCAAGCTTCACACTTTTGCCCCTAGTTCAAGGGCAGTTTCAAATCTGAATCACATTCGACCTTATTGCCCCTAGTTGAAGGGCTGCCTTCATTTGAATCATATCATGGCCCTTAGTTCAAGGGCTATTTCCAATCTGGATCACATCATTGCCCCTAGTTCAAGGACTATTTCCATTCTAAATCATATTCGACCTTATTGCCTCTAGTTGAAGGGCTGCCTCCATTTAAATCACATCATGGCCCCTAGTTCAAGGGCTATTTCCAATTCGACTATGCAAGCCTTACACTTTGAATGATCATTGAATACTTCGAATCAAGGTTTGAAAGCTAAGGAGCTAAGGAGGTCGGACCTCGAATCAAGGGGGGATCCTATGCTGTATAATCAATTCCAAGCATGTCTTCGTAGGACCACGCAAAAACAATTTTTGAAATCTTTTCACAAAGTGACTAGTCACTCGTACTCTTACGAAGACAAGATAGAACCAATTTGGACCAAGCCAGGATCCTTCTCAGTACTCACATTAACAAAAATGATCTCATTCATCAAGGGCTTAGCACACCTCTCTTCCTCTCAGTTGATCAAAATTTGCAAATCCCGAGAAAATTCTTCCTCTTCGTTTTTATCAGAGTTTTGGAAAATGTTTTGAAAACTTTGGCCAATGCGATGAATTAAGGTATAGAGAAGTAGGCAGATTCTATGGCATTTTGTTTTTTTGTTTTTCTGTTTATTGAAAAGAGACTATGTCTCAGCAATGGCAACAGACTTTTGACAACATACTCAAAAGAAAATGACAAAGAGGACCTAGACAGGATAGAAATGTCTAGGTTAGCACTATCGAAGTCAACAGACTCTGACTCATTAGGCTGACTCGAGCCTGACTCTAATTCTACAAACTTGGTGGAGTCAAACTTAGACTCAATACTCAATTCAGAACTCAGAATAAAACCATTCTCAAATTGCCAGTCAAAGTGTGGGCCATTGACAACATTCAAAATAAAGCTCGTGCAATCAACAAGTGGTCACTCCCCAATCACAGAGATGGTCAACTTTGTGGGATATCGGCATTTTTTTTTTTTACAAATTTTTTTTTGATTTATGTTTTTGTTATTTTTTTTTGTTTTTGAAGTAATGGTGTTAAACTGAACAGCCTGAACCACTGAATTTGAGAACCCCTGTATAGACCTAATACATTGCACATAAAGCAGGAAAGAGAACAAACACCCCTGCCACTTGACAAAGTGGGCTTAAAGTTTGTGAATTTGCCACTACAAAGTGGGCTTAAACGTACATTCATCGAATTATTCCAATTCAAACAACAAGCCTTCATCCACAGGCATTCATACAGTTATATCAATTAAGCAATTAGCCTTATGGTAGGATGCTAAACATAGTAAAAAAAACACACACAAATGAGATGCTAAAGCATAAAAACTCACAGATTGACCGACGTCCCTCGAACAACTACAAAACAAAGTTAGTAAAATATGCATGATCTTATATACAGAATCCTAATGCAATTCACTCATGAGATGCACTAAAGATTCGGCTTCTAGAATATGGCATATGAATCATCTCAAAACATACAATAGCACACAGAATCACAGAAGCATTGATTAAATTCACACATGTAAATGTAGCCGAATCTTAATGCATGAGACATAAATGTAAAGTATGGATATGCATGGCGTAACATGCCCGGGGGGTACCCGCGCGCGTTAAACAGTTCGGACCCCCAAGATCTCTTTGATCTCAAGTTTTACAAGTGCAATGTGAAACATAGATGAGAGTCCAGATTTGGCAACTTTTATTGAAAATCCATTTTATTGCAATTTTGTCAAAAATGGACTGCGTCATCAGATCTCAGAGTCGCCACCTAATATTTTGGGAAATTAGGAAACCCATGACTCGGTGCCAAGGCCACTGTCCGTCGTAACCAAAGATGCTTGGTTCGGAACCTTAGGTATAAGTGGGGAAGGTCAATAATGAGCACCCCCGCTCACCCAATCAAAAGATCGGCCTCTACTAAACCATGATATGACTTTTATTTTCTTTATATGTCCATGTTCTGATTATTTACTAAATCTTAAAATTTACCATGTGAAACATACAAGTATAGACTATGTCACCAATTTTGGGACAACTTGATTTCATGTAGTTTTTGAAAGAGTTTTGAAAATATACAACCCAAATAAATGGAGTTTACAAACATGAAAATCAACATCATTCCAAATGAAGCGACACAACCTCCATCCACTGGCATTCATACAGTTATATCACATAAGCAAATAGCCACATGGTAGGATGCTTAAACATAGTAAGAAAAACACACACAAACGGGATGCTAAAGCATAAAACTTACATGTTTGACGCATGAACAAGCTACAAAACAAAGTTAGTAAAACATGCATGATCTTATATACAAAATCCTAATGCAATTCACTCATGATATGCAACTAAAGATTCGGCTTCTAAGATATGACATGTGAATCATCTCAAGAACATGAGGTAGCACACATAATCACATAGGAATTGATTAAATCCACAAATGCAAACTTAGCCGAATCAAGATGCATGAAACATGGATGCAAAGCATGAATATGGTAAAAAATAAACGTGATGTTTATATACAAATAAGGAGAGCAAGTAGAAGAATGGGATAGAAAGAAGCGGGGATGGGGAATTATTACAACACTTGAAATAATAATTACAAATCAAAATAGAGAGGGATGGGTAGAATATTACATCAAAATAAAAACCTCGCAAAACACTCGAAATAAAAATAAATAAAGTAAAAACTTCGTGTTCTTTGGAACCGCCGACAGAAATGGGTCAACATTGGGAGATTACGCCATCTTGTTCGGAAGAAGCTAACCGACCGGCCAAATAGGTCGGCCGGCCAACTAGGCCAAGCAAAACCTGTCTTGTTGCGAAACCAAGAAAAGGCACAAACAAAAAATATGTAGGTGGCTCAACTAACCACTACCGGTTAGATTAAAAAATGAGAAAACAAATATAAAATAAAATAAAAAGTGCAAATTTACAACATAAACCTAAAACAATAAAACAAATATAAGATAGAACATGCAAGATTACAACAAAACTAATATGAGACTAATACAAAAAATAAAAATAAATATGAGGTAGAACATGCAAGATTACAACAAAACTAACATAAGACTTAATACAAGAAAAAAAATAAATATGAGGTAAAACATGTAAGATTACAACAAAAATAATATGAAATTAAAACATGAGAATAAAAAAAAAAATAAATAAATAAATAATTATAAGATAAACAAACCATTATGATTATAACAACACACTATGAAATATAAAGTAAGAAAATAAATATGAGGTAAACAAACTACTTGGATTATAACAAAACACTATGAAATAAGAAGCAAGAAAATAAATATGAGATATAAAATATAAGAAAATGAAAGACTAAAAATTCACCTTCCAAAGAAAGATTGAACTTCTTGATTTCCAAACTTCCTCTTGATCACCCTCAAGTGTAGGAAGTGTGTTCTCAAATTCTCAATTCGAAATTATAGAGTTTATGGAGTTTATGGTATGGAAAGTGGCTAACTCTCTAGTTTTTCTCACTTTCAATCACTAAGCACTCTTCCTTATGATCAAGGCAATTGATCTTTGGCTATACCAGAATTTTTAGAGTGGTTTTGGTGTATGGAAATAAGGAATTTCAGTAGCTATGGAAGGTATGGGGTGTATATGGAAGATAGGAATATTTTTGGCTCAAAAACTCAAATTTTCTCTCTTTTTTCACTCCTTTCTCACTCCTTTCTCTTCAATTTCGTGGTCCTCCTCCTCTCTTACAATATGATCATCCTATATAGGCAATGAGGGAGAGTAAAGGTTGAAAAGAAGGTGGGAGGCAAGCATGTGATAGGAGGGCCCATTTTCAAGGTGGTTGCATGGGAGATGAGTAAGTATAATGGAGGATGAGTGGTAGGTATAATGGAGGATGAGTGGTAGGTATAATGAAGGATGAGTGGATGCACTAGGTTGAAAAGAAGGTGGGAACAAAACCTAGTATTTGAAAATGGGAGAGGATTAGGTATAATGGAGGATGAAAGGTAGGTATAAAGAAGGGTGGGTGGATGGACTAGGTAGAAAAGAAGGTGGGATCAAAACCTCTTTTGAAAATGGGACATGATTAGGTATAATGGAGGATGAGTAGGTATAATGAAGGATGGGTGGATGCATGTGAATGGCTCAAAATTAGGTAAATGGGTTGTCCCAACCGAACCAAAACCAAGAAAAATGGGCTATTGTTGTTTTGGGTCGAATCAACAAAATCTGCTTTTAAGCCCAACTTCAAATGGGCATATCTCCCCCATATGGACTTGGTTTTAGGCGGTTCTTGGGTACAAATTGAAGCCCCAGAAGTCTACTTTCCAATGGTGGTGGCCTCACATTTAAATTCCAAGTGTACAAAGAGATATGCCTAATTTAGTAAAGGCTGTCTCGGGCTGGGTCAACAAAATCTGCTTTGAAGCCCAACTTTAAATAGGCATATCTCCCTTATCTGGACTTGATCTAAGGTGGTTCTTGGGTCTAAATTGAAGCCCCAGAAGTCTACTTTCCAATGGTGGTGGCCTCACATTTAAATTCCAAGTGTACAAAGAGAAATGCCTAATTTAGTGAAGGCTGCTCATTTCCTTCTTAATGATTTGATACTCATTCTTTTCCTAAACCAGTTTTCTTTCATCCCCTTCTATTTCCTTTAACTCCAAACCTATAAAGAAGATGTTTTTAAATATTTTTTAAAAAAAGTTCACCTCCCTTCCATTTATTTCCACTTTGTCCTTACTCGATTTACTGAAAAGTGCAACATTTTAATCGAAATAGGAGCTTCGGGACATTGTAGAAACATTTTTTTAAAAAAAACATATTTTGAAAAGAGGGTTTTAAGGTCTCAAATAGTTTGGCCAAAAAATGGGTGAAGGTTGGGATTAAAACTTAAATTCCATCTTTCTTACTGAGAATTTTGTGAGAAACACATTCTAATTGTCATCATCGGGTAATCAAAAGAAAGCGCCCAAGTCTTAGGGCCGGTCAAAATGGGGTGTCTACACATGGCATGTCAGATATATACATACACAGTTAGGGAAAGCGATAAAAGAATGGGATAGAAAGAAACGGGGTGGGAGATTTATTATAATACTTGAATTATTACAGATCCGAATGAAGGAGAGAGGAGAGAAAAATAAAATAAAATAAAACCTCACAAACACTCAAAATAAAAATAAAAGTTTTAAACCATGAGCCATTCAGCAACTAACAAACATCCATGTGTCTTCAATCCAATCTAGTCCATGTACTCATCTTCAATGGAGACCCCACCAAAATCACTGAACATTTCAAATTGATCAAGAACTTTACGTGGGAATATATCCACTCAAATAATATGTCCACCCACAATCCAAATATTCTATTTCTACATTAATTAAATTAACTACTTCTCTACTACCACATTTTCTCTCTCAACCGTGTGTGTGTGTTCTGGTGTGTGTCATGTAGGTGTGAATCTGTGTGTCGTGTGTGTGTTGCAGTGTGTGTGTTCTATATGTGTGTTGCAGTGTAGGTGTTAGCAGATAGAGAGAGAGAGAGAGATGAGTGTTGATGGTGTGTGTAGGTGTGTGGGTGTGTGCGTTAGCAGATAAAGAGAGAAAGAGATGAGTGTTAATGGTGTGTGTAGGTGTGTGGGTGTGTTAACCTGTGTAGCAGTCGTGTGTTTGTGGTACTGGGTGTGTCTAGTGTGTGCGTGTATGGTGTGTGTGTGGAGAGTGAGTGAGGTGCCCAGCGAGAGAGAGAGATGTCGAGAGGGAGAGTGAGGCTGGGTTTGGTCTGTGTGGTCTGCCGAGAGGGAGAGAGAGGTGGGTTTAGTGCATGTGTATCCCTCTCCCTCTCTTAGCTGCTGTCGTGAGTCAGTATGTGTTATAGAGAGAGAAGAGAAAGCCCATGCATGTGTAAATGGTGTGCTGTTTGTGGTCTGTCTCTCAATCTCTCTCTAGAAAATTTCTCTCCTAGAAAATCTCATCCCTCTCGAAATCTATTTTTCACCCATGCCCATGAACACACCCCTTGGCATGCAGAGAGAGGGAGGTGTCGAGAGGGAGATGAGGCCGTGTGTGGTGTCTGTGTGTGTACCGTGTGCGCTGGGTGTGTTAGAATGTGTATCAGTGTGTATGTATGTGCGTGTGTTTATCTCCATGAGTGAGAGAGGTGTGAATGATCTATATACATGTGTGTAAGTGTATGATCTCTTCACTCCGAACCAGTTCATGCTAGAGAGAGAGAGACCAGGTGCCGAGAGAGATCATGCATCTCTTTTGTGTATCAGCTGGTCTGTGTTGGGGGTCTCTTCCAAACATGGGTGTGTGGGTTGTCCTCCCTCTCTAAACCGTGTATCTCTTTGTGTGAGAGTCATCCCTCCCCTCTCACCCTAGTGTGTCTATGCATGATCTGTATGCATGTGTTGTTCTTCCTCTTCCTTTTCACCAAACCGAGAGAGAGAGAGTGGGATGTGTATGGTGTGTGAATGGTCTGTCCAGCCCGAGACCCAGCTAGAGAGAGGGAGTTTTTCAAAACCAAAAAAAATCTTTGCAAATCCACCCCTCCTTCTTTGTTATGTTTATTTCTTTTTATACTTCTCCACCCCAAGCCACTCATCATGCACACCACCCACCTACACCACTCTCTCTCTTATTTTATCACTCTTTTTTTCTTTTTTTGTTTACCCATCGAATATGTTGTGTATTTCCCTTTACACAGATGCTTTCTTCTTTTATTTTTTTTAAGATGTCTTATGTCCCTCACCCACCAAACTATCATCATAAAAAATATTGTGCAGCACCGCCCATCACCTTTCTTTTTCTTTTTTTTTTCTTTTTTTTTATTTTCTATTTTTTTCTTTTTTTGTTTTTATTATTATTTTTTTTATCAAATATCACAAGTCAATTTACACAAAATTATATAAAATTATACAAAATTATAAATTCAAATAAATTTTTTTTAATTTGATCAAAATGGGTGAGTTTCGGGATTAAAATTTCAATTTGATTTTTCTGGTAAGGGTGGTCAAAATAAAATGCCCAAGTCTTAAGACTGGTCAAAATAGGGTGTCTACACCAGCCCGCTTTTCAGAATTGTGGTTGTCCTTCTCAATCCTCAAACGCACAATTCATTGTTCCATAGAAATTTCTTTGCGCTTGTATTTGAGGTAGTTCTTGAATTCCTTCCAGCCTTGTGGTAATTTTTCAATTAAGGCTGCAACTTGGAAGGATTCACTGAGAGACATGCCTTTTGCATGAATGCCATGCAGAATGAATTGGAAATCTTGAACTTGACTGATCATAGTTTTTGAATCAACCATTACAAAATCCAAGAATCTGCCAACCACAAATTTCTTTGAGCCGGCATCTTCCGTTTTGTATTTTTTCTCCAAAGACTCCCAAAGTTCCTTTGCTGTCTTGATAGAATTGTAGATGTTGTATAATGTGTTGTCAAGTCCATTCAAGATGTAGTTCTTGCAAAGGAAATCGGCATGTTTCCAGGCATCAACCGCAGCAACCACTTGTCGGTCGGTTTCATCTTCTTTCAAGATAGGAGCATCTTCACGAAGGAAACGAGGCAGGTTCAGAGTTGTAAGATAGAACAATATTTTCTGTTGCCATCTCTTAAAGTCAGTTCCTGAGAACTTCTCTGGCTCCTCTCCATGATTTATTGGTACTGTCACCACAGGAGAGGGGGTTGGTGCAATTGCAGCCACCACAGTAGTACTTGTTTGGGCATTTGTTTCAGTAGTCATCAATTCTAATTTATAAAACAAAATTATAATTAGAATTTACATTACACAGAAAATTAAACCAAATTCACAGAATTAAATTCTGTAAAAATAAAAGAAACAAGAATGTAACTTTTATTTTTCAATTAATTTGGAAATAAAATAAAATTTTATTTAACCAAATTAATTTCACACAGAAAATTTAATTTCTGTAACATTTCAATAATTAAAAACTTAATTTATTTCTAATTAAAGAACACTCAGAAAATAATTTTTAAAAACGAAAATTAATTTCTGACAAAATTTCACAAATACATATTCTGAATTGTAATGACACCAGTATATTACTACTAGTTGTCAAAGAAAATAGGCAGTATATTACTACTATCTATCAAATAGCATATAACCACTATTTGTTTTTCCAACAAGAATGTTAATTTGTAAATTCACAGAAAATAATTTTCTTAAATAGAAAAAAGAGAAAAGGAAACAAACGAAAAATTCTGTAAGCAAAATAATTCGAATCTGTCTTAAGATTGTTGGAACAATCTTCTGTGTAAATAAAATAAATGGATACTAAAACAAACAAAATAAAATAAAGACTTACAAAATTTATTTTGTCAAACCGAATAAATAAATAAAGACCAAGCCGAGTGTGTGGCACTCTATCCTTAAGACAGCTTTGCCCCGTTACGGTGTTTACGGTTGAGCGGCGTCTATCTCCCAGGATACAATGATCTTCACAAACTTGTAGTAGCACTCCACACAAATTTGTACGACGAACTAAAACCTTGTGTTCTTATACTCTATTTATTTTATCTCTAAAACTAATATGAAGAATAATGCACCAAAGATAAAAGTTGGACAGCACAAAGGAACTTATCAGACTGATTTTTGAATGCTCTAACACTGCTGGAATGTTGGTATTTATAGGCACAAAAAGCCCTGTCCGAACAGGTATGAAGTTGTCCAACAGATTCAGTTTTGAAAGTGAACAGGTATGTACCTGTTTTGAACAGGTATACTTTAAATTCAAACAGATCTAACTACTAGACAGTTATACCAGGCTAAGGGCTTTAGGAAGTTAAAAACTGAAAATCAGTTTTAAACTGTTGAAGAATTTCGAACAGAGGATATAAATTTAGACAGAAAATTAATTCAATTTTTGGCACAAAATTTGAATTTAATTTTATTTAAAAT
The DNA here is from genome assembly GCA_025200525.1 of Camellia lanceoleosa. Lineage (NCBI taxonomy): Eukaryota > Viridiplantae > Streptophyta > Magnoliopsida > Ericales > Theaceae > Camellia > Camellia lanceoleosa. The sequence goes on from CM045761.1 coordinate 14,633,513, forward strand.
TAAAATAAATTTTGTCCAAAAAATTAATATAAAACCAACCGACCATCGCCCCACACTGGCCAAGATGACTCGGCTTGGCCAGACAGACATTGTAGCAGCGTGTGGTTGTTTGGGCTATGGTTCACTTTGTCCATAACTTCTCCCTTCTACAAACTTGGGGTGCCCCTTGGGGCCCAATCCAAGTGTTGTAGGCTAGAGTTTATATACTTAACAAAACTCTCTTAAAGTTTCAATGTGGGACAAGTCTTATAAGGAAACCCACATTTAAAATGTAAATGTTCAATTCCATGAACCCGAAAACGACGTCATGTTTCCATTCACTCATAAATGGTTTTGACGAACCGTCTTCACCGTGTGACTTGCCACGCGGCAAGGAACACTTCACCTCTTTGGACCTACCTCAAAAGACGTTTGGGGCCCACTCAATTTTGGTCTCAAAGTCGGCCCAAAATAAGCCTAATAAACCAGTTTTTCCAACAGTATCATCAGCTGGCGCTGTCTGTGGGAACCTTTCACTCTATGTGACAATTGTGCTCATTGTTGCCAGAGACCCGTTTACGATAATCCCTCCCTGCCACCCACCAAGGTGGATGGTCACAACGAGATCCATGGCTTCTCAACACAACGTTGCCGACCCCCAAGCCGACCCTCCTAACCCAAATAGCCCACCTCAGTATTTCATAGAACTCACTAACAGCATCAACCGCCTAGCCAAACAAAACCAAGCCTTGATCAATGCTTTGCTCCGGTGAGACCTCCCCGTGCCTCCGCCACCACCATAAGATATCCCACATAATCGAGAACGAACCCCAAGTCATCCCTTCCAACAAGCCCACCTCTCAAACTTAGAGGGTTTGCGACCTCCTCCCTAAGACATGAACCTGCCACCTCGGGGTCTACTTCCATCGGCCAAAGTACCTGCTCCTGAGAGAGAGGCCAGTAGTGTTCAGCCTCCATTGCATTCTAGTGGTGACAATGTTCCCATCTGGGATGCGGAACTCCGAGCCATGAAACTCCAGCTTCAAGGAGTCATGCAGAATATGCAGAATAAACCCTCTACAACGGCCAACTCACCGTTTGTCGCCTCCATCAGGGACAAACCTCTACCTTCTAAATTCAAGATGCCCTCGATCGACTCTTTCGACGGCACAATGGACCCAGTCGACCACTTGGAGACTTATAGGACCCTAATGGTCCTCCATGTATTCTCTGATGAGATCATGTGTCAGGCTTTCCCCGTAACGCTTAAGAGGTCGGCCCGATTGTGGTTTAGTTAGTTACCGATGGACTCCGTCTCTACTTTCCAGCACTTAAGTGACTCATTTCTTAGCCACTTCATTGGTGCCCAGCGCCAGTGACGTTCGGCGACCCAGCTCCTCAACATCCGTCAAATGGAGGGGGAGTCGCTATGTAGCTTCGTCACCCGTTTCAACACTGAAGCCTTGCAGGTGGCGAAAACAACGACAAGGTCATTCTCACGGCTTTCATGGCTAGTTTACGATCATCCGATTTCTTTTTCTCCCTCTCCAAAAACCCTCCAACCTCCATGGCAACTCTTCTTTCCAAAGCCCAAAAATATATGAATGCCGAAGATTCTCTGGCCACCGGCCAAGATTTTACAACCAAAAACCTAACCCTCAGAAAGAAGAGAAAGAAATCTGAAACTAGAACTACCCAATACACACAGCAAGCACCTCAGTATACCAACCGATCGACACCTACTCGATCACCTGGTCAGTTTGAACGGTATACACCCCTTAACTCCCCCATGGAACAAGTCTTAAACCAGATCCAACGAGATTACAACTTGAAATGGCCACAACCCTCACGGTCTCCTTCCAATTGGTGAGACCAATCCAAATACTGTCGTTTCCATCAGGATCACGGCCATAACACTGAGGAATGTGTTAACCTTAAAGACCAGGTAGAAAGCTTGATACGCCAGGGACGCCTCAATTAGTTCACGGCAGCCCATCCCCAGCAACGACCAAGGACCAAACCTACTAGGGACAACCGCCGACACACCCCTCATCGACAACCCGCACAACCTAACCAAGGCAACGATCGGCCCCCACAACAACCCCGAGCACGAGGCAACCCTGCTTCCCCGGTCAGAGAGATCAAAGTCATTGCTGCGGGCTTGCTTACGGAGGACCATCCCGCTCGACCCAGCTTGCTGAACTCTGAAAAATCAAGCAGTGCTTTAACAAAGAAGTCGCGACATTGGATCGCCCCTTCAAACACCCCAAACAGTGGATGGAACCCATCACCTTTACAGTGCCTGATTGCACAGGCATTCGTTACCTTTATGACGACCCCCTCGTCATCTCTGCTCTCTTATCCAACTACAAAGTTAGAGGAGTGCTTGCTAATAACGACAGCTCTTCAGACATCATTTTCCTGAACGCCTATCGCCAGCTCAAGGTTGGGAAAGAAAGATTGTCCCCTCTCCAAACCCCACTGGTCGGCTTCATGGGGGATCGGGTGACCTCCATAGGCTCCATCGATCTCCCCATCACCATCGGAGAATATCCAAGGCAAACCACCAAGTTACTCACTTTCCTTGTCGTCGATTATCCTTCTGCTTATAACATCATCCTCGGCCGCACAGCCCTTAACGCTTTTCAAGCTGTCACATCCACATACCATCTGGCCATAAAATTCCCTACTCACCTCAAGTTAGCACCGTGAGGGGAAAGCAGACGGTGGCCAGAGAATGCTACGTCGCTTCACTCAAAGAGGTCAAGCTCAAGGAGGCCATGATCATCGAAGAACTTGATGTCAGAGACGAAGACGAGTTAGTCAGAGGGGAACCAGTGGAAGAACTTATTGAAGTCCCCATTGATCCTATCAACCCAACAAAAATAGCCAAGATCGGCAGCCAACTATCCTCCCAAGCCAAGGCTGACTTTACAGCCCTCCTAACTGAGCACAATGATGTATTTGCTTGGACCCATTCCGACATGCTGGGCATCGATCCCTCCTTCATCACTCATCGTTTCAACATCAAGCCCCACTTCCGACCCTTCCGCCAGAAGCAACATATCTTTTACCTGGAACGCAATGCCCTTACTGCTTTTGAGGTAGACAAATTACTGGAGGCACGGTTTGTCAAAAACATAGACTACCCCAGATAGCTGTCAAATGTGGTTTTGGTCCGTAAAAACAACTATAAATGGTGACTCTGCGTCGACTACTCTAACCTTAATCGAGCTTGTCCCAAATATAGTTATCCTCTCTCCCGCATAGATCTGTTTGTTGACGCCACCGCTGGACATCAGATGCTTAGTTTCATGGACGCCTTCTCGGGCTACAATCAAATTCTGATGCACTCGGCAGACCAGGAACACACCTCCTTCATCACAGACAGAAGAACTTACCACTATCGTGTTATGCCATTCAGATTGAAAAATGCCGATGCAACTTACCAACGGTTGGTCAATGTCGTCTTTCACCATCAGATAGATTGGAACATGGAAGTCTACGTCGACGACATGCTTGTCAAAAGCAAACTCTCTTCCGATCATCTAGCAGACCTGTGAGAGACCTTCGAAACCCTACGCAAGTATCAAATGAAGCTGAATCCGGAGAAGTGCACCTTCGGCGTAGGATCTGGGAAATTCTTGGGTTTTATGGTCAGTCAACGGGGCATCGAGGCCAACCCCGAAAAGATCAAGGCCTTGATAGAAATGTAGTCTCCCAGGACGGTCAAAGAGGTTCAACGACGCAGAGTTGCCGCCCTCAACCGTTTTATTTCCCGTGCAACAGACAAGTGCCTTCCATTTTTCAAAGTCCTTCGACAGGCCTTTGAATGGACCACCAAATCTGAAGAGGCCTTTCAACAATTGAAGCAGTGAATGGCCAACCCCCCCTACTCTTTTAGGCGAGATCCTTTTTCTCTATTTAGCCATATCAAACACTGCAGTCAGTGCGGCCCTCATCAGGGAGGACAGCTCAGTCCAGCGTTCGATTTATTACATTAGCTGAGCTCTCAGGAAGGCAGAACAGAACTACCCTCTGCTGGAAAAAATGGCCCTTGCTTTGGTCATAGCCTCAAGACGCCTCCGACCTTATTTCCAAGCTCACTCCATAGTGGTTCTCACTGATCAACCTTTGAAGAAGGCAATGCAACAACCAGAACTGTCCGGCAGACTTATGCAATGGTCTATCGAGCTCAACCAATTTGAAATCTCTTACCGACCTCGAACAACGATCAAAAGACAGGTTGTCGCCGATTTTATCTTGGAATTCACCAATCCCATTCCAACCATGTCCCCTCCGCTAAGGCAATTCAACACTGAGGCAGAAAATCCCCACTCTTGGACCCTCAATGTCAATGGATTATCCCGCAAAGAAGGCAGTGGGGCTGGTTTCATTATCACCGCTCCTGAGGGCGGTTATTTCAAGTATGCCCTCCGTCTCCTGTTCGACGCCAGCAATAATGAAGCCAAATATGAGGCCTTGATAGCAGGTCTTCGCCTAGCCAGAGACATTGGTATAAGCCATATCCAAGTGTTTAGTGACTCCTAATTGATCGTTGGGCAGATTACAGGAGAATTTGACGCGAAGGAATACACGATGTGAACCTACAGGGACATTACACTCCCTCTTGTTTGCCTTTTCAATACTTTCCATATCAAATACATCCCTTGGTAAGAAAACTCCAAGGCAGATGAAATGGCCCAATTAGCCTCGGCCGACCAGTCAGACCTCAGCTACGGCGTCTGTCTTGAATACCTGGCCCACCCGGCTACTTCGCCAATCCAGCAGGAGGTTCACTTCCTCCAAAACGAACCTATCCCATGGGCTGCAGACATCCTTCTATTTTTGACAATTGAAGAGTTGCCAAACGATAAACAGCAGGCCATCAAAGTTAGAGCCCGGTTGTCCAATTACATCCTCATCAGCGGCCTATTGTACAAACGTGGATTTTCATGCCCATACCTCAAGTGTCTCAGTTCTGCTTAAGTGACCTATGTAATAAGGGAAGTCCACGAGGGCGTATGTGGCAATCATTTGGGTGTCAAGTCACTGGCCCATAAAATCCTTCGCATCGGCTACTTCTGGTCTACTCTCAACCAAGATGCCACTGAATTTGTGCTTAAGTGTGATAAATGCCAGCGCTTTGCCAACATTCTCCGTGCTCCACCTACAGAACTGATTACACTCTGCAGTCCCTATCCATTCGCCAAGTGGGACATTGACTTGGTTGGTCTGTAGCCCACCGGTAAGGGCCAAACCAAGTTCGCTGTCGTTGCCATTGACTACTTCACCAAATGGGTGGAAACTGAACCCCTCACCACAATTACTGAATAGAACACAACCAGATTCATTTGGCAGTCGATCGTCTGCCAATTTGGAATCCCTCAAGCCATCGTCTCAGACAACGGCAAACAATTCGACAATGCCAAATTCAGGAAATTCTGTGCCGAGCTCCACATTAAGCCATGTTTCTCTTCCCCAAGTTATCCTGAAGCCAATGGACAAGTCGAAGTCACCAATCGCTCTCTCCTGAAGATTATCAAAACTAAGTTGGAAGCGGCTAAGGGACTGTGGGTTGAGAAACTACCAAATGTACTCTAGGCTTATCGAACTATCGCCCAAACCCCTACTGGGGAGACCTTTTTTTGCTTAACATACGGCGCTGAGGCGGTCATCCCAGTGGAAATTGGCCTCCCGACCCCGAGGGTTTTGCACCCGAATCCAGAATTAACCGAAGAATTGTGACGGGCTAACTTGGACCTGATTGAAGAGCTCCGAGAGACCACTGTTGTCAGACGGGCCTCATATCAGCAGAAAATGAAAACACACTACAACCGCAAAGTCTGACTGAAAGAGTTCGCAGTGAAGGACCTAGTCTTGCACGAAGCAACTCTTGCCACCAAAATTTTCCCCGAGGGCAAGCTAGCATCCAAATGGGAAGGACCTTACGTTGTTAAGGCCAGACCTTGCCTAGTCACTTACCAACTCCAAGACATGGAAGGCAGAGACCTCCTCCATCCATAGAACGCCGAGCACTTAAAGCGTTATTTCCAGTGAACTGGTGTCTTATGTTTTTGTACCATTTCATTGTTGTATGCTCCTTTTTTGTATCCTTCCATTGATGTAAACTTGTGATCAACAGGCTGTGCCTTAAATGACAATGACTTTATATCTCCATTATTTGCGTTGTACCTTAATAACAACTTGTTAACTAAAACCTCAACCAGACTGAGCACGAAGAGCTCAGCCGGACCAAGTTAACTTAAGCCTCGGCGCAAAAGAGCCCTCCAAGTCTTCGTCAGAACTCACATAAAGCACTCGGCCGGTCTGAATCAAAGCTAGTCTCAGCTGTTGCCATACTTAATTAAAATCCAAGTTCATAACCATCCATTTTCACTGGTCCTACAAGTTAGCCTGTTTGCCCATTTTTTACATGATGGTTTATTTACGAAATTTCATATTACATCATGGTTTGCCCATTTTAACATTTTCACTAGTTATCCATACAAGTCAGTTTGATTTCCCATTTTGACTATTTTTACATCACAATTCACTTACAAGTTTCACAATTTACGCACAAGTTTCATTTTTACACCCATTTTTTTATTGAATTCTGCTAAGCCATTTTCATTATTCCAAATTTATAACTCAGAAGCATAATGACAACAATAATACAAAAGAAAACTCATTGTTTTATTCACAAACTTACACTTTCATACAATTCGTTGCAGAAATTACATATTACAAAAAAAAAAAAAAAAAAAAAAAAAAACAACAACAACAACACAAACAAAAACAACATTTTTCCACTTTAGTTACAAAGATCACTCTTCCTCAATGGAGGCCAGATCTTCCTCTTTAATCCCCTTGTCCAAGGGGGTTTGGGCGACGTCGTCTTCTCCTACCTTCACAAGGCTGAAGTCCACGTCCGGGAACAACTCTTACGCTTTATACTTGAAACTCATCCAGCCGCTGTCTTAGAACTGGCTCATCTTGTGCTTGTAGAAATCAGACTGCTGGAAGCTTTGGATCACTTCCTCTTCACTTCTACCTCCAGCGGCCACTCCCGATGGCCCAGCCCCTCCATCTCATTCCTTCGCCAAGCGGCGAAAGTGGTATCAATGGCCATCTGAAAGTCGGCGAACCCCTTGAATTGCTCTACGGCCACCATACAACTGTCGGGGTACGCCGCCATCTCAAATGCCAACTTGGCCCTCTCCTCTGCTAGGGCCTTCTCCAACTCCGCGATTCGCCAATCTACCTCTTCTTTGTCTTTGACCGCCTGGTCACACAGTTCTTCATTGTTGGTCATGGCCTCCTCCCACTTATCATTGGTGGTGGTGCAGGCTTGCTGGACCTGCTCTAGTTTCCTCTTCTTGCCCGCAACTCAAACTCTAGTGATACCGCCTTGTGGCGCTCCGCTTCCAGCTTTGATTTGGTTGGGAGGAGCTCGACACTAGCTCGCTCTACTGAGTAGCTCTGCACCAACGCCAATACTTCCATGTTCTTCTCCCTTTGCGCATGCGCTCCGAGCGGCCCTCCTCCAACCTGCTGTCTCAACCCTTAGGTTCTATAACTGCGTCTTTGCTTTTTCCAGCTGGGCCCTCAGCAGCTCTACCTCCATCTTCGAGTGCGCTGCTTTGTTCATCAGGGCAGTCGCTAAGGTTGCTACTTCCATCTAGGCTGAGCAAAACCCTCTCAAGAGGTCGGCCTCCGTCAACCACGCCATTGACCGTACGGCCGCATCCTCCACCACCCCAACAAGGCGATCGGCTGCGACCCTGGCTTCTCCCCCTTCTTCTACCGAGCGGCCTGCCAGAGCGCGCGCATGGTACATGATGGTCTTCAACGCGACACTCACCTCCGATCTGCTAACCCTAGATTTCCCTTCACCAAGACTGGGCGACATTTCTATCACAGACCCCACTGCTGCCACTGTTTGGCCACTCGCGCCCATGTCTTCTTTCACCACTTGGGCAATCTCCTTTTCTAGGGCCTCCTCCGCCTTCCCATCCTTCATCTTCTTCGCAACAGGGACGTGCTTACTCCCCTCTGCCGCGACCCTCTTTTTCTTCATTTTCTTCAACACTGCTTTCACCTCTTATTTGCCCCTCTCCTTCAATGGATCCACTGGGGATGGCAATGGGGCAAAGTCGGTCAGCTCTTTGCCTTCTAACGGTTTCAAGCGAGGTCGGACTCTCTCCCTCACCACCAACTTAGGAGCAAGCCCTAGCTGAGACTCCTTATACTTTTCTGCCCTGGCCAAGGTTCTCCGCTCCTCCGCCTCCTTCACCTTTTGCCTCGCTTCCAATTCCTCCAGGGCGGGGTCCTCTTCCATCGGCTGCGGTCCTAAACCTAAGACATACAAAGCTGAAGGACGGACAAGGTTGTCCCACCTCACACCCTCTTTCTCCCTCCACTCCTTCACTCTTTTCACCTTACCTTCTGTCTCCGCACCCAACTTTGACTCCACCGACTTCATAGGGACTTTCCATGTCGTGCGCACTTCCCCCCCACCATTTGCTGACACATAGAACCACCTCGGCCTCCACCTCTTCACCGACGAGGGCAACCCAGCTACTAACCCCCCGGCCTGCCACCGTCTGCAAAGTCACCCACGTCTCTTGCTGACCGGACGCTTTGTAGCAAGAAAAGAATTCTTCCACTATCATCGTCGCCCCATCGGTCGCCGTTGGCCATGCGATTGCACAGGCCATTATAATTTTCCATACATTGGGCATCAACTGCCCTGGCGCCGCCACCAATCAGTTCAATACATCTACCACTGCTTGGGGGATCGGCAACCTTAGGCCTCATCGTACAAGGTGAATTCTGCCGGATGTGCATCCGACGCCCTCTCGTTAGATGTGGGCAGCCTCAGCTCTATCTCCACCGGAATTTGGTACTTCCTTCGTACCTCTTCCAACTCCTTCACCGTAAATGTAGACCACCGGAATTTGGGACGTCAACAATATTTTATTATTTTATATACATAAAAGTTAAGGGACAAATATGTCATTTTAATTTGACAGAGAGATAAGTGTAATTTTCAAACGTGAGGGGATCTGTATTACATAGAAATGTTAGAGGGTGTTAGTGTAATTTACCTAATTGTAAATATACTTTTTGAGATTTACTTAAAATATAGATTGTTCTATATGATTTTAGAAACTATAAATACTTTTTTAGCATATTTTTTTATTCAATAAAATTAATAGAAAAAATAAAAATTCTAACTATTATTTTATTCAACAATAAAATTATCTAAATTATTAATTGAAATATATTTAAAATATTATTAAAAATAATTGATTAACTTGATAATTTATTAATACAAAATATCATTTATTATGCAATTAAAAACCTAAAGAGATACAATATAATTTTTAAATTATAGATACAATTCAATGTGTTTTGTTTCAATTTTCTGTATTTAATTTTATGAAAATGAGTTATTTTTTTATTTTTCGAGTTTTTTTTTTAAATTTTTAGTGAATATTTTTAAAATTTTAAGTAATATTTTTTATTTTTTTAGATGCATCTTATTTAAATGTATTTAAAAAGTAAAATATTTATAAAAAAATATTCAAAAAATTAATAAATATACAAGAATATGAAAAATATATTGAATTTTTTATCTTATTTTTTAATTTTATTTTTATATTTTTGATACTTAGTGAATTTTTTAATTTTTTTATTTATAAATATTATACTTTTTAAATATATTTATTTTTAGACGTGTATAAATTTTTTTTTAAATTATTTAGAATATTAAAAAAATTAATAAAAATAAAAAAATAAAAAATTTTAAATTTCTAAAAAATAAGCCCTGTAAATTCAAACCAAACGGATTGGTACTTTAAACGATAGGTCCATTTATTTACCTTAATAACTTTTAAAAAATTAAATGCACAACAAAAAGAAAAAAAAAGTTTTTTTAATCGCTCTTCATCTTCTCTTCACCACACCAAAGGCTGAAGCTAAACACACTTCGTCCCGAAAGAGACAGACAGACAGATTCTAGGGTTTGGAGGTTGTTTTTCTAGAGAGAGAAAGAGAGTTTTTGAGAGAGAAAGGAAATGGAAGGTCCTAGCAATGGAGGAATGTTGTATCACGAGGTACAAGAATCGAAGCTCTGTGCTGTGCATTGCGTGAACACGGTGTTACAGGGTCCCTTCTTCTCGGAATTCGATTTGGCTGCTCTGGCCTCCGATCTTGATCTGAGGGAACGTCAGATGATGCTCGAAGGTCAAGGCGGTGACGATTTCGTTCCCGAGGAGTCTCACAACGTCTCGCTCGATGGTGATTTCAGTATTCAGGTTTGATTATACTTTCATTTCTTTAGTATTCAGCTTTGTTTTCTTTGAATTTTTAATGTCTATTTGTAATTTGGTTGATTATGAGTTTGGTAATCTCTGTACAAACCGGTTTGAGAAGGAAATTTGAAGATAAGAGGACTGGTTTGTATGATGAATGTCTTTGTTTGAAGGATTGTTGGATTTTCCGTAGAACTTTCTGCTCTTGCAGTTAAGTCAATTCCTTTCCTGAAAATTCTTGAGGTTGCAATTTTATGTTATCTGGAGAATTCTACAATACACACCCCTTATCATATGCACATTTAGTAATGCCATTTTCTTCTTTAGTTATGACTAATTTTCTACTTGTGGTATGACATTATTTTGAGATGGTCGGTTATGACTTTTTTTTTTTTTTTCTTCTTTTTTTGTTATGACTCAAAAAGTATTCTGCAGTTATAAGGTGTCCATAGTCTTTCCCATGTTATCTACATTAAAAAACAATCGTACCGTAAAAATATGATTTTTGAATTAAATAGAATTTGAAAGGGGAACTTACTGATAAGTCCCATGTAACAAGTTCAAGATCCAGCTAATCCCAAAACAAAATACTTGCACCAATTAGTCCACACATATTTTTAATTGTTACCAAAAAATTCTTTTTTTTTTTTTAAAATTTACAGACACTGTTCACATCTTACTACCATCAGACTTCCGTTTAACGGTCGCCGGAGACTCACCGGAATGTCTAGAATATTGCCGGGAAAAAAAAAATTAAAAAACATGTTATGAAACTGTAAAATTTTACAGTTCTAAAGAATGTTATAAAACTGCAAAATTTTACAGTTTTAAACCATGATTCATTCCAGCACCAAAAAAATTTGAAATCAGAAATTTTACGCTTTTCACCATCAGAACTAAAACTCGAAAACTACTTGTTCATAATTCAAAATTTTCTCCATTAGAATGTAAAAATGTAAGTGTATAGCGAGAAAAAAAAAAAGAGATCGAAGGGGAAAAGCGGATGTAGAGAGAGGATTTTACTCCGGCAACTACTTTTTGTTTAGATCTAGCCAAATCTGTGTAGATCTACTCAGATCTGATGTAGATCTGAGTAGATCTACATCAGATCTAAGTAGATCCACTCATCTTCTTCGTCGGAAAATATATCATCTTCTTTGTCGGAGTTGATTTCGATGGTTGGTGGTTATCAATGAACCCCGATCAATAGAGAAAGACATGATCACCGATCGTCGTCTTCCATGACAAACACGATGAGAGAAAAATGTAGAAAAAAAAAACGAGAGAGAAAGGGAAGCAAAAGCAGAGAGAGAGGGGAAAGGACTTTTGGGTGTAATGAAAAAGTTTTGGGATTAAATGGCCACTACATATTTCATATGGGACCTGCGAGTAATTTTCCCTAATTTGAAATAGGGTTTGTGGATTTTAATTCCACTATTTTGGTTGCTTTGTACACTCAATGATTGGGGTTGAGTTTAATTTAGTGGAATTCTGATCAACTAGAAACATTCTGTTGTCCATGGTCTCTTACATGAGTAATACAGTAATGCTATTAGTGGAGTATGAATTTGTTCTTGTGGTTAATTTTGTTGTTATTGTTGGTCATTCTTATGGAAAGATGTTATTCTCATCACGGTATCTTCACAAAGATTTGTAATTTGAAATTTGTGATATTATTTAATGAAGTCCAGTTGGAAGTACCTTTAGTAATCTTTACTTAGCTATCTGTTTGCTCCTACAATGTACCAACTCCATCAAGTTTATTAAAGGTCTTGTTCAGAGAAAGCTATGGTCTTTGAACACTTGAGAATCACAATGAGGTGATTTTGTTGTCTTCATTCTTGTTTACTTGCTTTCACAATATGGGGGTACTTTTGTGTGGATCTTTTGTGTTGCCCTGATTTGAACACTTGGGAATCACAATGAGGTGATTTTGTTGTCTTCATTGTTGTTTACTTACTTTCACAATATGGGGTTACTTTTGTGTGGATCTTTTGTGTTGCCCTGATCTGGTACAGGTGGGGGTACTTTTGTGTGGATCTTTTATGTTGTCCTGATCTGGTACAGGTGGGGTGAAGGAATGTGGCTATTGGAAAAAAGAAGGTTCTAAAGTGTTTCTCTTTGTGTGGTTGATAGTAATTGACAAAGTTTTGATATTGGGCAACCTGATTTCTAGCAATTGGGCAACTTTTAGTATGTGTACTTTTTTGTGAAGCTAATATAGAAGTTAATCGCGTCACTGCATTTTCCTTTTCCGTTCTATATTTATGGGCATTTTTTAATATATTTGGTGTAAATAGAGTTAGGCATAATTTCTTGAAAGGATTGTTGGAGTGGATTAGCGACATGGTTGTGTTCTTTGAGTGATTTCAAAAGAGGGCAATAGAATGATCTTCTTAATTAAAGAGAAAGATGCAAAAGCAGGGTTGCTAATATCACTTATATTGTTGCCTCTTCTCAATCATGCTTGAATTATATTATGGGAAACTAGGAATTTGCTATATCTTTATTTTTTATGCAACCAATGCCATTTTCTTTACTTTCTTCATCTTTTCCTATTGATATACAATCTGTAGAGATTCCTCCTCCTTGTAACAAATTTAAATAATTTTGAAGGGTACAATTCAAAGCATGGAACATTTGAAACCAAGGTGGAACATTTCATTCTAAAACTCTGTATTTAGCATCCATTGAGTTTCTTCTTCATCAAGAATAATGAATGTAAAATTGAGAGTATGAATTTCTTTCCTTTTTTTTAATTTTTTTTTTAATAAATAAAATGGACAAATGGGAAGGGCCAATGCACAATCCCTGTTTGGTAGAGCTGTGAGAAAGTGCTTATAACTTATGCCTTAACAGCTTATAGCTTATAACTATGAACATAAGCTGATTTCTGACTTATAAATTAAGTTTCTCCTGCCCCACTCAAAGAATAAGCTGATTTCTGACTTACAAAAGCTATAAGCTGCATTATTAAGCTAAACCAAACACATCAAAATAACTTAAATTAAGCTGAAAGCTGAAAAAAAGCTGTACCAAACAGGGCCAATGGGTGAATGTATATTTTACCCTTGGTTCATGGTTTTACAATATTAATTCCAATATAGACTCCACATGTAATGTCATAACACAAACAAATGCCAATTGATGCCATATGAAAATGTGCATCATTTATATACACTTAATCAGTTTGTGTTACATGAATTCGACTGTTTTGGAGGGAGTATCCATGTCGACATGACATGGGTAGGGGATTTGGGTTAGATTGGGCCCTTCTCATTCGGAAGCTGCTGATTCATGGAGGAAGAAGATGTGCATACCTGATACAGAAGTTCAATCTGTGAAACGAAGTTTGATCAACAAGTTCTTGGTTAGTGGTGATGTTGAAGTTCTTGGTTGACGGCAACATCAAACTTTGATCAGATCTGAGTTCGATCACAGATTCAATCACTTGAGAGATAGGATCTGAAGACACAATCAGATCTGAGTGTTTTATTTGAGAAGGAGGGTTCGATTTGAGAGGGAGAAAAGTTAGGGTTTTTGTGACAAAAGAGAGGGTAGATGGAGAGACGAAAACAGCGCATGTATCAAGTCCTAAGATATTGCCTATAAATACTTCGAAAAATGCATGATAATGCTACTTCCAATCCTGATCCAGTCTAATCCCTTTTCTTGACCATAATCTCAAGAGGATGCCATAGAATGTATTTAATTATATATAAAAATAAAATCAATAGTTTAGCTCTTAAATATGAACTTCAGCATTTGATGTTCACTTTCAGCAACTAGATTTCCTATTTTATCTTCTAGATACTAATTTAGCACCTAAATAAGTTAATTCAGCAAATAAATCCAATTTTTAGCAAATACAAGGTATGGTAATAATTTTTTTAAACATGAATTTCAGCACTTAAATATCAAATTCAGCAATTATAATCGTAGTGCTTAACTTCCAAGTAACTTTTGACATCTTTAAATAAGAAATTCAGCACCTAATAACATTGTTTCAGCTTTAAATGTTAATTTCAGCATGTAGATTTTCATTTCAACAGATAACATGCTTCAACCCAATCTAACCATGAAATTTCTACCTCAATCACAACTCAGCCTCCTTTTAGCACTAAAATTCAGTTGAAATAATTCCTAAGAAATATTTGGTACAGAGTTGTCATTACATGCTTCTCTTAAAGGAATAAAAAATTACAAATAATTTCATCAGAGAGATGAATAGTTTCAGCTTGAAGAATTGTTTATCAAAGTGATTTGTATTAATACCCATCTCAAAGTACTGGTTTTTGACTTATAAAGATAGTATTATGAAATCATATTTCATTGAACATCTAATGATAGTACTTGATACCCAAATGAATATCTAATGATAGTACTTGATACCCAAATGAATACAAATTAAATAGCAATTGAGCTCAATGAAAGAAAGATGGCAAACAGTTTTAACACCAGAATTTATTACCTATAGATAGTTTCCCAATTTTTCTGCTCCATTCGCTCTTTTCCTCTTCTCCATCTTGGTTTCCAATTCTTTTCTTTTTTCTTCTATCTAACTTCATGAGAGAGTTATCTATTATTTTTTTATTTTTTTTCTCTTCTAAAATCTAAACAAAATACCATAAAAATATGTATTCTATTTTATTATATACATATATAGTTATATAGTCTAATAGGTCAAGCTACAAGGCCAACACACAAAATGAACACCTGGAAAAACGTGCCATACTTTTTGATAATTATGCTTTCCTCCCTACCACTTTATGAAGTTAAACTTTAAGCCCAAATAGAAATTTGACCATTCTATTGATTGTGTTTTGACCCACAAAATTGACACTTTCGTATTGTTCACATTAATTTTATTAATCACTAAAATAAGACATGGGCCAAACAGTTGGGCTAGCGCTGTTAGTTTAATATGAATCCCTTGGGTAGAACTCATTCTTGAAAATCGGCTTACAAGTTTATATGCACATAGCCAAATCCTATGTTAACCAATGTGGGATCGTAACATACCACCACACTCTGCAACCGACATCCACGACGGCCAATCTATGGATGTTGAACCGGTGATAGCCCTTTCCCGTCCCTTTCCTTTCTAGTAGTTTCACTCAACTATCAGTATTCAACACCTTTCTGGGTATCTTAATCCAGCCTATAGGTTGCCCCCCCCGTGGTTCGAACCACAAATATGCACTCATTCGATCCCATTCATCCGATCACATACTCGACATGGTGGCTAGCTCTGATATCAAATGATACGAACCCGTGGGTAGAACTAACTCTTGAAAACCGGCTTGCAAGGGAAGGGTGCCCAAGTGGCTTATATGCACATGGCCAAAACCTATGTTAATTGATGTGGGATCGTAATAGAGGACCTGTAGTTTGGACAAGACAGTAAGTCTACTGCTTACAAGCACGTAAGCCCCCCTGTAGATAAGTGTGAGATAAGATTTATACAAGACACATGATCTCCAGTTGTCACCTCTTTCTTTCAAATCTAGTGTTGTCATCTGTAGATTTTAAATATAGTGAATAGGTCTTCATTCACAATCACTTGTGGTCGACTTGGATTATAATACATTAACCATTGACCTAACCCATTTTCAGCTGGGCTTTGTATGATTACTAGTTCTTCTAGGGTACCTTGTCATGAATCCTTGTCTTCCCATATGGCAAGGTATATATCATCTTTGAAATTTTGACCTTCGCGAGAAGGGGAGTAAGAGGCTGCAAGAATGTATTGGGAGCTTCTGTCTGTACTTGTTTTGTGTGCTGTTAACACAGAACTAAGATCTTGCCTTGTGATTTTGTAACTTCCAAGTGATTTTCAATATTCTTAGAGATCATATTTCCTAATTTTTATGCTAAGTTTTGAGTTTGAATTGTGCATTTACGGCTTGATTTGTTTGCCATCTTGGATTGGATACTTGTAGTGCAGTTAGAGGTCAGATTTCCTATTTTGTATGCTAACTAAGAGGTAGTTTGGGATGATCTAAATAAGTGCACTTTTTGACTTTTTATAAAATATGGGTTGGGTTTGAAATGATGTGGTAGAGATGTGATATGACTTAAATAAGATGATGTGACTTAAATAGGATAATAACTTTTTGACTTTTTAACTTTTTTAGGGTACCCCAAACAAGGCCTAATTCGTGTGAGGATTTAATATGAACCTGTGCATTTATGGCTTGATTTTGTAACAAATTTTGGAGAGTATTTGTGTTTATTAAAAATAGGAGATATCAATGTAATTCATATTGAAAAAAATATATGCACAGATGTTAAATTTGATAGGATGAGGTCTATCTTTAAGATAACACGACGACATATTATTTGTCCCCTTAGAGTGAAATGGAATGCTTATGTATTGATGACTTTCACCATTTTGAGAAAGGAGATCTTATCAAAATATGTAACACGGTTGTTTCATATGAGGCAAAGGCAATCTGTTATTTAAGGTAACACAACTGCAAGTGTACATGTTATTTGTCACTTTTACAGTGAAGTGGAATGATTATGGTTGGAACTATTTCATATGATTTAATCAAGTATGAATTATTGTTTTTTCTATGGATTGTAAGACATATTTATCTGCATTGGAAAACATTGGTAGCAAGAGATGTGTCCTTTACTAGTTTTTAGAAATTTGTGCTGCAAAACATTCTAAATAATAGTATGTGGAATTTATTTGATCAAAAGAAAGGTGATAGTATGTTTGCTCATACTTACAGTCTCACTTAATAGTCTTTCTGATATATCCTTAACTAGTAGTGGGTCAACCAGCTGGACACCTTTTGTCACGAACCAATGTTAAAATGGTTTCATTTGGGCATACAAAAGGCAAGTTAAGTGAGTGAATTTCCTTATGGCAAGATCAACTCCTCCCAACCCTTTTGGGCTCTGCCTGTTGGTATAGAAACTTATGTGCCCTTTTCAAAGATCATTTTCCATACCCTAGTAAAATATTATTCTATTATGTATAAAAAATTTGGTCATCAATTCTTGACAACTTATGGTGAGGGTGTTTTATTGAGCCTAGCAACACTTTTTTTTAACCCCTTTCAAAATAACAAATTTGCATTTTCTTCTGCCTTTCCAAATGATACATAAGTCCAAACTTAAACAAAACTTATGGTTCGAGTATGGTGTTACTTGTTTTTAGGCTTATCACATATTTTTGTTTCTAGAAATATTTCTCTACTTATTTAAAATAATTGGACCAAATGTAAATATATGGTTTGATTTGATATTTTTCTGTTCATTTATTTAAGATTAGATTTGATTTCTGTGTGTGGACATTAGCTGGTAAATTTTTTTAATTGGTTGAATATGTTATGTGAAAACTGAAAAGAAGGGGACAGAATAGGGAGAATCAGCATCCTGGTGAAACGAAATCATAGCACTAACATTGAAATTATACAAATGAGCATGAATTTCTAACCACTTGATTGAAATCTTACTCTACTATTACTTCCTACTTTAAATTCTATGATTGCCAATTTGCCATACAGTCAAAATAATCTAAACATCATATTTATCAAAAAATAAATAACAAAACATCATGTTTTCCTTGATTCTGGTATTCATTTTATAAATTATCTTGGTTTTTGTTAAAAGGTTGTTCTTTTTATACGTTAGAAGGAACCACAGTGTTGCATAAATGCTATTCCCTATACTTCTAGACTGACGTACCATTTGGCACTGTTTTCTTTGTATTTATACATGGTGTCATTGGATATCTCTGCCCATTTCTGTAGTGTTTTGCATAATTGATTTGGATTGCACTATTTCACTATGGTGTTCATTTTGTCTCCCCTTCCCACTGCCAGAGCTGGTAATATTTTCTGGCTTGTTCTGGCAGAGGAAGAGTACTGTTTGTTCTTATCCATGTTTGTTAAATTAGACATCATTTACAAACAATAGAAGTTTAAGCAAACAAGAGCTAGTTTTGTAATTTATATATATAAGATCTGTCATTGTTCTCTGTTAAATATTTTACTTAGGACTTAACAATAAAATCAAGCCTTGTCTTACAACCAATTGGGATCAGCTACATTGATACTCAGATACTTTCATCTTGTAAGAAAATCTATAGTACATTCTATATGACAGGTCCAATAGTGATGATCTTATGTCTTTAAGTTGAGCTTTATCTGCAAGACTGAATTTCTTTTGCTTACTGTTATTAGTATTGGATTGGAGGCACTGTGCTATTGGAGGCATTACAGTGCCAGGCAACAATGTGAGTGGTAGAACTTTAAATATTGTATAAAATATCCTTCTTTTGGTCTATAAAAAAATTATGTGCGCCAAAGTGTGGAAAGGGAGAGAGGAGTTTAGCAGATCTTTTAGTTTGCAATTTTTAAGGCCTATACTATTTGGTAAAAAGTGGATAAAAATAAAGGGTTTCTTGAGGATTCACTATACGAACAAACAAAAGATATGTTGCAAAGAAAAACATGGTGATTATATTGGGCTGCTTTTATTTCATGGAAAAGAACCATGCTCTATGGTTGGATTGTTGGTAGACCATGTTGAAATTGCATTTTAGTGATATTTATGCTGGTATATCTGAAAGTGACAATCCCTCACCATCTCCCCCCCAAGCCAAGTGAAAAAAAATTAAAAAAAGGGAAAAGGGGTTGTCATCCTTCTTTCATTTTTTATTTTATTTTATTTTTTTTTAGGATAGATATAGATAACCTTTTTATCTTCATTGAGTGTATATGGTGGTTGTGAATTTGTACTCTTGTTTCTTAAGCACAACAGTAAGTGTGCTATCTACTAGCTCTCCCAGTTCTTTTTTTTGTTTATTATTATTATTATTTTAAAGAGATGTTCTCTCGTACTGTTTACTGTAGGTAATTGATTTTATTCCATGCTAGATATGATTTAGTTCCATAACTTTCTCTTGAATGTAGACTCAGCTGGACAAGAGAAATGCTTGTTCTGTTCGATATGATGAATGGTTGCATTTGTTCCTTTCTGCACTGACTATAATTTGGTGTCAATATGGAAACCATCACTGACTTGGGCCTTCTACTAACGTGAAAATTTTCTTTTCTTTTATTTAATTAGTTTATTTTCCCTGTACATAAAGTGAAATTCTGTTTGCAGGTTTTAGAGAAAGCATTGGAGGTGTGGGATCTGCAAGTCATTCCACTCAACTGCCCTGTTGCCGAACCTGCTCAGATTGACCCGCAACTTGAAAATGCATTCATTTGTCATTTGCAAGACCACTGGTTCTGTATCCGGAAAGTGAATGGAGAGTGGTACAACTTTGACAGTCTCTATGCAGCCCCCGAGCACCTATCCAAATTTTACCTCTCGGCATATCTGGACACTCTGAAGGGCTTTGGCTGGAGCATTTTCCTCGTGAGGGGAAACTTCCCCAAGGAGTGTCCAATGACATCCTCTGAAGCTTCCAATGGTTATGGACAGTGGCTGTTGCCTGAAGATGCAGAGAGGATAACTAAATCTTGCAACTCTGGACAGAGACCTAATCACAGGACCAATCAAAATCAACAGGTTTCCGATCCATTTCATCAGTATGGGGAAGCGGAAATGCTCTTAGACGCAGAGGATGAGGCTGCTTTGAATGCTGCAATAGCTGCCAGCTTGATGGATTCCTCCCCTGCCCCTGCCCCTGCCCCCGTCCCTGTCCCTACTCCAGCTCCTACTCCGGCTACTGCTACTGCTCCTGCTCCAGCTCCTACTCCTACTCCTACTCCTACTCCTACTCCTGCTCCCGCTCCGGCTCCTACTCCTACTCCGGCTACTGCTCCTGCTCCTGCTCCTGCTCCTGCTCCTGCTCCTGCTCCGGCTCCTACTCCTACTACTACTCCGGCTCCTGCCCCTGCTCCTGCTCCTGCTCCTGCCCCAGTCCCTGCAGGTGCTGAAGCTGAAACTTCACAAAAAGATAAGAAAAATAGTGGAGATGATGTATGAGAAGAAATATTCTTTTAGATTTTTATGTTTACAGGTCAAGGGGTCTATGATGTGTGTCAAGTTTGATGTTTGAACTCACACCATGAACTTGCATTTTTATGCCAGTTTCATAGAATTTGCAGTGTATACATCTTTATTTTCCTCCTTTTTATTTATTTTTAAAAAAAAATATATATATCTTAGCCTTGTTCAATTAAACATTGTAAAAACTTTAAATTGAGAAAATAATAATTTGTCAACTTCATAGAGGATTGATGGCAGTTTCAGGTTACAGCTATTTTTATTTTTATTTTTTCAAATTTGAGAAATAAAACAGGATTGCTTGGTTATTTGTATGGTTGTTTTACTTTATGATTATTCTTCGATTGTGAATTCCTTATTTTGAAAGTTTGATCACAAATATTTAAGGTCTGATTTAAGAAGAATAAAGAACATAAAACAGGTTACCTCGTTTAATCAAAATTCTTAAAGATGTTTGTGGAGATTTGTTTTTTGTTTTTCACATTACAAATGTATATAATAATTAGGGAAATAAACTCTTGTTCGTTTATTTATTGAAATATAGAGTTCTTTTCTAGCCAATGAATTTACTGTAAATGGAATGGTATTTGACTGATTCTCATTGCTTTTGGTTCAATTATGTCAACTCACATATGTAACTTTAAAGTAATAATAAAAATAAAAATAAAATTGTGCAGTGTCAAGATTATCCTCTCTCCAAACACTCCCTAATTATCATAAGATCTATCGAATAATAAATTCATCTAAGGCAAGTGATTTCAATTGTATTGAATTTGTTTTGCCTAATTTATTTTCTCAGTTGAAATTAAAATACAAACAGAAAAGCATTAAGGTTGATAAAATATTCCCCCTTTACGCACCTAATGCCAGTGAGTTGGTCAGAGTAAGGCTAAGTTTGGGATATCTAAAATAATTCAAAAAATCAAAAAGTTATTCAAAAAGTTAAAAAGTTAACACTATTCACCAAAAGTCAATAATTACGGCTGCACAATTCCCAATTCAAATTTTCCTCTGCAAACTAATTTTTACAATTTTTTATTACACATTTTTCCATAAAAAGTTAAAAAGTTAACCCAAACATCCATATTTTCAACCTCAATTTTTTAGTCTAAAAAGACAAAAAGTATACTTATTTAGTCTCTCCAAACTTGGCCTAAATGTTTATGATTGGAGGTTAGATGGTTATGACAGTCTGCAAGCATGGTTTCTTTTCCTTGTAGATTGTCAATGCGAGTTAGTCTATTATGAGAATGATTATTGTTTAATTAACGACAAACAAGTGCCATGGATGGTGAAGTATCGACTTGAAAATTTGAATATTAAAAGGGAGATTACATATTGTAAAGTGATTCCTTATACTTTTATTACCCAACTCAATACCATTAAGTAATCTCACCACACCTTTATTATCAAATTTAATGTCCCTTAATTATTCATCGTACAGCTGCAACTTCCTTACTCCCCTCTTAGTCTTCTTAATATATCGGGGAATATTCTGAACATACTGTCTGCGAATGTACACTGCCTTAAAAGGTGCACGACCACGGTAACTCCGCTTATATCCACTGGCCACCGAAATCTGACGGACTATTATCACTTATGACGAAAAACAATATGTGGTGGACAAAATTTCGACTTATAAACAAAATATTATTTTCTACCCATTTTTTTACTTCTTCATTTAAGAAATGAAATAAATTAAAGGGGTTAGTATATGGAGGCCTTTCTCTTTTGTAATGATCCCTCGAAAATATTTTTAATTGGGGGTATTTTGTAACGTAATCGGTGGGACATCTTTCTTTGCAAAGTGCAAAGAATTGTTCTTCCGTTTTTGTTTCTATAAGTATTCCCTGCCAGAGTTCGTCTCTGTTCTTCGAATGACTTTTCCCCTTGGATGAAAATTCTCCCCATTCAACGAACTCGCCCATTTTCTGTATATATTGTCGACTTGCTATTAGAGTGTGAAGTTTTTCTATATTTGGATAATATATTCTACTGTTGGTTCCAGTGAGATTGAAAAATCTCGGGTTGGAGGTTTGGATATTCTTTGTGCATTGAACCATGGCATAAAGGTGAGGGTTTCCATCTTTGTGGAGCTCCCTTGCCACAAATATGTAGTATGGCTGACAGGCTAGTTGGAGAAGAGATTGGAGGAGTTCTAAGAGTTGTTCTTTTGGGTATGGGCATTATGGGTAGGTGAGGAAAACATTATTGGCATAAAAACGGAAAGAGGCTTGGCGAGGCATTTTATAGTTGTAAACAGTGAATTCACACCAGCCGTACAAGGTCTCCCTATTAGTTTAAAAAACCTGGTGTGAATGATGTGAGTGGTGTGATTCGGGGGGCACTGTATTAATATTACTAGCGCTCCCTCTCCCGTTGATCTGGGCCGTCCATTGTTGTACTTATGGACACGTGTATGGATGTGGTTAAAAGGAAGTCACACCCGGGCCCAGGTATAAGTGTTGTGAGTACTTTTGACTCCTCTGCCAGATAGTGCAATACACGTGTCGCTTTTCTGGTGGTTTGCGTGGTTGTAAAGCAAATATTCTCGCAGAATGATAAACATAAAGCAAAGGCAGGAAAAAAAATGTGTTTGAATTATTTTGAATGGGGAATCTTCATCCTTACACGCGGGCCAATTTTGCTATATATTTGGTACCAGAAAACATTTTATGGCAGAGAGGAATATGCTTTTGGGTGCACAAAAGAGGGAATATTTTATCAATATTTTATCAACCTCAATATTCTTTTGTTTGTATCTTAACCTCAACTGAGAAAATAAATTAGGCAAAGCAAGTTCAATACAACTGAAATCATTTGTTGAAACACCTTCAACAACACTAATTTTTATATCGTCCACCTCCATTAGCCTGAACATTACAAATAAAAATACATAAAATTACAATTCTAAACAGTTTTAAAGTACATTTGACTTTTAAAGTAATTTTACATTCTTTTCTACTAACAGTAGTAGCCACTAAATATATGACATCTGTAATAACCCCGACCTGTAATTAGCCATTAATCGGTAATTAGGGATGTTAATCAAGTAAGTAAGATTAATTACGGGATTAGTATGTAATCTGCATCATAATTGGTCGTCTATTTGTTGATGGTTAAACAATCGGTTCATGTTTAATGGTTAAACTGAAAATTGAAAGCCTTATCAGCATCCAAACCCGGAATTGGTTACACCAATATGTTAATTGGAATTTTTAGAACCTTATGGTATATTTAATTAAAATGTGATTTGGTATGATTAAATTAGATTAAATAAGCTAATTAAAGAGTTGGACTTATTTACCGTTTTGCCACCTAGTGGCCAAATCCATACAAAACATATTTTAGCCCCCTTTAGCTCATTTTGAGCTCATTTTTCATCTCCTTAGTGGAAAATTCTGAGATAACATCTTAGAGAGAGAGTGTGTGCAAATTTTAGAGAGAGGAAGGAGAATTCAAGAGAGATTGAAGGCTAGAGTTTGAATTAAACAAGGATTGTGCTAGAACAAGAGAATTTGAGGGCTCTAGGTAAGAACCTAAGCCATAATGCTTGTAGATTTTATGTTTAATTGTTGAATTCATGAAGATTATAGGTTTAGTCATGTAATGGAGCTTAGAATGAGGAGTTGAGTTTCAAATCATGCATGCATGCATAAATTCTTGCATTTTGTAGTTAATTTCATAAAAATCTACATGCATGTTTATAATTATGTTCAAGGCCATGGATTCATCATGTTTTTGAAAAGATGGGCTCGTTAGAGCATGTATTTGGAGCTTGGTTGTTGTTTTAATTCATGCATGTATACATTTACATAGTAGGTTGTCATTGAGTTTGATTTTGAGCATCTAACTTGTTTTGAGAGTTATTTGGTGCATACATGTTTGAATCATCATGTTTTAAAGCTTAAATTCATGTTTGGGAAAGGATTTCGTGCATGCATGGGGCTTAGAAGCTCAAATTGCAAGTTCATGAGTTTTAAAGACAAGAGTTTTAAAGAATTCACATACATGTCTTACTTCTTGAAATTCAAGTTGAAATTGTGAGTTTTGACAAACCTTGGGCCATGATTTTATAAATTGATCTTTAAACTTTCATATTCTACAAGTTTTCTGGGTTATCTCAAGTTTTAGGGCCCAAGAGATGAGTTTTGAAAGGTTGAATGTCGAATTTGAAGTTGGAGGTGCAATCTGGAAATTCCAGATTTTGCATCTTCGCTCGAGCGAAAGAGAGCTCGCTCGAGCGATCACTTTGAGGTCGTGCTCTCCGCTCGAGCGACCAAGAGCTCGCTCGAGCGTAAATTTCATGCTCCCAGAAGTTTGCATCATTTACAGATCGCTCGAGCGAAGGAATGTGCGCTCAAGCGACCAGTCACATTTTTGCATGCTCGCTCGAGCGAGGAAAGCTTCGCTCGAGCGAGGACTTAAAATTTTGAAATTTTGTCTAAGTGTTCCAAGGCATGTTTTGACATCCTCATTGCATCTTAGGCATTCCTAAGCCTTAATTAAGCTATAGTAATGAGGTTATGGGTTTGAAACACACACTAAGAAAAGAATGTAACAAGATATTGAATGACAAGTGTGTGTGAGTTGAGCATTGAAATAAGTATGAATCACACTAAGAGATAGCAAGGGTGTGTGTGTTCTAAGCCATGTGATAAGGATAAACATGAACCAACGTGATGTAAACTAAGCCTATTGGCCACATGAATAAGTAGTGATAAGATTCGTTGGTGCTATATATTTTGTGATTGTAGGTCAACGTCTGAGAAGTGATTGACCATCCACGGAACCACTGTGAGTAACGTTATCGTAAAGATACGTTCATATGAAATTATGTTCCAAATGTGATATATCAAGCTATGATTTCTGAAATGAGATATGTTTCTGTGAACGAAGATCCATGTTTGAAATCTATTATGGCATCCATAGATAGTCCCAAGTCATGGGAGACGGCATAAAAATGCGGGTCCATGGCAGTTACGAGATCTCGTTAGCTACTTCATTGTGGTGATATGTGTT
This sequence comes from Camellia lanceoleosa, assembly GCA_025200525.1. Classification (NCBI taxonomy): domain Eukaryota; kingdom Viridiplantae; phylum Streptophyta; class Magnoliopsida; order Ericales; family Theaceae; genus Camellia; species Camellia lanceoleosa. The sequence continues at coordinate 14,658,811 of CM045761.1, forward strand.
TAATCGGTGTCTGGGACCGGTTACTCTAGTCGGAAAACGTTATGTGTTATGTGATATGTTCTATAGAGTATGCCATTATTATGTTCTGATATGAGATGACTATGATTATGCTATGATCTGTTTTATACGTATAAAATATTCGGAATTCGTTCACTAACCCCTTTACCTTAATGTTATTCGCTGGGCTTTAGCTCACTGTTTGTATATATATGTATATAGGTGAGCATTCTGGAGTTCGAGCCCGAAGGTTTTTGTGGGGGACTGTGTTTCTGTTGTCAGCCAGCCTTTGTGCCTCACGTGGAGGTTCCCGAAGTGTCTTGGGATCAAGTTTTATTTAGTCTATTCATGCATGAGACTTATTTTAATTATTGTAACAACCCTCGTTATCGACATCGATTAATCATCGACTAACGATTTATTACCGACATCGTGAAATTGAGACTGCTTATGACTGATAATTGAATCAACTGAAATACTGAACAGACTGATTGAAAATTGGAACCGAATTGACTGAGTGTGCCTATTGTATTGCATTTCTATCTGCTCGATCGCTTAATTATCTGCTCGGTGTTTACGTTTAAACTGCAAATTGAAGGCCTTATCGGCGACCAAACTGAAAATTGTTTAGTGTTTCATGATTACCATAATTTATGTGGTTTTATGGTATATTTAATTGAAAATCGATTTGATATGATTAAATTAGATTAAAATGAGCTAATTAAAGAGTTTGACGTAATTACCGTTTTGCTATTGTTAGTGAGCCTTGTATTATATCATGTTTGAGCATTGATATACCTTAGGCAAACACTTTTCCCTCAGCCATTTTATGTCTCTAAACCGACCAAGAAGAGAATTAGAGAGAGAGTGAGAGTTTGGCTTGTTCTTGAGTTTTGGCTAGGAAGCTTGAAGATTTGGAGTGTAGATTTCATAATTTAGCTTCCTCACCTTGTAATTGAAACTCTAGGTAAGGAACTCATCTTCTTATTGTTGTCATTGAACTAGTTCTTGCATGTTTCATGTTAAATTTATGAGCTAAGTCATGTTTTTAAGCTTAGCATGTGAGATTGAAGCTTAATTGTTGCATGCATGTTGGTTTTAGTGAGTTTGAAGTGGATTTCATGGTCAAATGCCACATGCATGTTCATAATCATGTTTAAATCCATGTTTTCATCTTGTTTTGAAAAGAATGAGCTCATTTGAGCAAGCTTTGAAGCTTCAATTTGGTTTAAAATTCATGCATGGCATGTTTGAAGATTGTTCTTGAAATGGGTTTGAAAAATGGATTTATTTGACTCACCTTTGGGGCTTGAATTCATAAATTGAGCTTTTGAACTTGTTGTACATTGAATTTGGGTGTGTTTCCCAGAATTTGGGCCCAGGAGGTCGAGTTTTGAGTGAAAGAATGCTTGGTTCGGACTTGGAAGACAAATCTGGAAATTCCAGAATTTGGCCTCCTCGCTCGAGCGAAGGGTTCCTCGCTCAAGCGACCATTGTTTGTTCAGAGCTCCGCTCGAGCGAAGAAATGGTGGCTCGAGCGTAAAATTTCAAAGATCCAAGATTTTTATTGTTTCATCGAATCATCGGCGAAGCCTTTGATTTTGGAAGCTCGCCGGCGAAGGAAGCTCGCCGAGCGAGGCCCTTATTTTCAAAGAAATTTTGTTAAGTAGTTTCTAAGTGCATCTTTGCATCCTCACCCATTACTAGGCATGCCTAGGCCAAGTATAAGGCATCTTAATGAGAATATAGATGTAGACCACTCCGAGGCAAATTAGGTAAGTTATTGATCTTCCCCAATCGTATAGCTTAGTGTGTGTTCATCCTCAGATATCGTGTAGGGTTGGCTTACGGAGGAGACGCTCTAGCATATCAGAGCCCGTAACTCGTGAGTAACAACTGTGTAAAGATATGTCCAAAAATGATTATCTTCGAATGTTTACTTTATTGAATCGCTACCTTATTGAAAGTTTATTTTATCGAATCTTGAATCGAATCAATCAAGTTCTTGAATTGACACCGCCATGAATTGACACCGCTATCGAATGGATACTGCTTCATCGAATCAATTCTTGAATTGACATCGCATCAATTGAACTGCCCATCGAATCGACATCAGATACTAAATGAACGTATGAGTTATATTCAACCGCATTAGGGCATCCTTGGCACCTATTGTTTATCTTGATTTGGAGCAAAGTGCTACATCGAGCCACCTCTAGAATCTACAGAGCTAAGTGCTACAAAGGAGCCACCTCTTGAATCCACATACCGTGACAGAGAGATCTCTGCTTCCCAAGTTTGGAACCACTATCACATCACAGATGGCCACTCAGATACCGATATGGAGCAAAGTGCTACACTGGGAGCCACCTCTAGAATCTACGGAGCTAAGTGCTACAGTGGGAGCCACCTCTTGAATCCCGGTATTACTGATAAGGAGCAAAGTGCTACATTGGGAGCCATCTCTAGAATCTACTTTAACTAAGTGCTACAAGGGAGCCACCTCTTGAATCCACAAGCATCAGATCGTTTCCTAATTGGTATCATATCGCCATCGATGGCCATCATTTACTGTTTGGTCTGTTAAGCCCCGGTCTTTTAAGACCTACCGTTTACTGTACTGTTACGCTAAGGGATGTACCACATATCACTATTTTAACTGAATGACTGTTATGGCCTGAAATATAAGCCACAAACTGAATGACTGATAAACTGACTGAAATGACTGGTTTTAATACTGAAAGGACATTTATTCTAACCCTTTACGCATTATATTATTCACCGGGCTTTAGCTCACCGTTCATATATATATGTAGGTGTGCACGAGACGCATCGCTAGAAGCGTCGGGGTTACTTGATCCTTGTCAAGCTGCCCTATGTGCCTCACCGTGAGGTTACGAGCCTACCTTGCCAAGGCTTAGGGTGTTTTAGTATTTCATCTTGTCTTGTCTTCGCTTTTGTAATAATCGAATCGAATGTATAGACGGAATGTTCATGACTGCTGAGTAGGGATTAAGTCCCTACATTGAGTGTCTCAGAATGATTGTTTAGATCATCGTCTGAATCAGATGAATGCATGAAAATGTTTTTGGCATCTGATTTTCACACTCAATGGACACTAGTTATTTATCGTATTTCCGCCAGTTCCTCTATTGCTTAATTGTATTATTGTTCAAAGAGCCTTCGGCAATTTCGGATTACTAGCTGATTACTTGCTAAACCCATAGGGGTTTGGGTCGTGATAGAGTGGTATCGAGCGATACTTACCACGAAGTTATACCGCACACACGTGTCCAAATGAGCTATAGGATGTCCTAGAAAAGAAATTAGGGCATTGCATGAACATGAAAAGTGTGTGGTTATGATATGGTGAATATATGCTCTCGTGTTAATCTATTTAAACGAAAGGATCGCTATACGATAAACTGTTTAAGTACGTAACTGTTTATGTTCATGATTACTGTACTGCCTATGTGAACTGAAACGAACTCTATATGCATACTTAAAGAAGTTAAATGAAATAATATGTAATGTTAATGTTAATACTGACCGTGGAAGATCAATGTGAAAGAAAATGAACGCAGAAAGTAAAGGGGTCATGTGACCGATTCGAGTTGAAATAGAAGTATACACACGTCGATATGAAATGAAATGCGAATCAAGAAGAACCTTTCCTATATTGATAATCACCCTGCTGTGTGTAAACAAGGGAAAGGACGAGGAGTGTGGATGAAACTGAATTTTCTGATCCGAGGATCAATAGGCTAAAAAGAATGATTGAAGCCTTAACCGAAAATCTGAGATAATAAAGGCCGACATACGCTCAATCAATCGACTATGATCCGATATTATCGACATGTAAACCCAATAAATTGAAACCGCTGAATTTCGGAGGTACGAACCATCGAAAACTGAGATTTGGGTTTAGAAACTGAGAAAGTATGTGAAGTTTTCTTTGAAAAATACTTTCCCTAATGCATCCGAGTTAAGAAAGTATCTGAATTGAACAACTTGAGTAAGGTGATAAGACCGTGATCGAACATGAGATAAAATTTACCTAGCTAGTTTGGTAGGCGCCCCACATGATACATACTGACTACAAAAGACTAGAAAGGAACTGAAGGTGGGTGTGACCTAGATGTGCTTGACTGAATCGACGTTTTAAAACCGTCAAAGGGTGTAGATGTCCTGGATAGAGTATAATGCCGGAGTCAACGTGGCAGCATTGAAATATCCAAATCAACATCGTTAACTGAATCTGGAAGAATGAAACAGAAGTAACAGAAAGTGAAAATGACCGGTAAACCAATGACCTCCGTGAATGGAAAATCTCGGGCAATAGCTTTGACCAATGAAGGTCGAAGAAGCAATGTGAACAATGATATACCTATCTGCATCAGATGGGAAATACCATCGGGCGTTGTCGCCACCCAAATTAAACTCCTTTAGAACGTGATGAAGGGCACTTACCTAAATCTTGCTCACGAATTGAACCGAATAATAATGAGTCTAAATCTAGACCCTAGTTCCAGAGAATGCTTTAACACCTAAATGATCGACGCGTATTACCTTAAATAGGTGAAATTGCTTGTGCGAACGCTTGTGTGGGAATCGTATTTCGTAATTTAGAACGGATTGTGGTTAATGAACCTTCGAAATTCATCGTTGATGCGAACTATATGTACAACATCAGAAACCTCATGTTAACAATTGACTATGCTCAAAACTGCTTAGACATATGTACATATCTCGCATACCTTTGCTTAAGGATGTTATTAGACCGAGTAGACTTGGATTTGTTACCTTAACTATCGATCTCGAGAAACCGTTTGTATTGTACATCGAACTTGTGAATTCATATTGAAATCATAGTAGGCTCAACATGTACATATATGACTGCATCCTTGCCTTAATGATTGATAAATTTGTTCAATGATTTAACCGTCGGGACTATGACCTCGAACTACATGACCGAATAAAGACCCCAACCGATAAACTCTAGATGTGAATTGTGATTGTAGAAATCGACATGATTGTTTGAGTAAACTCGCGAGCCTATGCTTTAGTGATTGTATGACCGATCCGAACCCTCGTAGGGCAACTCACTATTATGTGTCACCAAGAACCTTGGGTGATGTACTATCGTGTACCATATATTTTTATGGAAGATTTATTGGGAAATTGTTATATTGATCGTGATGCTTACCTCTCGATATGAATAGTGCATGCTGTGTATTTCAGAAACTTATTGGGAGGAACACATTGTATATGACTGCATCGCTTTGATATGAATTGTAAGGTCACAAGATTCTGATGTCGGTTGACAAATTGTGAAACTACTGACTATGTACCTGAACGAATGGAATGATAGGAATGGAACTGTTATCCGATCTAACCTGATGAAACCGTGGGTTGATAAAACCCTTTGTGTAACTGATAGAAATTTTTGTTGGATGCTTGTGCTTTGAACTCCTACTTGAAACGATTGGGCAGAACTTGCATCTGACACGACCTGATCGAATTTTCATTGAATTGACCTGAGGGAACCCTCATTGAGAAAGCTATTATCAGGTTGCTTACGACGTGGGAAAAAAAAAAAAACTGGGTATGTAACCTGTGATGACTTACCCGGTATTACTGTTATGACCATAAACTCTAACTGTCTGGAAGTATATGTAAGCTGTGTGACTGTTTTCGTACTGACATGTGCTATGACTGAATTTGTGAAGACTGGAACTGATGAGTAGTAAATGGATACTTACTTCAGAACTCTGCCTACTGCTATGGGAGTAGTGTACAATTCGCCTTATGTCCCTAATAGCTCCCGAATGAACTGGACTAACTGTAATGGATTACTGAACCGAGAACTGGATTGAACAAAGACTGAATGAAAGACTCGAAATCGAATGGATCGAATCTCTGTAACTTAACGGGGAAAATTACTTATGAAACTAGCGCCAGTGTAAATCTATAACCCCGATAAGTACTTGATATGAGTAGTGTGAATACTACTATATTGCTCAGATCTTATCTTTGTATTGTTACCATCATCACATCGTATTGTCATCATCGACATCGCATTACTACTCGTTTCTATATGCTCAGACAACTCAGATTCATGTTCCGGGTCACGAAATAAGTTTTGTCTCGGAAATGCTATATACTGTATACTGAATGATTGTTGATTTCTGATACATATATTCGTGACTCTTGGTATTATGTAATATATGTTAGCTGCCCGGTATCGGAGATTCCTTTATGGAACTTATATTTTTTTTCAGATCAGACATTTCAGCATCAGTATTTGCTCTAGTAGCGCTAATGAATGCAGCGCATATTCTTAATGCAAGAATTGTGGCATCTATGTATGCTTTGGACCAGAATATGAGAATGAGCATATACCCGAATCTGTCCTTGACTGAAAACTGATAGTGCATAAGATTCTGTTTTAATATGAACCCCAATCCTTATACGTGATTTCTGATTCCGTTTCTGTGCACTGCTAAGATTGAGATTGGGCCATGAACTTGTTATAAAAATGATTATACTCCTGTTATAGAGTGAATGTCATATGTTATAGAGTATAAAAATGATTATACTCCGCTAGCCCCTTATTATATGCTTATCTATTCAGAGGCCTTCGGTAATCTATAGATTACTGGCCGGTTACGATGCTAAACCCATAGGGGCGGGTTTGGGTCGTGACAACATCCTTTTGAATACTTTCAACATTTCCCAACAGTGTATCTTTGTAGTCCGTCCAAAGATCAATTGGAAAGAACCGGTCCACAATGTCTATCCCGTAACGAACGTACTCTTTGTCTTTGCCACCAACGAGTTTGAATCTCATTTTTTTTAGCATCCGAAACCGGTTAGACTGGTCAGGATAAATAATCTAGGTCTCATGATTACCCTCACCAACTCCAATAAATATCTTGTCAGGTGAGGGGACGGAATCTGACGGACTATTATCACTTATGACAAAAAACAATATGTGGTGAACCACAACTTCGTCTTTAGCGTCTTGTCCCAATTGAACATTCCCAATTAATTTTATGCCCTTAACTACGATCTTGTCTGATTGACGGTCATATGTCTTATTACCCAACTTAATACCATTAAGCAATCTCGCTACACCTTTATTATCAAATTTAACGTCCCTTAATTCTTCATCGTACAATAGTAACTTCTTTACTCCCCTCTTAGTCTTCTTAATATATTGGGAAATATTCTGAACATACCATCGGTGAACATACGCCGCCTTAAAAGGTGCACGACCATAGTAACTCTGCTTATATCCACTGGCCACCAGTGTCCTTGACTTCCAGTATGCAAGAGGAGTCCGATACTGGTTGCTCATACCTCATTCCATCTTTTATAAAACACTCCAAATCTTTTATCCTACAAGTTCTGCAGATTCTCTTATATCTATTAACCCTTTTGTTCAGACACCTTAGCTTTGATATTTTTTCCCTCTGCTCCTCGTACCGACGAACAAATTTCGTTGAAGCTGAACGCCGCATCTCTTCCCACAGTCCTATTTGCCACGTCAAAAAACGATCTACACACATTTGAGTAAACTGCCCGTAATTCTTGGGATACTCTTCTAAGGAGTACAACATTGTATACCAAAACAGTCAACAACAAAAAAAGCCTGAAAAAGAGGGACGAAACAAGGTACCAGAAAACAACTTCATCACAATAGCTATCCCACTACAAAAGTATATTCCTCTCTGCCATAAAATGTTTTCTGGTATCAAATATATAGCAAAACTGGCCCACGTGTAAGGATAAAGATTCCCCATTCAAAATAATTCAAACACATTTTTTTTCCCTCATTTGCTTTATGTCTATCATTCTGCAAGAATATTTGCTTTACAACCACGCAAACCACCAAAAAAGCGATACGTGTATAGCACTATCTAGCAAATGAATCAAAATTACTCACATTACTCACACCTAGGCCCAGGTGTGACTTCTTTTTAACCACATCCATACATGTGTCCATAAATACAACAATGGACGGCCCAAATCAGCGGGAGGGAAGGCGCTGGTAATATTAATACAGCGCCCCCCCAGTCACACCATTCACACCAGGTTTTTTAACTAATAGGAAGGCCTTGTACAACTGGTGTGAGTTCACTGTTTACCCCTACAAAATGCCTCGCCAAGCCTCTTTCCATTTTTATGCCAAGAATGTTTTTCTCACCTACCCACAATGCCCATGTCCAAAAGAACAACTCTTTGAACTCCTCCAATCTCTTTTCCAACTAGCCTGGCAGCCATACTACATACTTGTGGCAAGGGAACTCTACGAAGATGGAAACCTTCACTTTCATGCCATGGTTCAATACACAAAAAAGATCCAAACCACCAACCCGAGATTTTTTGATCTCACTGGAACCAACGGTAGAATCTATCATCCAAATATAGAAAAACTCCACTCTCCAACAGCAAGTCGACAATATATACAAAAAGGGGGCAAGTTCGTCGAATGGGGAGAATTTTCATCTAAGGAGAAAAATCCTTCGAAGAACAGAGACGAACTCTGGCGGGGAATATTTGTAGAAGTAGAAACAGAGAAACAATTCTTTGCACTCTGCAAACAAAGATGTCCCATCGATTACGTCACAAAATACCCCAAATTAAAAACATTTTCGAGGGATCATTACAAAAGAGAAAGACCTCCATATACTAGCTCCTTTAATTCATTTCCTTTCTTAAATGAAGAAGTAAAAAAATAGGTAGAAAATAATATTTTGTTTTAAGTCAAAATTTTGTACAATACGAGTTATGTCAAAATTGTTGTCTCTCCGTTTGGAGGGAAGACAACTTCCTTAGATTAGGGATACACAAAAATAATATAAACAATTTATATACTGACGAAGAACTGTCCTCCTCCTTTGATAACAAGAACTAGAACAGCGGCCTATCCATCCAATCTCCCTCTATCTCGAAGGACCCTCAAGAACAGAAAAAATCGCTTGGGCCAGAAGTCTTGGACAACACAATTACTTCTCTGGCAGAATTTGTAGGATAAAAGATTTGGAGTGCTTTATAAGAAATGGAAAGAGGTATGAGTAGCCAGTATCAGACTCCCTTTGCGTACCGAAGGTCAAGGACACTGGCGACCAGTGGATATAAGCGGAGTTACCGTGGTCGTGCACCTTTTAAGGCGGCGTATGTTTGCCGACGGTATGTTCAGAATGAAATGTTAGAAGTATTCAAAAGGGTGCCATATATTTAGTGGTTGTTACTGTTAGTGAAAAAGAATGCAAAATTACTTTAAGGAGTCAAATGTACTTTAAAACTATTTAGAATTGTAATTTTACGTATTTTTATTTGTAATGTTCAAGTTAATGGAGGTGGACAATATAAAAAATGGTATTGTTGAAGGTGTTTCAGTAAGTAATTTCAGTTGTAATGAACTTGCTTTGCCTAATTTATTTTATCAGTTGAGGTTGAGATACAAATAAAAAAGTATTAAGGTTGATAAAATATTCCCCCCTTTGCACACCCAATGCCAATGGGTTGGTTAGAGTAAATGTTTATGATTGGAGGTTGGATGGTAATGACAGTTTGCAGGCTTGGTTTCTTTTCCCTGTGGATTGTCAATGCGAGTTAGTCTATGATGGGAATGATTATTGTTCAATTAACGATAAACAGGTGTCATTGATGGTGAAGTATCAACTTGAAAATTCAAATATTCAAAGGGAGATTACATATTGTAAAATGAAAGGGTATCTGAAGTATTCTACGAGTGACATACCAGAAGATTCGCAAATAAGGTCCCTTTTAGGTTTTCATTATTGGCAACCCTGTTTGACAAAACTCCTTTGAGTTGTAATTTTATTCGCATTTTTTATTTCAGTGAGGCTATGAGTTGTTAGATGCGAATCCAACCTGAATCGAGCATTGCAGAGAAGTTTGTAATGTTAATGTTTTCAAGATTGCCACTTCGCTGATTATGACGGGGGTCGAGCAAAATGCAAAAATGCAAAAATGCATTCAAAGTTGCCTGTCCGCTCATGTTATACTTTTCTAGTTTTTCCAGTTTTGGTCTTCCCGCTCGAGCGGGGAAAGTGACGCTTGAGCGGGGTTTGCAAGCTCACAGCATCTTTGCTTTCCCTGAAAAAATACTGGATGGTGTGATTCGACGCTCGAGCGTGGAGCCTGTATGAAATCACGGAATTTGAAATCTCCGCTCGAGCGGGAAGTCCCACGCTCGAGCGGACCGCGCGATCCCAGATTTCCAGATTCGTTAAGGAGTTGGTTTTCTTCTGAAATTAGGATTCCTTTGGTTTTCTATAAATAGTTGGTTTTCTCCCAACACTAGAGGGACTTCTCCAGATCCTCTTTTTGGATCTTAAGGTTTATATCTGGAGATATTTTGTTAGGTTTTCTTTGATGTTTTTATTGAGTATTCAACTCTTGGTTTAAAAGAGAGTACATCAAAGGTTTTGTTTGATATACAAAAGAGAGAGTTGTTCTTCGGTGGATTTTGAAGAATTCGAGCCTGAAGCTTCGGTGGATTCTAGAGTGGCTCATCAGAACGACAATTCCGTGGTGAAGATGGGGTTGGAAGAGGCACATAAAGGTTGGTTCAATTAGGCGTTGTGGATTCGCTAGGTAATTGAGAGTATAGCTGTGTAATTCCTTTAAATCTTCTTAGTGGATTGTTTTGTGGCTATTGCCCGTGGTTTTTTAATCACAGTTGGAGGTGTCTAATTGTGATTTTTTCACGTAAAATCATTGTGTCGATTTGTCTTTTATTGTTTGATTGGGATTGTTATATTCTGCTTAAAATTGGTACATAATCACAAATCAACACCTAGGGTTTCTAGATTTTTCAGTCCCCTTCTATTGTAGTGTTATCTAAAAAATATACTAATGAAAATGTTGATGTTTGGCATTGTCCTCCAACGAAGGCCATTCCGATTTCGACATGAATGTGGGTTTATCGGAGAGGCGAAGAGCTTTGTTGTTAGGAGGTTTTGCGAAAAGTGGTTCAGTTATTCATGAACACAGAGGTCGTTTGAGTTTGTTTGAGATTGATATACGCAGAGGTGGTGATGACACTATTGAGGTTGATCTTGGTCCGTCAATTTCGGAGGTTGGTGTTAGCAAAGAGGAAGTTGATCGTAGAGGATCAGTTGTTATGGACCCCGCAGAATTTTCTAATGTTTTACGAAATGTAATCATTAGTGTAAAAAATAGTAATGTGACTCAAGATGTAATAGTTGATGATAAGGGAAATGTGGTAAGTAAATAAAACTTTGAGTGGTTTTATAAATAAAATTAATAAAATTTTTCATTAATCATGACAGTGGTTACATTAACATCAAACCATTCTCTCATTTTTAGGGACATTGCATCGAACCAACTACTGTCCCCATTAGTTAATATAATACAAAGAATTCCTCTTCTAGTAGTGAGATCTGGTTGGAATTTAACAAATACATGAAAATCTTTCTGGCAACCTACTAAATTCTTCATTAATTTGGTAGGGATTGTCAAGTATTTGATGTCATCTATGACGTTGTAGACGGCGTCTTGATCGTAATCCTTGAAGCTTATTCTGCCAGAGAAGTAATTGTGTCGTCCAAGACTTCTGGCCCATGCGATTTTTCCTATTCTTGAAGGTCCTTCGAGGTAGAGGGAGATTGGGCAGATGGGCCGCTGTTCTGGTTCCTATTATTAGAGGAGGAGGACAGTTCTTCGTCAGTATAGAAATTGTTTATATTATTTTTGTGTATCCTTAATCTAAGGAAGTCGTTTTCCCTTCAAACAGAGAGACAACAATTTTGACATAACTCGTATTGTACAAAATTTTAACTTACAAACAAAATATTATTTTCTGCCCATTTTTTTACTTCTTCATTTAAGAAAGGAAATGAATTAAAGGGGCTAGTATATGAGAGCCTTTCTCTTTTGTAATGATCCATCGAAAATGTTTTTAATTGGGGGTATTTTGTGACGTAATCGGTGGGACATCTTTCTTTACAAAGTGCAAAGAATTGTTCCTCCGTTTCTACTTCTGCAAGTATTCTCCGCCAGAGTTCGTCTCTGTTCTACGAAGGATTTTTCCCCTTAGATAAAAATCTCCCCATTCGACGAACTCACCTCCTTTCTATATATATTGTCGACTTACTGTTGAAGAATGGAATTTTTCTATATTTAGATGATAGATTCTACCATTAGTTCCAGTGAGATCGAAAAATCTGGAGTTTGAGGTTTTGATCTTCTTTGTGACCATGGCATGAAGGTGAGGGTTACCATCTTTGTGGAGCTCTCTTGCCACAAGTATGTAGTATGGCTGATAGACTAATTGGAGAAGAGATTGGAGGAGTTCTAAGAGTTATTCTTTTGGGCATGGGCATTATAGGTAGGTGAGAAAAACATTTTTGGCATAAAAACGGAAAGAGCCTTGGTGAGACATTTTGTAGTGGTAAACAGTGAACTCACACCAGCCGTACAAGGCCTCCCTATTAGTTAAAAAACCTGGTGTGAGTGTTGTGACTGGGGGGGCGCTGTATTAATATTACCAATGCCCCCTCCCACTGATCTGGGCTGTCCATTGTTGTACTTATGGACATGTGTATGGATGTGGTTAAAAGGAAGTCACATCCGGGCCTAGGTGTGAGTGGTATAAATACTTTTGATTCCTTTGTCAGATAGTGCTATACAAGTGTCGCTATTCTGGTGATTTGTGTGGTTGTAAAGCAAATATTCTCGCAGAATGATAAACATAAAGCAAAGGCGGGAAAATAAATGTGTTTGAATTATTTTGAATGGAGAATCTTAGTCCTTACACACGGGCCAATTTTGCTATATATTTGGTACCAGAAAATATTTTATGGCAGAGAGAAATATGTTTTTATTGTAGAATAGCTATTGTAGTGAAATTGTTTTCTAGTACTTTGTTTGCCCCCTTCTATTTGCCCGTAACTCTTCCTAACTTTAAAATAATAATAAATTAATTAAAAAAAAATATTGTCCAGTGTCAAGATTATCCTTCCTCCAAACACCCCCCGAAAAAATTTCCACATCAGTTCTTAAAATAATTATAGTTTCATAAAAGAATTTAACATCTTAATTATTAAAATTTATAAATTTTACTTTAATTTTGTTTTTTCAAACTTTCTCTGGATTGCTATTTCCAAAAATAAAAAACCTTTGAATATTGAAATTCTTTTTTAAAAATAAATAAATAATAAAATAACAGCAGCCCATATGCTGAGCAGGTAAGCGGTCGGTCATTCTCTCATGGGAAGGAATGTCTTTTTTCTCTCTCTCTCTCTCTCTCTCTCTCTCTCTTTTTGTTTTTTTTTCCTTGAACTACTCTCTCCCACACACATATATGTATATGTTTATAGGCCCTGGTTATTTCACTAGATATTAAATAGATGATATAACATAATTTGAGATTTAATTAGGATATATAATAAATAAAATATATTTTAGATAATATATCACTCAATTTATATTTATTGATTTGATATATGATTGGATATGTATTATTCAGTGAAAGGGTCATAAATGCTTTAAATAAAAATCATACAAGAAAAATTCAAAACCAAAAAATCAAAAAAGAGAGCAAAGTAAAGAGAAATGATAATTATCACTGAAAAGAAGTTTTGCCAACGGAAATCATCGACTAGAAAATTAAGTAGATCTATCGAGCTGCATGTATTTTGATAAACTCTAATGTATATATATTAGATAAATAAGAGAATAAATTAAACTTTTTAAATCATAATTTAACCCAAGAGACATGATATAATGGGAGAGAGAGGTATTGTATATTCACCAATTTTGAAAAATATACAATCCCATAACATATTACATCCTCTCCAAAAAGAATTACAAACATAAATGCAATATACAATCCCACCCTTTTTATATCCTAGAATCAAACACGCCACATAGCTTCTATATATATATATATATAATTATACACCCGTGTAGAAGTGTGTGTTTTCACACTTTTAAGCTGAAAGGGCACCACTACCCCCACCTCTCCCCACATTCATCTCTCTCTCCCCCCTCTCTCACTACTATATAGATATACATGTATATACCTGTAAATCTAACATATATATGTATGTGTGTATATCTCCTTAAGACTAGAAAAAGCTAAGCAGAAAGCTTTACAGAAGAAAATTGCTGTTTACTTTTCAAAAAGAGAAAGCATATAGGTGTCAGTGTATGTGTGTATACACACACATATATGCATAAATATAATCTTCACTAAGCTGCAGATCAATATCTAAACTGAAGTTTTTGTTTGTTTATAGGAGCAATCAATCGCATTCGAATTTTCGTATATCGTCTCTACTCTTCTCTTGAGGCCTCAAGTTTTGTTTCTACTTCAATTTCCGGGAAATGTGTTCATCGGACCGATTGTTTAATCGGCAGACAACAGTTCATCAGATCCTTGGAGGTGGACTCGGTAAGGACAATCGATTCATCGTTTTCAATTCTCTCTCTCTCTCTCTCTCTCTCTCTCTCTCCATATATATATATATATATATGCATAAATATGTATATATCTCCTTAAGGCTAGAAAAAAGCTAGGCAGAAAGCTTTACAGAAGAAAATTGCTCTTTACTTTTCATAAGGAAAGCATTTAGGTGTGAGTTACATAATCTTCTGCAGTAAGCAGCAGATCAATATCTAAACTAAAGTGTTTGGTTGTTTATAGAAGCGATCAATCGCATTCGAATTGTTTGTACTTCAATTTCTCAAAAATGTGTTCATCGGGTCGATTGTTTAACAGGCAGAGAACAGTTCATCAGATCCTTGGAGGAGGATTTGGTAAGGACAATCGATTCATCGTTTTCAATTCTATCTCTCTGTCTATATATATATATATATATATATGTATTTGAAGTTGAAATTGAGAGCCTCTTTGATTTGATCTAGATCAGAGCAAAAACTTTATCTAAATTCAGAATCAGATCATGTCAGAATCCGCAATTGATTGTTCCAGACCTGATTTCTCTGTCAAATTCTTGTTAATTTTATCACATTTGTCTTGATTCAATTGCTATGAATGGTGAATTCGTTTTACATTCAAGGTTGTTTTTTTGTTCAAATCAAAACAGTTGCAGATGTGATGCTGTGGAGGAGTAAGAATGTAACAGTGGGGATTCTAGTGGTAACTCTTGCTGCTTGGTTAGTGTTTGAGAAATCTGGTTACACTCTTCTATCACTTGTCTCTAGTGTTCTCTTGCTCCTGGTTACCATTTTTTTCCTCTGGGCCAAATCTGCAGCTATTCTAAACCGGTAATCTTCAATCATTCTTATTCTTCTTTGCTATGGTTAGATTTATTGGTGTTTTTTTGTTAATTATAAAGTATATGATAATTAAGCACTTCAAGATAATCTGTTGTGTGCTACATGTCTTGTTTTTGCTTTAAGGGGTTGATTTTCATTCAATCCCTAAATAATTCGTTCTTTGTTCGTGGTTTGAAATATGATTTGACTGATTTGATCTAAGAATATATTTCATTCGCTTCTTCTGACTGTAAATTGAATATACATTCTGAGGTTTAAATGAGGCACCAAAATTTACATTATAGGCCTTAAGCTATCACCATTTTGGATTGCATGAATTCATTATAGGCCGGATCAGGATATTAGGTCCTTGTAGTGTAATTCATCGGAAAATTTATTAATGAAAATGCCTCTGTTATTGTCATTTTTATTAATTTTGTGTGCTAACTTGGTAAAAAACCTTCCAAGGAAGAAAAACAAGCGTAGATTAAAGAAGTTACAAGGGGGAGTATGCATACGTGATAACTAATAAGGCTTTTTTTAAGTTAAGAATAACTAATTAGGTTCAATTTTACTTCCTGGTCCAACTTGATGACTTGCGCGATGGGTAGAAAACTTTTAAGGAAGAAAATCAAACATAGATTAAAGAAATTCAATATGAGGAATGTATGCATGCGTGATAGCTAATATATGTATATATATATATTTTGGGGTTAAGAATAACTAATTAGGTTCAATTGGCTTTCCAGTCCAACTTGATGACTTTTGTTGCTGGTCTACCTCCTCATGATGTAGTAAGTTATATAATTTCAAAGCTTTCATGATGTAGTTATACTTTATTTTTTGATAAGAAAAATGTGAGTAAATTTATTCAAAAAGAGGGACAAATGAGTGCACAACCCATATATATACAAGAGAAACAATAAGATAAATAATTTCAAAGCTTACATGATGTAGTTATACTTTTATTTTTTGATAAGAAAAATGCAAGTAAATACATTCAAAAAGAGGGACCAAGGGAGTGCACAGCCCATATACAAAGAGAAACAGTAACAACTATACAACCAAAATGCTGTAGCTATTACTTCATGGTTTTTATTTAAATGAAAGAAAAATTGCATTTAGGACCTCTGCTCAAAACAATGGTTTCATTCACAAACAAAATGCATGCATAGTTGTACATGTAAATGGAAACTTTTGGAACATAAGTTTTTATGTTTGATTGAACATTGACCTTTGAAAACTGTTCCTGCATCATCTAAGTTCTTCCTTGAAAGTTTTTTGATCTCGTTTAGAACTAAAAATATATAAGAACTTTGGGATTAAACAAAATGATTTTGATCACATTGTACTCAACAGACCTTCTCCACCACTACCAGATTTGTATCTCTTGTTATGGAAACTTTTGGAACATAAGTTTTTATGTTTGATTGAACATGGACCTTTGAAAACTGTTCCTGCATCATCTAAGTTCTTCCTCGAAAGTTTTTTGATCTCGTTTAGAACCAAAAATATATTTGGGATTAAACAAAATCATTTTGATCACATTGTACTCAACAGACCTTCTCCACCGCTACCAGATTTGTATCTCTCAGAAGAAGCAGTAAATGACATAGCAGCCCTTGTCCGTGGTTACATAAATGCATTGCTGTCAACCTCCAAGGATGTTGCTCTGGGAAAGGACACAAGACTGTTTTTCAAAGTTGCTGCGTATCTGTGTCTAATTTCTATCATAGGCGGCTTGACTGATTTCCTTACATTGGGCTACACCAGTAAGTCTTTCCTTCAACTTTTTTGGCGAAATGTTTTTGAAAACAGTTTTTGGAAACATTTCTGAAAACAACCTACTTTTTATTTTTTGATTCTGAAAACATGAAAATGAAACAGAACCAAACAGGCTTTTGGTTTTAGCATCCTCAACTTTCTTACCATGAGTATGATTCTCTTTTCTTATAATTTTTGATTTCCTTCATGACAGGCCTTGTTATCGTTCTTACAATTCCGGCACTCTATGAGAGGTATGAAGATTACATAGATAGATATATATTGATGGGGTGCAGAAAACTGCAACAGTTGTATGTGAGGTTTGATGTGGAGTGTCTTGCTAGGGTTCAGAAATGGATTTTGGAGAAGAAGAAATTAAGCTGAGCTCTTTTTCCATTTTTCAAGTTTGCTTGCTTTTGACAGTGTGATGAAGTTGTGCTAAGTCTTGTTT
Organism: Camellia lanceoleosa; assembly: GCA_025200525.1. Taxonomy (NCBI): domain Eukaryota; kingdom Viridiplantae; phylum Streptophyta; class Magnoliopsida; order Ericales; family Theaceae; genus Camellia; species Camellia lanceoleosa. The sequence goes on from CM045761.1 coordinate 14,676,302, forward strand.
GGCAGGAGACTCAAATTTATTTATTTTATTATTTTCATAATGATGTATTCTTTTTTGTATAATCATGTCCATGCACAGAGGAAAATTGCTTCGGAGTTTTGACTATAAAATTGCAGGTGACATATTTACCATTGAATTTGTCAGGGTTTTGTTTCTCTCCAATCAGTAAACCGTTCAGTGCAATGACTGTCTCGGAACCAATGCAGTCGAGTCACCAGAGTTGATCCTCACCCTTTAGATTTCCATCAAAAATCATAACTGCATACATGTCACCAAGTTGCCAAAATCTTTCCAATTGTTTTTTCCATTAGGACCCTTTATTAAGCATCAAAAAATGGGAACAACAACAAAAACAACAACAATGCATTTTATTTTTCTCTAAACATTCATTGGTTATGGAAGCAATCACCATCCAAAATGTCTTCAAGGCTGGCTTCACTGTCTATCCTCTAAACTCAAGGTGACTCTATACTTCTAACAAACTTCTTAGCCTGTTATGAGAAAAAAGAACAAAAAAGAAAAAAATTAGCAACCTAACAAAGGAAATCAAGCTTCATTTTCTTGACACTGCCAAAAGTGACCCCATTAAATATGACGATAAGCCTACTATTGAACGGTTTCTTAGAAAGTGGCTTGGAGAGTGTATATCTCAGGAAAAAAGTAATTGCAATCCAAAAAGAGATGAAGCAAAACCACAAAACTATCATCGCTCGAGTTTGTAGCTTTTACCTGCTCCAAGGTCAGAAACATGATCACATTCCAAGATCCTAACCGTCCAAAATTTGGGATAAAGCCCTTATAGAAAGCAAAAGGCCCCTGCGTAACATAGCAAGTAATATTGAGACAATTGAAATACAATATATTGCATTTTCAAGATAGGTTCCAATAAAATGCTAGACTAAAACAACTCTATCTTAACTAAGAGACAAACAAGAGCGTAAACAGGGGAGGAAAGTAACTATATATATATGACAATCCATTTTATTCTCTCTTTGAGTATATTAGGTATTTGTAGATAGGCACAAAAGCTTTCAAAAGAAAACATCTTGTCAAATCATCATGTTCTTTCATAAATATTGAAGAAAAATGATGAACAATGTAGCAAAACAGGGTAGAAAGATGATGAACTTACATCATTCTTCAAAGTCTTGACGAAACAATCAAGAGTACTTTTATATGCAGAAGAATCCCCCATCATTCTTGACTTAACCTGCAGCATTTAATTATGTAGATTTGCATTGTTAAGCCACATGCAGATCAGACCCAGTCTCAATCCAAGTATACTTTCAAGGAAGCAAAATTTGAGTAAACCTCCATTCCACTGGACCACTGGTCTATAATTAAAAGCATTGATCAACAGGATATAGATGCCAACGAGAATTTATGACATTTTGGCAAAACAACCTACAAGGTTACAATATATGGAATTGACATATGTTTCTCCGTGATTGCAAGACCAATGCTTCTGAATAAATATTTCCTTTTATTTCAACTTCATTTAAATGAGACAAATCAGATCATGATTGCAAAAAAAAAATTAAAAAATCATATTAACAACTTCTTACCATCTAACTTGAAAATTATCAACTCTTCACACTTAAGATTGTTAAGAAACAAAATAAAAATCTATCTACTTATCTCAACAGCTAGGAAGAGTGATATGATCACCGTAAATGGAAATGGGCATATGCAAAGGGGTAAAAAAGTGAACAGATAACTACCAAATCCAATGTCTTTGAAAGAGTGTTGCAGCAGAAATTGACAGAGCAGAGTAGCAGGGGGGGAAAATGAACTTGTTTAATTCAACTGAGCATTATAGCTCTTGACAGAGCGGAGTAGCAGAAAAGGATTTATGTTACCGACCTCATTTGATTGGGAAACAAGGCTTAGTTTCGTTTCGTTTGATTTATCTCAACTATATACCAAGAGGTATTTCGAAGTTCAGACCATGTTTTGGTTCGAAATCTTCCACTATCAAGATACATGCACAATTTAAGAGCTTGTGGTTTTTGAGCACATTGTACTGATTGCATGCGCTAAAGGATGACAGTCACAGTAGATAAACAAGCATGTCAACCAGGAGGAAGGTTCTCATCTGCAAGCTACATGTCCTCACCCCCTAAGCTACAAATTTCAGAAGACTAACAGCAGGATCTCTATCAGTGAACAGAAAAATCCTGAACCAGAAACGGTCAAGTAAATAACATACCACATCAACTGGAGAGCCAATGCAGACTGCAAAAAAACCAGCCCCCAAACCAGATAGCAAATGAGTAAAAACATTATCTGTGAACCCCGGAATCTTTAGAATTGTCTGCATGGTGAGGAAAGAGTGAGATTCAAAACATCACTAATTATAACATATTTAACAAACAAAAATCCAGCCTTGAAATTTTACCTGCTTCACTTGATCATAGCTAGCTAGTTCAGCAGCATTTATAATAGCATTTCGAGCTATGTTAGGCCCAATCCCAGTCCATAGAGCCCCAACTCCTTCCTACATTATAGATATGGGTTAGCTATATTGGGTAAAAGAACCAAATTATGGGCATCAAATTTTCTTGGGAGGAGAGTTCAGAAATTTAACCTGTCTCACTATTGTAGAATAAGCATTCAGTGCACCAGAATAACGCCTTGGCACACCAGGAGGCAATTTTCCTTCAGCTTGAAGTCTAACTTTCACAAGATCAGTAGGATTTGCAATTGTGATTCCAAGGGCACCTGTTTGAAATATAAACAACCACTTAATATATATATATATAAAATAAAAAAAAGAAAAAAGAAAAAAAGAGAAAAAGGACTACAAGATCATCACTATGCATGGATAAGATATCCCAGTTATCTGTCTAAAATCTGCATGCATCAATAAGAGGAACTAGCATAACTTATGGACACTCTTATTAAAAAGATGATAAAATGCATGCAAAAGCATTTAACACAATACTCACCAGTTGTAAGTGCAGCAAGTACTTTCTTGGACAACGGAACATCTCCAACAAAATTATCACCCACATATAAGGTCTTAACCTGTTAAGCAACGGCAAAACTTTACCTAAAATAATTTTTTTCCCAATTGACAATGGAAAGAAATAAACTTAATAATCGACGCATGAAAGAGATCACACCTTTCAAAGATGGCAAGTAACATGAGAGAAAAAAATTTGTTGTTGCCCCATTCATTTTGAGACAAAACAAATGGGAGCAAATTGTCTCCCTCGAAATTTTTTTTGACAAAATTACATGGAAGTGTAATACTCTTAAAAAAAACCTCATTGCCCTCACTTATCCTTATGTTGATCTGCCTTGCAGCTAAAAATGCAAAAAATAATGCACGAAAACCAATGCCTTCACAAGCACAAAGGCACATAAGTAATTTGTTCCAGCATAGGAAAAATATATGAAACTTACAGGTTCATACAAGCCAATTCTTAGACCTCCAAATAAGCATTGACGATGTAATCCAGGTACAATGCCTTTCCAGAGAGAAGCTAGACCTTCTTCTCTTGCAATGGTGGCAACTGTACCTAGCATTCCCTTATATTTTGGTAGAGTCAGTGCATCCCCTGCAACTGCTTTCTTTTGGAGCTGAAGCCTAACCTTAGCAGTATCCAATGGAATAGTACACAGCTGCACAAAATCAAATATGTGTTGATAAAGGAAAACACTTCAGCTGTATCAGACCACAATAGCAAAATATCAAACCCACATATGATATAACCATGTTACATGTAGACCATCTCCAAACCTTTGCCAACTTCTTCATCAAATTTGATTCCAAAATTGCGTAAAACATTTCATTTGATATGAACTACTCCAATGCTTCATCTTTTTAAATTTTCATCAAATTCAAATTTGATGAGTTTTCAATTTGATGAAAAAATGACTCTCTCTTGATTCGATGAACATTTGAATAAAGGATTGGAGATGAATTTTGAACACTTTATTTGATGAAAGAAAAGGTGAAAGATTGGAGATGTTCAAATTTGATGTGTAGCATTAGTTTTTGAGAAACCAAATTAATGCTCACCATCTCAGCATTTGTATGTGTTCATAGTAACAAATAACTGACAAAATCCATTATAAAACTAAAAGACACCTGATTATAACCTGTACTTTGTTCAGAGCCAACTGAGAATTGACACCCATGATCATCAAATTAGGGCAACTTGGAATCAATTTTGGTTCCATTGGGGTCACATTAGATATATCTTTCCTATAGGTAATTTTTTGATAGGTAATCTTTCCTATCCAGTAGCTCTGATAGGTAAGTTTTTTTATATTTTTTATAGTTCTTAAGCAATTCTGCTGGATAAATTCTGATTGAACATACATAACAACATAACCATTTTTCAGCTAATCCCACATATATGTTATCTATACAACAAAAATTAAAAACAAATATAATTTCACAAATCTGCAGGACATTAAATAAACAAATAAATAAATTGATTATTCACAAAGGATTTCGCCAATCAGTACTGTTGGACCATTTTAATATATTTTATTTATTTATTTTTATTTTTAGTGATCTTTTGTTTTGTTCATGAATGGAGATTAATTGGAAGGTCATGGGCTTGGCGGTAAGTTAATATTTGGAGGTTTTGGGACTCTCCCTTTTCTCTAGTTTAATGGTCATTATTTTTTTGTGTAATTTGTAAGGTCCTAGTGGCGTATAAATTGTTCCTCTCATCTACTCTTTTCTAAACCACCTATTTTTTACACTTGAGAGATTACTAGTCAAATAAGGGTGTTTTTTTCTTAGTGGAGCTTTGGTTTCACCATCTTGTGTAGAGTTGGCCTGATCCATACGATAAGTGGTAGGATTGTTGTATCCTGAAGAGGACAAATCATAGTTTAGTGACTGCTACATCGGTATTTGGATTCTTCCTATTGCAGTGGGCTTGATCTTCTTAAAGAAAACGAGATATCTATAACTCAGCCTGATCTATTTGTATCTCATTTTCTTTGCGTTATTTATCAATAAAATATAATTCTTCTAGTATTTTCACCAACAAGTACTAATCCACCAAGCTTGAATTGACTTTCAAAAGCAGAATTAATGAAACTGTAGTGAAAATTGAGCTGGTATCACAATCAAATGCATATATATGAATACAATAATACATAATCAACATGAAAACCAATAGAAACGATCTGAAATTTTGATCAGCCCACATATATGATCTCTATGTACCAAAAATTAAAAACAAATATAATCTCACAAATCTGCACGACATTAAAAAAAATAAAAAATAAAAAATGGCAGAAGAGCTGATTATTCACAAACAATTTCGTCAATCGTCACTAATCCAGCAACCTTGAATCGACTTTCAAAAGCAGAATTCATGAAACCGTAGTGAAAATTTAGCTTCAGAGTAACATAATCAAAATGCATATATATAAATACAATAATAATACATAATCAATATGAAAACCAATAGAAACAATCTGAAATTTTATGATCACAAATCTGCAGGACATTTAAAAAAAAAAAAAAAAAAAAAAAAAAAAAAAAACTGATTATTCACAAACGATTTGGTCAATCAGCACTAATTCAGCAACCTTGAATTGAATTTCAAAAGCAGAAATCATGAAACCGAAGTGGAAATTAAGCTTCACAGTAACATAACCAAAATGCATATATATATACATAATCAAAAGAAAATCAATAGAAACGATCTGGAAATTTAATATATACCTCAGCGAAGCAAGTAGCAAATGCGCTACTGGCGAGCGTTCCGGCGAAGGAGATGTCCGATTTAGGCTTGTGATCGGCCATTGGAGGACTCATCTTACCAAGCTCAGACAGAAACAGATAAAGAATTTGAGAGAAGCTCTGAACAAGAAGAGAATCAAGTTAAAGCTTCATGTATCGAAGGACTGTATGTATATATGCATATAGAGAGAGAGAGAGAGAGAGAGAGAGAGAGAGAGTAACTGCGAATCTCGGGAAAAGCAAAAACAGCGAAACGGAGGCTGCGCAATTGGGTCTTCTCGTCTCGGTGCATCGTCACCCCGCATTTATTCGTTTTCTACGTTTTCAGAGGTTTTGATACCCTACTCTCGACTCCAAATCCTCTTTCCTCTTTGGTTTTTATCAAACAAATTTACCAAACACACGCTAAGTGTGTTAGTAATTTTGTTGGTGTCACTGACATTTTACTATTTTGATTGGCTTCTTTTTTATTTATTCAAGGAAAATAATTATAATTTTATTTTATATATATTTCGCTAACAAATGATAGGAAATTTGTTAATTGGTAAATTAGATTACAAAGAAAATATTAGAATGGCTCTATCGATTCGAATCTCAAATCTTTGATATTCTCATTGATCTAATGAATATTTATATAAATTAGCTGACTAGCTGTCCAAAAAAAATAATCAATTAAATAATGAGATTTTGATCAAACTTATTCGAGCTGTCTTGGAGAAACATTTATATTTTTCTGTTGCATTTGTTTTATCAACTCCATTTCGTAGCTCGAAATGGCATAGGTCGAAAGGCCCGAATTGCTTTGTACACCCACCCTTTCTCTTTGTACACCCACCCTCCCTCTGTTCCCGTCCCTTTGTTCATCCCCTCCCTCTGGAAAATCCACGCGCACACACACAGCCCCGTCCACACACACCCTCCCTCATTTTTTATTTTTTTTTTCAGAAGAAGAAGAACAGAAGAGAAGAAGGAGAAGAAGAACTAGACTGGAGGGGGCCATCAAAATCGGAGGTGGAGGCGGAGACGGCGGCGGGCGGAAATAGAGGCAGAGGTGGAGGCGGGGCTGAGCGACGAGCTGCCGACGAGCTGTGTTCAACGACGTCGACGAGCTGTGTCCGGCGACGATCTCCTGCTCTTCTCTTCTCTCCCTCTGTTGCGACGATCTTGCTCTTATCTGCTCCTCTTTCTCTCCCTCTCTTCTCTACCTCTTCGAATTCGAATTCAAATTCGAGCCAAAATCGGGCCATGAATTTCGAGCTACCACCTATTTTTGTTGTTTTATTGTCTATTTTTAATGAAAATTGAGTCCACAGTAATACCAGTGGGACCCACGTAGCCCCAATGAATATGGATGTACCTGTAATAGGGGTGAGCGTGTCAATTGCGGTCACGGAACCTCTAATCCGTCATCTGTCCGTCAGATTGATGGATTAGAGAAAATCAATTCGTATCCGTCCGTCAATCCGGTAGATATGGATTGAGCGGATTGATGGTTTAGCGGATGGATGCGAATCGGTTTGACGGTTTAAAATTTTATAAATTTTCAACATAATTCAACTTGTGCACTTCCTCAAAAAAAAAAGAAGAAAGTATTACGGTCAATGATTTAAAAAAATATTACAATCACTGCATGCCTCATTTATTCAAAGCAAGAAAGTTTAAAACTTTAGAATATCACAATTACTGCATGCCTTATCCACATAGTACAATTACAGCATGTCTGATCCACATAAAGTATTACAATCTGTGATTCTTAAAATATAAAAACAATTCAAACCACCAAAATCATGAATAGAGCAATAGTAGAGATTGTATGTCTCTATATTGTTACATCTATATCTATTTTTGAAAAAAAAAATCAACCAGCATATATCATATTTTCTATTTATCATTTTTAAAGATATATTTAAAAACCAAAAAATATAGATAAATAATACGTTTATTTTTTTTAATTCAAAAAAGATATTCAAGTTGAAAACTTTTTTTCAACAGAATATTTAAACTCTTTTTTAATTGAAAACACAAACAGAATATTTAAACAAACTAAAAACACATTTTTATAAATTACTAGGGGTACTCGCGGTTTGGTAGTTCGGTTACGGTCAAAGGAATCTCAAATCCGCTATTTGTAACAACCTCGCCATCACATCGACATTTACATCGAAGTCTTGTGAGACTGAACATGATTGATAATTGAATTGGTAATCTTGGATCGATTGACCGAGATTCAAATCAATCGATTGATCAGAATCGCTTAAATGCATAATCTATCTGCTTGATCGCCAAATTATCTGTTCGCCTTTATGCATCAAATCGCAAATTGAAGGCCTTATTTGTCGATTAGTGAAGCCAAAATTGATTAATGTTCTGTGTTCATCATAATTAATATGATTTTATGGCACATTTATCTGAAAATTGATTTGGTATGGTTAAATGAGATTAAAATGGATAAAATGTAAAGTTTGACTTATTTACCAAAATGCCACTTAGTGGCCATTACCTCATACACTTAGAAGCTTGTACACACTTGATCAAAAACACTTCATCAGCTTCCTTCCCTTGTCTCCACCAAATTTAGAGAGAGAGTAAGTGAGGGAGTTGTGTTTTCTTCTTGTTTGGCTTAGAGGCTTTGGGATTTTGTTAGAGAATTGTCATATTGAGCTTAGAGGCTTGAGCTACAAGACTTAGGTATGAATTTCAACCACTCATTGTTGCATTTAAGGTTGATTCTTGCTAGATTCATGCCAAATTCTAGAGTTAAGTCTTGTTTTAGTTCATACATGTTGGATTATAGCTTAACTCTTGCATGCATGTGTATATTGAGGAGTTTTGAGTTTGATTTCGTGGAAATCTTGCATACATGTTCATCTTTTGATCATAATCCAAGATTTCACCATGTTCTTGAAGAAATAAGCTCATTTGAGCAAGCTTTGGAGCTTCAATTTGGTTTAAAAATTCATGCATGTCTTGTTTGAAGATTGTCCTTGAAAATGGGTTTGAAACTTGGATTTAATTAACTCACTCTTGGGCTTTAAATTCACAAATTGAGCTTTGAAACTTGTTATATATTGAGTTGTGATGTGCTTTCCAGAATTTGGGCCCAAGAGGTCGAGTATAGAGTGGGAGAATGCTGGGTTTGAGCTTGGGAGGCAAATCCGGAAATTCCAGAATTTGGCTCCTTCGCTCGAGTGAAGGATTCCTCGCTCGAGCGACCAACCTTTACTCTGAGCCACGCTCGAGCGAAGAATTGGTGGCTCGAGCGTAAATTCGCAACATCCAGTACTTTTGCATTTTCGACAGACCGCTCGAGCGAAGGATTCCTCGCTCGAGCGATCCCTTTGATTTTGCAAGCTCGCTCGAGCGAAGGAAGGCTCACTAGAGCGAGACCCCTGTTTTCAACAAGTTTTGTAAAATGTTTTCTAAGTGTATTTTTGCATCCTCATCCCATTCTAGGCATTTTTAGGCCTAGTTTAAGGCATCTTAATGAGGATATAGATGTAGAACACACTAAGGCAAATTAGGGATTAAATTATTGATCTTCCTCAACTGTATAGCTTAGTGTGTGTTCATCCTGTATACTGTGTAGGGTTGGCTTACCGAGGGGATGCTCTAGCTTACTGTAGCCCAGAACTCTGTGAGTAACAACTGTGTAAAGATATGTTCAAAAATGATTATCTTCTAAACTGTTTACCTTATTGAGCTGTCTACTTTATTGAACTTTATTTAAATCGCCATCAATTGAATCGTTATCAAGCTGTTTATCGATGTCACGACCAAACCCTACCTATGGGTTTAGCATCAGAATCGCCAAGAATCTGAGATTAGAAGGCCTCTGAACAAAGAATACATTAAACAGAGTACGTAACTGGCGGAAGCCAATACAGTAAATAACTAGTGTCCATTGAGCTGTGTAAATCTGTATGCCAAAAACATTTTTCATGCATTCATTCAAAAGATACAGTACAGTCTATACAATCATTTACTGATCAACAAGACAGGATCAAATCCTAGATAACAAGATAAAGATAACAGTAGACAGTCTATACAAATGTACAATACAGCAAGGAGACCGATAGAGGACACAAAAACACCCCAAGCCATAGCATGGCAACTCGGAACCTCACAGTGAGGCACATAGGCTGGCTTGACAAAACTGGGGACCAACCCACGCTCCTAGCTCCGGTCTGGCTGCTGAGAACCTACATATATATATAAACAGTGAGCTAAAGCCCAGTGAATAACATAAAGCGTAAAGAGGTTATGAATGAATGTCCTTACAAAGAATGAAATCAATTCATTATACAAGATTTCAATCTTCAAGATTTCAATCAATCAAGATCTCAATCAATCATATGTGGTACATCCATTAGCCTATAAACAGTAGGTCCAAAAGGACCGGGCCTTAACAGACCCAACAATAATGATGGCCATCAAACAATATGGTTCCACAAGGAAACCGACAGAGCTCTGTAACAGTAACAGTCAGTGCTAAGGATGCCACAATACAGTTCAGAATATAGGACATACATTCATTCAGTAAACAATATCAGTTCAATAAACAGCCTACCAAGATTCAAAATATAACCATTTGAACATACCTTTACACAATGTGTTACGCCCAGAGACTGGGCTAATAGCAGCCTAGAGCTGGCGTCGAGAGCCAACCCTAAACAGTTAACAAATAGAACACACACTAAGTTCACAGTCGGAATGATATAATTTAAATCCCTAAATTTCCTCGGTGTGGTTCTATGTCTAAATCCTCATTAAGATGCCTTAAACTAGGTCTAAGAATACCTAGGATGGGATGAGGATGCAAAAATGTGTACAGAAATTAGTTTCAGAATTTTCAATGAAACAGGGTCCCCGCTCGAGTGCAGGTTCCCCCGCTCGAGCGGGCATGCAAACAAAGGGACCCGCTCGAGCGTCAACTTACCCGCTCGAGCGGACTGATGGACCATGCAAAGTACTGGATGCGCGATTTCTCCACTCGAGCGTGAAACTCTCCGCTCGAGCGGACTGTAAAACAATGCGAAGAAGATGCTGGGAGCATGCATTCCTCGCCGAAGCGCACTTCGCCGAAGCGACGCCAAAACTGAAAATCCAGATTCAACCTCCAAGTTCCAAGTCAAGTTTTGATGCTCCAAATTCGATCCTCTTGGGCCCATTTTCTGGAAAACTCTTTCAATCACATAGAATAACAAGTTTTAAAGCTCAATTTAAGAAATCAAGGCCCAAGGGTGTTTCAATTAAACCCAATTTCAAACTAGTTTTCAAGAACAACATGCAAACATGACATGCATGAGTTTTAGACCAAAATCAAACTTCAAATCTTGCTCTATTGAGCTCAATAGTTGGAAAACAAAAATGAAAACATGGATTTAAACATGATTATAAACATGCATGTGACATTTGACCATGAAACCAACTCCAAACTCACTAAATTCAACATGCATGCAACAACTAGGCTTCAATTCAACATATATGGACAATTTCATAACTTAGCTCTACAATGAAGCATGGGTCATGCAAGAATTTGCTCAAACACAACATTAAGAAGGCAAGATCCTTACCTAAGTCTCAATTACAAGGTTTATGGGTTCAATTAGCAACTACCCTTCAATTTCTCAAGCAATTCTCCAAGGTTTTCAACAAGAATAATTCTCTCTCTCTCTAACCTCTTCTTTGGTCAGTTGGAAAGAGAAGAAAAGGCTGAGCAAATGTTTGATCAAATGTGTGTAGGCTCAAGTGATAATAATAAACAATGGTCCACTCAAGGTGGCAATTTGGTAATTAAGTCAATCTAGGCAATTAATTCGTTTAAATCTAATTTAATCATTCCTAATCGAGTTTTAGATAAATATACCATAAAATCAGAAATATTCTACTGATTCTAAAACATCAAACGGTTTCTAAATCGGCCGCCGATAAGGCCTTCAATTAACAGTTTAAACATACGAATTCAAACAGATAGTCATTCAAGCAAACAGATACAATATGCAATATAACAGACAAACTTATTCAATTTCAGTTTCGATTTCAATCGGTCCATTCAAGATTTCGCTTATCGGTCATTATCGATTCGGTTTTAGCAAGAATCAGATAATTCAGTGGTTTAACGGTAATCAGTACGAGGGTTGTTACAATCTCCCCTCCTTATAAGGAGTTTAGTTCTCTAAACTCAAGTTACCTTCAGTTTGGAAGAAAATAGGGTTCAGCGGGAACAAATCCGGATATCGCCTAGCCATGTCATCTTCCCTTTCCCAAGTGGCATACACACCCCCATGGTTCTGCCAATCAACTTTCACTAGCGGAATCTCCTTGTTCCTCAGTTTCTTGATCCGTCGGTTTACAATCTGTATAGGCCATTCCTCGTAAGTGTAGTCATCACTCAACACGATACGAGTAGGCTCAATCACATGAAACCGATCTCGAAGATAGTCTCTCAACATCGAAATGTAGAAGACGTTATGCATATGCTCCATTTCAGGAGGAAGCGCAACTTGATACACCACCGGATTGATTTTCTCAATAATCTGATACGGTCCGACATACCTTGGCGCTTAACTTGCCTTTGACTCCAAAGCGAAGTCCGCCTTTCATTGGTGTCACTTTCACAAACACGTGATCACCCACTTCATATTCTCTATCCCGCCTTCCGACATCCGATAACTTTTACTTCACTGCGTGCAGCTTTTACCGTTGTATCGCTTTTACCTTTTCGATGCCGTTTCATAAACAATTTCGCCCAAGAATGGCCCATCTCCAACTTCGCCCAAAGATTGAGATCTCCACTTTCTGCCATACAATGCCTCGAAAGGCGCCATTCCAATACTCGAATGGTAGCTGTTGTTGTAGGCGAATTCAGCTAACGGCAAATGACTTTCTCAATTTCCCTGAAAATCAAGGACACACATTCTCAGTAGATCTTCTAAAGTCTGGATGGTCCTTTCTGACTGGCCATCTGTCTGAGGATGATAGGCACTACTCAAATTTCAATTCAAGACTCCAATGCAATCAGAGGCTCGCTGTAACCTCGATGTAAACTTTGAATCCTCGCCGAAACAATAGATACAGGCACTCCATGCAATCTCACAATTTCATCAATATAGATAATGGCCAATTTGTCTGCATTATAAATTGTCTTGACAGGTAGGAAGTGTGCAGATTTAGTCAATCTATCAACAATAACCCAAATAGAGTCCATACCTTTCCTGGAGCGAGGTAATCCAACGATAAAATCCATCGTGATATGCTCCCATTTCCACTCTGGTATGGGTAAGGGTTGCAGTAAGCCTGCAGGTCGTTGATGTTCAGCTTTGACCTGTTGGCAATGAAGACATTTAGACACAAAGTCGGCAATTTCCTTCTTCATTCCTGGCCACCAGAAATTCTGTTTCAAATCTTGATACATTTTCGTATTCCCCGGGTGAATCGAAAACTTCGAACTGTGGCCTTCTTGCAGAACTCTCCTTTTCAGTTCAGTGTCATTTGGTACACACAGTCTTCCTTGAAATTTCAGTACATTGTTGTCAAATTTGAACCCCGGTCTCGGTTTTGAATCTCTTTCTTCAAAAATCTTTTTCAAGAAATCATCCAATTGTTGTTTTTCTTTGATATCTTCAATCAATGCTGGTTGAGCAGAAATAGCAGCTAAGGTTCCACCTTGTTCTTTCAAAACAATTTCAATCTCAGACTTTTCAAGGTCACAAAGCAACTCCTTCATTCAACAAGAACAAAGGCTAAGTTCCCGATCGATTTTCGGCTCAAAGCATCGGCAACGGTATTGGCTTTTCTCGGATGGTACAATATCTGTAGGTCATAATCCTTAATCAGTTCTAGCCATCTCCGCTGTCTCATATTCAATTCTTTCTGAGTGAAAAAGTACTTCAGGCTCTTGTGGTCAGTATACACTTCACAGGTTGTTCCATACAAATAGTGACGCCAGATTTTCAATGCAAACACTACTGCAGCAAGTTCTAAATCATGTATTGGGTAGTTCTTTTCATGTGGTCTCAACTGTCGAGAAGCATAAGCAATAACTCTCCCATTCTGCATTAAAACACACCCCAAACCCTTATGAGAAGCATCACTAAAAACAGTGTAACCATCCGTACCTGAAGGTAGAGTCGAATCGTGCACCACAAGTCTAGTTTTCAACTCAAATGCCGATTCTCTCTGGTCACCAACCAAATGATATCCCTTTTCGTGGTCAATCGAGTGGTAAGGCAATTTTGGAGAAATCTTTGACAAATCTTCAGAATAGCCACCAATCCCAAAAAGCTTTGACTTCGATTACATTGGTTGGTCTAGGCCATTTACTACCTTCAATTTTCATGATCAACAGAAATTCCATCTTTGCTAACAACATGCCCCAAAAACATAACATGGTCAAGCCAAAATTCACACTTAGACAATTTAGCGTATAGTTTCTGTTCTCTTAAGGTTTGCAGGGCTAGTCTCAGATGATGTTCATGTTCTTCAACGGTCTTAGAATAAATCAGTATGTCATCAATAAATACCACAATAAAATCGTCAAGGTATGGTTTAAAAATCCTGTTCATGAGGTCCATAAATGCAAATAGGGCATTCAGAATCTCAACGGCATAACTAAAAATTCATAATGGCCATACCTCGTTCTAAAAGCAGTTTTATCAATGTCTTCCAGTTTGACTTTCAGTTGATGATACCCCGATCTAAGATCGATCTTGGGAAACACTTGTGCACCTCAGAATCGTCAAATAAATCATCAATACGCGGTAATGGATATTTATTCTTTACGATTACCTTGTTCACCATGTAATCAATGCAGTCTCGTGAACCATCTTTCTTTCTTTACAAACAAAACAGTGCACCCCACTGAAGTACTAGGTCCGATAAACTTCTTGTCTAACAATTCCTCGCAATTGTACTTTCAATTCTTTCGGTCACGAGCCATCCTCAGAAGGAGCTTTAGATGTCGGTACCTTTCGGAATCACATCCACAATAAATTCAATTTCGATCAATCAAATCCGGCAATTCATCCGAAATACATCCGGGAATTCTTCGACTATAGGAATACAAGTCACATCGCTTTTAACATTATCATTAGCAGTGCATACCAATACGTAACACGATACCCTTTACACCCCTTTCTAATTAGTTTGACAGCTTTCACAGAAGAAATCAGATATGGAGGGGGTACTACTCCACTCCCATTAAACACAAATTCAGGCAAACTCGGTGGACGGAAAACAACTTGCTTGGTCACACAATCGATAGTAGCATGATATTTTTGTAACCAATCCATCCCCAATATTACATCGAAATGATCTATATTCAATGGTAGTAAATCAATAAACAGATGCATATCCCCAACAATAATCTCACAAGCAGGATACATATATGCACATGTCATGGATCCCCCAACAGGTGATGATACAGCTAGCAGATAGTTCATGGGTCCTAAGGGTCTATTCAATTTACGCGAAAAAGCATGCGACACATAAGAATGTGTAGACCCCGAATCAATCAATACATAAGCATTTTGAGCACATAGAGAGGATACGACACAACAGCCTCAAGAGTTTTGCACGCCTCCCTAAGATTAGGGCTAACACTGCCCGCCTCATAGGCTCTTTCCTAGAGCTTTGGGGTTCGGTTTGGTGCTACATTTGATGTCTTGCCACGGCAGCCTTTTACCATCGGGTCAAGGGTAGAGGGACAGTCTTTAATTCTGTGGCCCACCTTGCCACACCTGAAACAAGCTCCAGAAATCTAGTAGCAAACCCCTTTATGCTTGTTGCCACATACGGAGCAGGGTAGAGTAAATCCACTCCCTTGGTTGGGGCTAGTCGTCGACCCCGTATTCTGTTTCTTGATTGCTGGGTTATGCTCGCCTTTCTTAAACTTGAAACCCTGCCTTTTTTCTTGCCACTCATTTGTCGGTGTTTCAGATTGTTTCACTGCTGCAATATTTGTCTCGGGCATCAATGCCCGGTCGAGAACACCCACAAAAGTTGGCATTTTCAAAACATTTATTCGGCCTCAGATAGCAAAGACTAAGGCCTCCTTCAAACCTTTCCGCCTTCTATATTCGGTATCCACCATATGTGGTGCATACCTGGCAAATTCAGTGAATTTCTTCTCATACTCGGCAATGCATATATTACCTCGTCTCACTGCTCAAACTCACCACTTTTTCTCGTCTCGATGCCTGGGAAAATACTTTTCAAAGAAGGACTCCTTGAACTGAGTCCAAGTCACAATAGTATTCGCCTCACGGGTCAACATCCACCACTTTCTGGCTTCTTCCTGAAGGGTGAAGGTAGCTAACAATACTTTGTTTGCCTCGGAGCACGGAAACATTTCAAACAACTTCTCAGTCTCAAGAACCCAAGCTTCAGCCTTTAACGGTTCTAAGCCTCCCTGAAAGGACGGCGGTTTCATCTTGCTGAACTTATGGGTCAGTGCTATAATGTCCACCTCATTAGCATTCACATTCTCAGACATTTTGTTCGGTTGCACCGAGGAGGAGGAGGTGAAATGTTAGTTCGGTTGTTGATCTAGTCTTTCCATTATCAGTCCCATCATTTGTTCAAGTCTGGCCATTCTTGCCTCAGAGGATGATGACTCAGGTTCATTAGCATTATCCGTTTCGCTATAATCAGTTATAACAGTTATCATTATAAGCAATTGTACAATTAAACAGTTTAACACTTTAACATATAATCAGTCAGTCATAAGCACACACTTTTCAAGTTCGTGAGATGCCCTAATCGCTTTTCTAGGACACCCTATAGCTCATTTGGACACGTGTGTGCGGTATAACTCGTGGTAAGTATCGCTCTGATACCACTCTGTCACGACCCAAACCCGGCCCTATGGGTTTAGCATCAGAATCGCCAAGAATCCGAGATTACCGAAGGCCTACAAGAATACGCTTAAACAGTATGTGGTTCGGCGGAAGCCAACACAGTAAATAACTAGTCTCCATAGAGCTGTGAAAATCAGAATGCCAAAAACATTTTTCATGCATTCATTCAAAAGATACAATCTGATCTATACAATCATTTACGGTCAACAAGACAGGATCAAATCCTAGATAACAAGACAAGATAACAAAGAGATGCCTATACAAATGTACAATACAGCAAGGAGACCGATAGAGGACACAAAAACACCCCAAGCCATAGCATGGCAACTCGGAACCTCACAGTGAGGCACATAGGCTGGCTTGACAAAACTGGGGACCAACCCACGCCCTAGCTCCGGTCGTCAGGCGAGAACCTACATATATATATATAAACAGTGAGCTAAAGCCCAGTGAATAACATAACGTGTAAAGAGGTTATGAATGAATGTCCTTACAGTAATGAAATCAATTCATTATACAGTATTTCAATCTTTCAAGATTTCGATCAATCAAGATCTCAATCAATCAACGTATGTGGTACATCCATTAGCCTATAAACAAGAGGTCCAAAAGGACCGGCCTTACAGCATCTAACAAAGAATGATGGCCATCAAACAATATGGTTCCACAAGGAAACCGACAGAGCTCAGAATACCAATAACAAGGTGCTAAGGATGCCACAATACGCCAAATACAGACATACATTCATTCAATAAACAATATCAGTTCAATAAACAGCGATTCAAGATTCAAAATATAACCATTTGAACATATCTTTACACAACTGTTACTCAGAGATTGGGCTAATAGCAGAGCGCGTCCCCGAGAGCCAACCCTAAACAGTTAACAAATAGAACACACACTAAGTTCACAGTCGGAAGGATATAATTTAAATCCCTAAATTTCCTCGGTGTGGTTCTATGTCTAAATCCTCATTAAGATGCCTTAAACTAGGCCTAAGAATGCCTAGGATGGGATGAGGATGCAAAAATGTGCACAGAAATCAGTTTCAGAATTTTCAATGAAACAGGGTCCCCGCTCGAGCGCAGGTTCCCCCGCTCGAGCGGGCATGCAAACAAAGGGACCCGCTCGAGCGTCAACTTACCCGCTCGAGCGGACTGATGGACAATGCAAAGTACTGGATGCGCGATTTCTCCGCTCGAGCGTGAAACTCTCCGCTCGAGCGGACTGTAAAACAATGCGAAGAAGATGTTGGGAGCATGCATTCCCCGCTCGAGCGGCACTTCCCCCGCTCGAGTGGACGGCTAAAATCTGGAAAATCCAGATTCAACCTCCAAGTTTCAAGTCAAGTTTTTATGCTCCAAATTCGATCCTCTTGGGCCCATTTTCTGGAAAACTCTTTCAATCACATAGAATAACAAGTTTTAAAGCTCAATTTAAGAAATCAAGGCCCAAGGGTGTTTCAATTAAACCCAATTTCAAACTAGTTTTCAAGAACAACATGCAAACATGACATGCATGAGTTTTAGACCAAAATCAAACTTCAAATCTTGCTCTATTGAGCTCAATAGTTGGAAAACAAAAATGAAAACATGGATTTAAACATGATTATAAACATGCATGTGACATTTGACCATGAAACCAACTCCAAACTCACTAAATTCAACATGCATGCAACAACTAGGCTTCAATTCAACATATATGGACAATTTCATAACTTAGCTCTACAATGAAGCATGAGTCATGCAAGAATTTGCTCAAACACAATATTAAGAAGGCAAGATCCTTACCTAAGTCTCAATTACAAGGTTTATGAGTTCAATTAGCAACTACCCTTCAATTTCTCAAGCAATTCTCCAAGGTTTTCAACAAGAATAATTCTCTCTCTCTCTAACCTCTTCTTTGGTCGGTTGGAAGGAGAAGAAAAGGCTGAGCAATGTTTGATCAAGTGTGTGTAGGCTCAAGTGATAATAATAAACAATGGTCCACTCAAGGTGGCAATTTGGTAATTAAGTCAATCTAGGCAATTAATTCGTTTAAATCTAATTTAATCATTCCTAATCGAGTTTTAGATAAATATACCATAAAATCAGAAATATTCTACTGATTCTAAAACATCAAACGGTTTCTAAATCGGCCGCCGATAAGGCCTTCAATTAACAGTTTAAACATACGAATTCAAACAGATAGTCATTCAAGCAAACATATACAATATGCAATATAACAGACAAACTTATTCAATTTCAGTTTCGATTTCAATCGGTCCATTCAAGATTTATTATCGGTCATTATCGATTCAGTTTAGCAAGAATCGTGAGATAATTGATGGTTTAACTCGAATCAAGACGAGGTTGTTACAATCGAATCAAGCATCGAAATGATATCACATCGAATCGACATCACATTTTAAATTGAACTGCTTCATCGAATCGACATCGTGTCTTGAATGAACGTATGTCTTATATTAATCGCATGGCATCTCGGCACCTACTGCATCATCGTTATCGCGACAGAGGGACCTTTGTCGATTCAAATTTGGAACTACTATCACATCGTTATGATGGCCATTCTCAGATTTCGATATGGAGCAAAGTGTCAGACGGAACTAAGTGCTAATCGTGAGCCACCTCTAAAATCTACTTTAACTAAGTGCTACAGCAGAGCCACCTCTAGAATCCGTCATGAGACACCTCTTGAATCCACAAGTACTATCTCGTTCTCTGAAATAGTATCTATTCTTTATTGTTATCTTGTCATCTTGATGGCCATCATTTACCGTTTGGTTTGTTAAGACCCGGTCTTTTAAGACCTATTGTTTACTGTACTGTTATGCCAATGGATGTACCACATATCATTGTTTTAATCAATGATCATATGACTCAAATATGAGCCACAAACCGAATGACGATAAACCGATCGAAATGACTGCTTAATCTTTGAAGGACATTTATTCTTAACCTCTTTACGCATTATGTTATTCACTGGGCTTTAGCTCACTACTCATAGATATATGTAGGTATACAGGCACCAGACCGCAGCTAGGAGCGTCAGGCAAGCTTTAATTTTGTCAAGCCAACCACCGTGCCTCACTGCGAGGTTCCGAGCCTATCAAGTTATGGCTTATGGACTTAGGGGTGTTTTATTTCCGCTTTGTCTCAGAATCGCTTTTGTTTATCAGATAGACCGATAGCACCGCATCTTGTCTTGTTTAATAGGATTAAGTCCCAGTTTTGACTGATTGTATATCTTGTGCATACTATTCTGTACTGAAAGTATAAAGGTATGAAAAATCTTTTTGCATACAGACTGTCAGCTCATTGGACATTGTTTAGTTACTGTATTGGCTTCCGCCATGCCTCATACTCAGTATCAGTATTCTTGTCCAAGAGGCCTTTGGTAGTCTCGAATTATCGCCTAAGCATGCTAAAACCATAGGGGCGGGTTTGGGTCGTGACACTATCCGTCCGCTAGATTGGCGGATTGGAGAAAATCAATCCGCAACCGTCAACTCGTCATCACATATTTGTTCAAAATGCAGCAGATTGGTTCAATTCGGTCGGTTTTGGTGGATTAGTATATCCGCTGCTCACCCCTAATCTGTAATATCGTATAAAAATTAATAAAATGAAATAATAAGGATACTAGTAAATAAAAATACTTCTTGTTGGTGATAATTACAAATAAAATACCATAAAATACAAATAATAAAAATTACAATAACTATTGTAACGGCTAAGGCACGGGAAATTCGCTCTCTTTAAGGAGATTCAAGCCCTCTGTGGTTAGGCAAAGCCTTACACCGGTGTAGCAGAAAAAACCTTGACTTGTCCCCCCCATGATACAACAGTTCGACTAAGTTGTATAGTTAACCAATACTGCACAATTGGTTGAACCCAAAGTTTTATCACATACACCCTTTTTTATTTACCTAATAATCTCACACAAAATATAATAAAGCAACCAAAACTTCTTCACTCCACCAAGATAAGAAGATAGCTCAATATATAAAAGTGAAAACTTGTTAGGCAAGTGTTCTTGGTGGAGAAGTTTTCTGGAGACTTGACTAAGACTTGGCGAAGACTTGAATGGATAAGAATAGGATGGAGACTTGACTTGGCAAAGAAAATGAAAACTTGGAGAGAAAGAAAAGAAAAACCAACCTATAACACATTATAATATTAAAATACCTGCTAACATTTCCCCACCTATTTTAATATTATAGGTAACAAAAACTGAGATTATTAGGCAAATAAGGATATTATGCATCATGGTAGGTGTGCTCTGCATTGAACCTCTATTAGTGAAACAATAATATCTACTCGAAAGCCAATAGTATGCTCAGCATCAAACTATGACTGTTTAAGAGAAATAAATAATTATTGCACACACATAATATTCCAAGTGTTCACATAAGCTTCAAAAGCTAGCACATTACGGCCTTGTGCGATCCCAGGATTCATGAGTGTGTTTGAGAATTAGCCCAAATCTCATAGGTAGCAGCCCCACTACCACACTTACATAGGTGAATTCTGTCAAAGGTGCTCCTGTAACTATGACACCCCACTCAATAAGAGCTACAGAAATTCATTAAGAGTTTTTTAATAACTCAACCACTACAATGTTACAGGATAAATGCACTTACATCATAGGAATGAGTAAAAAGTAATTTAGTGCATTTCTTACGGCTATCATATGATCGTTTTTCTCATTGAACCTAGTTACAGGATCTCTGGTCCCTGGATTGAGTATCCTCATACATGGCTCCTGCTATATTCAACGAGCTTCAACCTCATCCCCCTCGATGTATTCTAGACTCTATCTCTTGCTAAGGCCTTAGTTAATGGATCTGCAAGATTATCACCAGATTTAATATAATCCACATTTATGATGTCATTATTCATATAAGATCTCACAATACTGTGTTTTTTTTTGATAGGTCTAGATTTACCGTTATAATAACGGTTATTAACTCGACCAATTGCTGTGGTGCTATCACAATGAATCAATATAGGTGGAATCGATTTTTCCTAACAAGAGATTTCATTTAACAAATCTCTTAACCAGTTTGATTCTTCACTGGCTGTAGCTAAAGTAATAAGCTCAGCTTCCATTGTTGAATTAGCAATAATGGTTTGTTTTTTTGATTTCCAACTTATAGCATCACCTCCCAATGTAAAAAAATAACCAGTGGTTAATAATGAATCACCTGACAAGGTATTCCAATCGGCATCACTGTAACCTTCAAGTACTGCAGGATACTTATTATAAAACAAGCCATATTTTATGGTACCAAATAAATATTTCATAATACGCTCAATGGCTAGCCAGTGATCACTGCCAGGCTTGCTAGTAAACCTGCTAAGTACTCCAACTGCATAGGCAATGTCAGGTCTAGTACAATCAGTCGCATAACGCAAGCTACCAATCATATTAGTATATTCCTTTTGATTAATTACATCCTCATCATTTTCAACAGGAAATAAACGCACATGAGGATCAAAAGGAGTAAGAACATGCTTGTAGTTATAAAAATTATATTTTCTCAAAATTTTCTCAACATAATACGACTGATCAAGAAATATACTATCACAGGTTTTGGTAATTTTCATTCCCAAAATATAATTAGCCTCACCAAGATCTTTCATATCAAAATGGCTACTAAGCATGTTTTTAGTTTCCACAATGATATGCAAATTAGAGCCAAATATAAGTAAATCATCCACATAGAGGCTAATAATGACATGTGAATTTTCTTCAAATTTATAGTAGATGCATTTATCACATTCATTCGTTTTATAGCCATTCTCAATCATGCATGAATCAAATTTCTTATGCCACTGTTTAGGGGCTTGTTTTAAGCCATATAGGGATTTAACTAACTTGCACACTTTGCTTTCTTGACCAGATTCCATAAAACCCTCAGGTTGATCCATATAGATTTCTTCACCCAGGTCTCCATTTAAAAAGGCTATTTTAACATTCATTTGATGAATTTTTAGATCATGAATTGCAGCCACTGCAATTAATAATCTAATGGATGTAACTCTAGTAACCGAAAAAAATGTATCAAAAAAGTCCAGATCTGCTTGTTATTTAAAACCTTTTACAACAAGTCTTACTTTATATTTATCAATAGTTCCATCCGGTTTAAGTTTTTTTTCTCAAAATCCATTTACAGCCAATAGTTTTATAACCTGGTGGTAAATCTACTAATACCCAAGTTTTATTGGATAATAATGATTTCATCTCATCATTTACAGTCTCGTTCCAAAAAACAAAGTCAAGAGATGTCAAAACTTCTGATAAAATTAATGGAGTTTCCTCCACATTAAAAACTTGATAATCAGGGCCAAAATCTTTTTCTAATTTGGCTCTTTTACTCCTTCTAGCTTTAAAAACTACAATATCTTGGTTTTGTAAAAGATGAGTAGAGGAACCGGTTTTAGATAAAATATTTTCTTGATAATTTTGACCCCCATCATTTTTAGATTTAAAAGGAAATTTTTCTTCATGAAAAATTGCATCACCTGATTTAAAAATTATTTTGTTTTCAATATAAAAAAATCTATAGGCTGTACTATTTGTTGCATATCCAAGAAAAGCACAAGTGACAGCTTTCACACATAATTTAGGTCTTTTAGGATCCACTAGTCTAACAAAAGTTAGACAACCCCAAACCCTCAAATATCTCAAATTTGACTTATGCTCTTTCCACAACTCAAAAGGTGTAACTTTTGTTTTTTTATGTGGCACTCTATTCATAACATAACATGCAGTTAAAATTGCTTCTCCCCACAAATTTGAAGGAGCACCTACTTCAATTAGCATAGCATTTGTTAAATCAGTTAAAGTTCTATTTTTCCTTTCTGCTACACCATTCGATACAGGTGAATATGGTGGAGTAGTTTCATGGATTATTCCTAAAGACTGAGCAAACGAGTTGAATCCAAAATATTCATACTCCCGGCCTCTATCACTTTTATACCTTTTAATCTTTTTACCGAATTGATTTTCAAGTTCAAGAAGGAATTCTTTAAATTTTTCAAAAGTATCACTTTTATTTTTCAACAAGTATACATAAGTGTATTTTGAAAATTATCAATAAAAGTGATAAAATACATATTTCCACCACGTATTAAAATTCTTTCAAATTCACATAAATCAGTGTGAATTAATTCTAACAATTCAGTATTTCTCACTATACTTTTATGAGGCCTTTTAGTTATTTTTGCTTGACTGCAAACTTTACATTTCTCAAACTTATTTGTTAGTCTGGGAATTAATCCTAAACTACTCATGACTCCCACATATCGGTTATTAATATGACACAAACGAGCATGCAAAAAATTCATAGAAGACAGCATGTAAACAAAAACATGTGCTTTCTTATTCTCAACATTTAATTTAAATATTCTATCACAGGCATACCTTTTTCCCACAAATATGCCTTTTTTAGTGATTACATATTGGTCAGATTCAATAGTCTGCTTGAAACCAGCTTTGTTAAGAAAATAACTTGACATCAAATTTTTCCTCATGGACGGTGTATACAACACATCTTTTAAAACAAGCACACGTCCAAAGGTAAAATTCAGCTCAACATCTCCACACCCGAGCACCTTGATTAAACTTGAGTCACCAAGCATAACAGTCCTCTTCTCATTAAAAGGAGTGAAATATTTGAACCAATCTTTATCATAGCAGACATGCCTATTGGCACCAGAGTCTGCCCACCATCCTTCCACAGATTGAACCATAAAAATATATGTGATCATAGCCACAAATGGTTCCTCGGTAACATTAGCCTGTGGTCGAGACTGTTGTTTTTGAAATTTGCAAGTTCGAGCAATATGCCCACTTTTGCCACACACAAAACATGTCATGTTTGTCAAATCTTGTGAAGGGGGTTCTTGGTTCCATTTCTTTTACCTCGGGTAATTTTTATTTTGTGGCCTTCCAGTATTTTTTCAGATTTTCTTAACTGGCTTCAAATGACTATTTTTATGAAATCGACCTTTAGGTAAAGTATTTCCAGAAATTAAATTTACCTTTGTAGTGGAATGCTCTTGTGTCATAAGCGCATCTTGTCCTCGCGCTTCCTCCTCCACCCGAATCCGTGTGATTAGAGTCTCCAAGGACGTCTCTATTTGCTTGTGACGCATTGACTTCTAGAACTCCCTCCAAGACGATGGTAGTTTGTCAACAATACCTGCTACAACAAGATTGTTTCCAATTTTGATGCCTTCAGATCTAACTTCAGCTATTAACATCTGAAAATCTTGAACTTGCACCACCACTGATTTTCCATTTATCATTTGATAGTGGAAAAAACAGCTTGCAGCATATTTTTTAGCTCCTGCCTCTTCAATGTCATATTTATTCTGTAAGGCTTTCCAAATTTTCTTGGCAATGGTGTAAGTGGTATCATAATAGTCATAAAATTGATCTGAAAGACAATTCAAAAGATAATATCGACATTTATACTCATCTGTATTGTATTTCTCGATTTTTTTAAGATGAGCGGCATACTCCTCGTCGGTCATCTTTTCAGTGGGGACTTTGTTTGGATTTTTCTCGGTCAGGATATAGGCCACCTTGAGGAGACTGAGGTAGAAAAGCACCTTACCTTTCCATCTCTTGAAATGGGCTCCTTTGAACCGGAACGGCTTGTTGAGATCGCCGGTATTCTCGTTGGGCTTCTCCAGTACTGGCTTCTCCAGTACTGGCTTCATGAATTTTTGCTATTTGAATCTCCTTAAAATTGTTGGTGATAATTATAAATAAAACACCAGAAAATACAAATAATAAAAATTACAATAATTATTGTAAGGGCTGAGGTGCGGGAAATTCGCTCTCTTTAAGGAGATTCAAGCCCTCTACGGTTAGGCAAAGCCTTACACCGGTGCAGCAGGAAAAACCTTCACTTGTCTCCCCCCAGGATACAACAGTTGTAACAACCCTTGTACCGATTACTGAATAACCACTGAATTAAATACTGATTACTGCTAAACTGAACTGATAATGACTGATAAGTGAACTGGATGAACTACTGAATAGACTGGTTGAAACTGGAACTGAAATTGAATAAGTTTGTCTGTTATATCGCATATTGTATCTGTTTTCTTGAATGACTATCTGTTTGAATTCGTATGTTTAAACTGTTAATTGAAGGCCTTATCGGCGGCCGATTTAGAAACCGTTTGATGTTTTAGAATCGGTAGAATATTTATGATTTTATGGTATATTTATCTGAAAATCGATTAGGAATGATTAAATTAGATTTAAACGAATTAATTGTCAACTTTGGCTTAATTACGGAATTGCCACTTAGTGGCCACTACATCACACACACTTAGAGACTTGTTTACACTTAGATGCAACAATTTGATCAGCCTATTCTCTTAGTCCCAACCGACCAAACAAGTGAGAAAGGAGAGGGAGTGAGAGGTAAGAGAGATTTGAGCTCATATTGGTGAATTAGCTTGGAGTGCTTGGAATTAAAGTGTAACTTGGCTAAATTGAGCTTGCTAGACTTGAAATCAACACTCTAGGTAAGGAACCCATTGTCTTCTTGTCATCTTGGAGCTTCATTTTGCATGATTCTTGCTCAATTGTAGAATTAAACCATGTTTGAGTCCATAGAGGTTGATTCATGCTAGAATTCATGCATGCATGTTGAATTTGTGGACTTTTGAAGTTGAATTCTTGGAGAATCATACATGCATGTCCATGTTTATATTATAGTCCATGTTTTCACTTCATTTTCCAACTATTGAGCTCATTAGAGCAAGATTTGAAGATTGATTTTGGATTAAAACTCATGCATTGCATGTTTGAAATTGTTCTTGAAATTGGGTTTGAAAAATGGTTTTAATTGACTCACCTTTGGGGCTTGAATTCATAAATTGGCTTTTGAAACTTGTTACATATTGTTTTGGGATGTATTCTCCAGAATTTGAGCCCAAGAGGTCGAGAATTGAGTTGAGAATGCTTGGATTGAGCTAGAAAGGCAACTGAAATTCCAGATTGGCTTCTTCCTTCAGCGAAGGATTCTCGCTCAGCGACCAATGTTTTCCAAGCCACGCCGGCGAAGGATTGGTGGCTCGGCGTAAAATCGAACATCCAAAGATTACTTTTCTTTGTTTCATCGCTTGAAGCGAAGGAAGGCTCGCTCGGCGAGCATCGGCGTAAAAATTGAGCATCCAAGATTACTTTATCTGTTTCATCGATCGCTCGGCGAAGGATTGTTCGCCGGCGAAGCCTTTGTTTTGCAACCTCGCCGGCGAAGGAAGGCTTTCGCTTCGGCGAGACCCCTGTTTTCAGCAACTTTTGAAAAATGCCTTCCAACTGTATTTTTACATCCTCATCGCATCCTAGGCATTCTTAGGCCTAGTTTAAGACATCTTAATGAGGATTTAGGCATAGAACCACACCGAGGAATTAGGGATTTAATTATCATCCTTTCCGATTGTGATTTTAGTGTGTGTTCTATTTGTTAACTGTTTAGGGTTGGCTCCCGGGGACGCGCTCTAGCTGCTATAGCCCAATCTCTGTGAGTAACAGATTGTGTAAAGATATGTTCAAATGGTTATATTTTGAATCTTGAATGAACTATTAATTGAACGATATTGTTTATTGAATGAATGTATGTCTGCATTTTAATCAGACATTGTGGCATCCTTAGCACCCATTGTTATTGGTATTCTGAGCTCGCTTGGTTTCCTTGTGGAACCATACTGCTTTGATGGCCATCATTATTGTTGGGTTCATAAGGCTGGTCCTTTTGGACCTACTGTTATAGGCTAATGGATGTACCACATATGGTGATTGATTGAAATCTTGATTGGTGAAATCTTGAAGATTGAAATACTGTATAATGAATTGATTTCATTACTGTGAGGGACATTTATTCATAACCTCTTTACACGTTATGTTATTCACTGGGCTTTAGCTCACTGTTTATATATATATATGTAGGTTCTCAGCAACCAGATCGGAGCTAGGAGCGTGGGATTGATCCCCAGTTTTGTCAAGCCAGCCTATGTGCCTCATCATGAGGTTAGAGTTGCCATGTTATGGCTTGGGGTGTTTTTGTGTCCCCATCGGTCTCTCTACTGTATTGTACTTTTGTATAGACCGTATCGTTTCTCAGTCTTGTTGTCTAGGGACTTGATCCTGTCTTGTTGTGTGTACCAATGTATAGACTGTATATGGATTGTACCGTTTTGAACTGTATGAATGCATAAAAAATGTTTTTGACATTCAGATTTTCACAGCTCATTGGACACTAGTTATTTATCAGATTGGCTTCCGCCAGTACGTACTGCTTTGTGATCAGACATTTCAGAGGCCTTTGGTAATCTCGGATTCTTGGCGATTCTGATGCTAAACCCATAGGGCCGGGTTTGGGTCGTGACAACAGCCCAACTAAGTTGTATGGTTAACCAATACTGCACAATTGGTTGAACCTAAAACTTTATCACATACACCCTTTTTTATTTGCTTGATAATCTCACACAAGACATAACAAAGCAACCAAAACTTCTTCACTCTACCAAGATAAGAAGATAGCTCAATATATAAAAGTGAAAACTTGTTAGGCAAGTGTTCTTGGTGGAGAAGTTTTCTGGAGACTTGACTAAGACTTGAATGAATAAGAATAGGATGGAGACTTGATGGATAAGAATAGGATGGAGACTTGACTTGGCAAAGAATATGAAAACTTGGAGGGAAAGAAAAGAAAAACTAACCTATAACACATTATAATATTAAAATACCTGCTAACACTTCTTACAGGCTCTAGTTTACTAACAGGTACATTTTAAAGATTTGGTTTCGGGTAATAGGAATCTTAAAAGAGAATAAGCGATTCTGATTTTTTTTATTATATTTTGTTTTAATATTTGGAATGAACTGAAATAAATGAATGATTTACATAAATTACATTCTGAAATTAAGTAAGAATTTCATTCTTCTATTTCTTCTCTCACATTCCTGAAAGAATGTTAATCATTTAAGAATAAAAGAAACAAAACTTGTATTAATAATATAATGGATGTTTTTATTTTTACTAAATTAATTTTTAAAATTAAAAAAAAAAATTTGGAAAACTCAATCCGTAGAGGCTTGTTCCAAATTCATCCTCTAAAAAAAGCCTGTGCAATAGTCCAATCTAAAAATAAAAAAACAAAAAAGAAACCTGGTTCAATTGTGGAGAGCCACATTACCCCCAAGCTGGCAAATTGAGAAAGGATAACAAAAATGCTTTAGACCACTAATTAGTGTGCCACATGTGTTTTGTGTCTTGGATTTTGTTTTTTTTTTTTTTTGTTTTTTTCAATTGCCACCTCACTAGTAATAGAGTTAGTGATGATAAATTAGTGGTATGTAGCATTGCTCAAAGGATAAAGATAGATGTGATAACTTTTATAAACTATCCTTTGCAATGTCACACAGTCATAGGGATTGAAACATGTTGTAAT
Organism: Camellia lanceoleosa; assembly: GCA_025200525.1. Taxonomy (NCBI): domain Eukaryota; kingdom Viridiplantae; phylum Streptophyta; class Magnoliopsida; order Ericales; family Theaceae; genus Camellia; species Camellia lanceoleosa. The sequence continues at coordinate 14,705,356 of CM045761.1, forward strand.
GTACTCAGGGCTATTCACCCCAAAAAAAAAGGAAAATGAGTGAGAGCACTAATTAGTGTTACTACTAATGATGTGACAGTAGACCTCACCATGAATGATTTGATGTTTTGACCTTGGTGTTGTATTTTTTTTCTTTTTTTATTAAGTGCCATGTCATTAGTGATCTTTTTAGAGCTCCAAAATTAGTGGTCTCTATCATTGTTGCCAAAAAAATGTACTCAAGGTTATAAAGGAGTTGAGTCGAGCTGAATTTTTGAATATTCAAACTCATTTATTAGAATTAATCGAGCTCGAGTTAAGTTCTAAGTTAAATTTCAAAAATCGACTTCGAGTTCGGTTCGTCAAATATTTATTGAACTCAAACGAGCTCGATTACATAAACAAGCTGAGTTCAAGATTGAAAAAAAAATTAAATTTAAATTAATTTACTTTTTAAGATAAAAAAATACAAAATTATAAGTAAAATATATAATATACTTATATTAATAATAAATTTTATCAATCAAATATATAAATTTACACCAACACCAAATATAAATAAAAAATAAAATGAATTATTAAATATTTATTTAATATATTATTAAAAAATTATATTAATTTATTTATTTTTATATTTACGAGCCTTATTGAGTCAAACTTAGGACTCCTCGAGCTCAACTCAATTAATAAACAAGCTTAAAAATCAAACTTGAACTCGTTCAGTCGAGTTCAAAATATAATCACCATCTCTTTCATAAACAACTCGATTCATTTATAACCCTAATTGTGCTTGGGTTCAGTGGTGACAATTTTCTCACCACCACCCCTAAATCCCTCAATCTTGCGCCTTGTCTCGCTCGGGTTTTCTCGACCTTGTTGAGACAGTGGAGCGAATTTTCTTGATCTTATTGAGAAAGTGGTGTGAATGAATTTTATTTTCCTGTATTGTTCCATTTCGCCCTTGTCCCTATTTTATTTATTATATATATATATTGTTAGTATATTATATGTAATGTATTGTTAGTGATCTAGATAGTGGATGTAGTTAGTGATCTAGATAGTGGATGTAGTGGATATATATAACATGTAAGGATATAGATAGTGGCTCTTAGTGGCACAAATAGTAGCTCTTGTTCTCTCATATATAAGGAGTGTAATATGGTCTTCATAAATATATATATTGAATCGATCAATATTATCAATACATAAATTTCCTACATGATATCAGAGCGGGTTTAGAACCTATTATTTTTGCTTCACCGGCAGGCGGTACCCTCGCCTTGGCCGCCCGCCGAACCTCTACTCCGCTGCCACAACGCTATACACCAATTCTGCTTCTTCGTTTTCCATCTTTCTCTGCATTTGCTTTGGCTGCATGCTCGGCTTCTTCTGCTTGCTTGAAGGCGGCAGCTTTTGCTTCCAGGGGGATTTGCCTCAGCAATTGTTTTGCAGCATCAAGTTCAGTAATTGCAGTCATGTATTGTTCTCTTTTATTTTCCAAGTCCTGTTTCCGGACACCATTAGCTACCGCAGGACTAGCACCATTTGCTTCTTCAAGTTGCTTCACCTAAGCGGCTTGTGTTGCTCTTAGGCGTACTTCTGGTTTGTGCTCATCTGCAAGATCAAACATCCTCCAAAAGTTCTTCTCTGGCTTCGAGACCACAGATCGAGGTTGGTAACCGTGGTTTTCAATCAACAGTTCTCCACCTTGTATGCGTAACCGGTCAAGAAGGTTGCCTTCTCCTAGATCATTCTCAAGCGGTGCTCCTTCGTTGGATATGACATCAATGAGCATGCTTGGTCATGGTTCTCCTCTTTGATGCCGCCCACTTCAACACCACCTATGACTCCTTCAGAGCTTCTTCTCTATGGGTGGGTCGATGTCTATGTGGCGGACCAAAGACAACATCGTGGCTCTCCCACAATGCAGCCTTCGGTAGCAAGTTGAAATCTTCGTGGAGTGCTAGAGACATGGATTTAGATGAATTACTTGGGCTTGAAAGTCATCGTCGCAAAGACGAACATTGATGGATGAGATGTCAAGTCTCTTCTCCCAACCAATTGGAATGGTAACTTGGCTATCTGCATAGCTTTTTGCGGCCTTCGCTTTTGATCGAAGTGGGGATTTCAATAGGCTCGGAGGTGTGAAACCTACTAACCTTGATGATGTTTTGGATCTATTGATCTTGCAATTTTGCCTCGCCCAGTGGACTTTCTCTAGATGCCTCAGATCCCAAGTGCGCCTAACCTGGAATGCAGATGCGCCAGAACATGAACCAGCAGCTCTGCTCGACCTATTCTACAAGCCTTTCATCCTCACCAGCCCGTGGATCGTCGTCATCAATGGGGATTGACCCATCTGGGGCTTCAGCAGCTGCAGCGGTTCTGAGATTCTCCCCTCTTGGGTGGAGCAGCTGTACATGGTTCAAGGGAATGAATCGGGTCACACTTCCACTTTCATTATTCCCTCCACATGCACTCTCTTTTTAAAAATAATTGTCCACCACCTTTTACTCACTCTTTTCTTTTATTTAAATTAAACATAACCAATTTGGTCTGTCCACTTTCCTCCACCAGCACACATGCTTTCCATTAATACATTATTATTATTATTATTATTATTATTATTATTATTTTTATTATTACAAAAAAAAAAAAAAAAACCATGTAAACCACTCTCCACCTTTCGTTTTGATTTCAAATATATTCTTCTTATTTCTTTATTTATTTTTCTTTCACATTATTTTTAATCTTTTTCAAATCAAATTCATACCATCCACATTTGCACAACAAACTCATTTTATTCATGTCGGGGATCAAACCCGATCACCATTTTACAAAAAAAAAAAAAACAAACAAACAAAACAAAACAAAACAAACAAACAAACACAAACAACCGGCTTTATTTTTTCGCCTCTTCAGCTGTTCTCTTCTTTTTGCCTTTGTCTTGGGCGTCCCTTGCCGGTGCTGCCTCCGTGTTTCCCACGCCACCAAGCACATTCACTTCCCGTTGCTCCTCAACCGTCACATATGGCGGCCCTCCAAATCTGAGCATCACGGTGGCCTTCCGCTTCAGTTCCTTATTTTCTACCTTCAGCCCACATATCTCTGCTCGGGCATCCTTATACATGCCCTGGAGCAGAGCCAGTTGGGCGTTTAACTGCTACACCTCATTTGTCCTACTCTGAAGCCGGTGTGACAGGTTTGAGACCGCAGTCATGGTCTCAACACATGACTTCAATGTGTAATAATTCGCCTCAATATCCGATTGTGCAGCCATTCTTTGCTCCACAGACAGCATCGGAAAGTTCAAAGGCGCAAAACCAGGGGCGTTTGGTCCAGGGGCGCTTGGTTACGGTTCAAGGGCACCTGCCCCGGCCATCTCTCTTGTGGACTCGTTGAGGTCGGGAAAGAGAGTGAGCAGCCCTCGGGAAGAAGAGGCTATGTTCTGGGTAGCGGAACGGGAAGAAGAAGCCATTTTCTGGGCAACAGAATGTTACAGAATAGCTCTCTCAGAGAACGAAGAGTCTTTTTTCAGAAGTTTTTCCGTTGGTTTGTTCTGCATCAGCGGTAGCCTCGCCTTGGTTTAAATAGGCAAGGCAAACCCGCGCCTCATGCGCCTCTCGGCGCCGGACGACAAATCGGCGCGCCTTTTGATGGCTGTCGGGCACACCTTTTGATGGCATGCCTTTTGATGGCACGCCTTTTGATGACACGCCTTTTGATAAGATTGGGCACGCCTTTTGAAGGTCCGACAAGACTCGGTAAACTGTCCCGACTTTGATTCCAGTTAGCTCCTATATGGGTCCGACAAGACTCAGAATCGTCCGACTTTGATTCCGGTTAGCTGCTATATGGGTCCGACAAGACTCTGTAAACTGTCCCGACATTGATTCCGGTTAGCTCCTATATGGGTCCGACAAGACTCTGTAAACTGTCCCGACATTGATTCCGGTTAGCTCTTATATGGGTCCGACAAGACTCGGTAAACTGTCCCGACATTGATTCTGGTTAGCTCCTATATGGGTCCGATAAGACTCGGTAAACTATTCCGACATTGATTTCGGTTCTCAGCTACAACGGTTCGACATAGCCGTATAGTGTCTTTTACAACGGTCCGACATGACCGCGTAAACTGTTTTCTACAACGGTCCGACATGACCCCATAAACTATCTTCTACAACAGTCCGACATGACCCATAAACTGTCTTCTACCTTGGTCTGCCATAACCATACGGTCTTCTACAACGGTCTGACACGACCATACAGTGTCTTCTATCCACTTTTATTTTATTTGTCAGATTATTTTTTCCTGTTTTGTTACTCTCTCCAAACTCAAGTTGGCTAGTCTCTATCCTCCTTGAGTTTGAGGGGGGCTGTTAGTATATTATATGTAATGTATTGTTAATGATCTAGATAGTGGATGTAGTTAGTGATCTAGTGGATGTAGTGGATGTATATAATATGTAAGGATATAGATAGTGGCTCTTAGTGGTGATAGTGGCTCTTAGTGGCATAAATAGTAGCTCTTGTTCTGTCCTATATAAAGAGTGTAATATGGTCTTCATAAATATATATTGAATCAATCAATATTATCAATACATAAATTTCCTACATATATATATATGGATATAAAATATATATAATTTAATTTTTAAAAATTAATAAGAAAAAATATTAAAATGTAACATTTAACATTCATTTATTCATCATTTTTAAACATCTTTTTAATTATCATTAATTATAAATCATTATTCGTAATTTTTATTAATTTTTAAATTATAAAATTAATTCGTTCATGTCTTGTCTCTACTATCTATCCGATTTGTTCAGTCCTCAATATAAAACGAAACGGAGGCAGAGGCAGGAGATGACAAATCCATCCTGTTGTCATCCCTATATCCAAGGATGGAACCAAAATTTCATCACTGGAGAGGTCAAAAGACAAATAAAAAATTTCACCATATACATATGCACGCATATATATACAATATGATATATAAATTATGTATATACACATAAAAATACAAATATCATAGAAGTAATTTCTAATAGGATGGAATTTTTTTTTGGTGCAAAATGAAAAGAAAGTGCAATATAGGAGAAAAATAATATATGTATTTTTTTTATACTGGAGGCCATTTTATATATAAAATGAGATATATTTTTAAAATATTATAACAAATCATATTTTTCACAAAAACAAGGAGGCCATGGCTCCCCTAGCCTTTTCCTAGTTCTGCCCGTCTGTATCGATTGTAAAAAGTATAGACTTAAGATCTTGTGATTTGAGTAGAAGATAGTAAATGCAATAGGAGCACCTGATTCTAGAGAATTATATACCCTATACACTAAAGTGGGGGAACAATAGGCCACCACTCCATTGGTGGGACTCAAGTCACGAATGCATCAACAACAATGCCACCTTTTGTCCTTTCTCTATTCTACCCTTTCTTTCTTGGATCTTTTAACCCTTTTTCTGTTGTTTTTGTTGTCCAGAAATTATAGAAAATTGAAACTGTAGGATGAGAAATTATAAAAGAAAGAATCTTATAATAATAATTTCGAGTTTCTTGTTAGAAATTTTTTCTCTTGCAGTTTCTGATAGGCCTTGTGGTCACATTGTCAAGTTCCAAAGATAAAAGACAATGCTGTGGTTTTAGATTCATGATTGCTTATTTTATCTCCTCTTACAAAATTCACAGATGCTATAACCCACATAGATAATTGCGAACTCAGATATGAGCAAGCAGTAAACTTGAACATCTCGAGTTCAATCCTCATTAGTGTCTTTCGAGCTTAACTAATTCTTATAATTTGCAGATGATTAAAGACATGTGCAATTGAAGAGAGATTTGTTAAGCTCTTTAAATGAGAAGTTTCTTGTGCTTCCTATTACAAGATGAGCATTTCTAGACTGAAATGAGAATTCTTCATAGTGTGATTAAATCAAGTAACAATTCAATGATTTCAAAAGGAAAATTATCTAAGGGAAACCTAGTAAGTATGGAGGAGGAAACATTTTAATGCTATATATGATCAATCAATGATAAACATTATATAGTTGTTATACAACAGTATATAATCATCTCTTTAATGATCACTTAATGGTACAGATATATTGGCATGCTTTTCCTGATTTGCCCGGCATAAAAAATAAAAATAAAAATATTGGCACTATGTCTAAAAACACAGAGAGAGAGAGAGAGAGAGGTTGAATAAGCTTGAATCCAAGTCTAACCCAAAAGAATGGCTGATACTGCGATCAGAAATACCAACAACCTCTTCCGTGGAAATTTCTCCACTTCGAAGCGTTGAAACAGGTAGAAACACCTCTCCTTGCAGTTTCCAAGAAACGAATAAAAGGGTAACCATATAATGATTTGGCTCAAGCATGTGTTACAACAACCTTGGCTCTAAAAAGGTCTAACAGCAAGTTCTTCACTTGAGGATAAGGAGTTTCATTTGCTCCTCTTCTTAGCTTCGCTATACAAAATGACTCCAATGACAGTAAGCATGTAGCCCAGCATCCCTGTTGCTGAGACGGGATTCTTAAATATTAGAATGGAGACAACCACAGCAACAGCACCTTTTGCATTTCCCAGGACCTGGAAACATCGACAAATTTCAATCGTTTTGAAGTACACAAGTTCAGAGGAGTTGTTAGCAGGTAAATTGTCAACAAGGATATACACATAAATGGGAAAAAAATAGACAAAATCAAAATGGAACTATCTGCATAACTTCGTCACATAACACATGCCTTCAATAGCATTTCTTCATGTAAGAATAGGTCAACAAGAAATATTAGCGCGCACTTGGAATTGCCAATGTGAAGTTGCTTTTGATCAGTTTTCCTGGTAACTCTAATTCATCTTCTACTTTTTTGTCAAGATGAAATTATTATTTATTTCTACAAAACCAACTACATCACCCAACCTCAAGTATTACCCTGGACGCAAGTATCATCCATGATCACCCAGCTACTTGCCTACCTTAAGTTTCTTGAGCTTCCTACTATCCATTATTCATGCTTTAATGACAGAGATACTTCTTGCTATGGACGATTGGTGTGTCCCCCCCATGTCCAGTGTTGTCACGATATATGTGCTTCTTTGACTTGAGGAGGAAATAAACTTTAGGGTAAAAATAGCCAGAGAGGCCCCATATGGTTTTGACCACTGTACACTTAGCCTCCCTACCATTATTAATTCTGTCAAAATTGACAGAATTTGTGCAATACAAGCTGACTTTGAGAATTGAAAGTCAAATTCTATAGTAAACGGACAAATTTTCTCTTTTTCATCTTCTTCCCATTTCAAAACCCTAACCCCAATACACCCACCACCCCATCACCACCACCACCTCCCCATCCATCCCTCCACCTTCACCTCCTTCCTTTCCATCTTTTTTTTTTCATCTCCTTCCCGCTTCTGGTAGAACTTGAAGGACCCAATTTAACAAATCACTGAAGACGAGTTTGATAAAAGTTATCTGGACAAGGCAATGTTGAAAAGTTGGATGTGAGCAATTATTCAAGTAGCATCCATCCTCAAAAGTGAAAGGAGTTGAAGAAAGTTTCTTTATTTATTTTTTCAAATGATAAAGAAAAGGTCCTCTGTTCTTCATAAATATCACTAAAATTACTGCATGACGGATACATACAAACAAACTAAAACAAGATAGAAGCTGTGCTAGAACAAAGGGACATACCTGGAGAGTCAAAGCGCTGGTGTGTTTAGTGACCAAGAAATTGGTCAAGTTCACAAAATATGCCAAGGCAGAATTGAAGAGTAGATACCAGATTATTTTGATATCATTTCTGGCAAGAGCTATTGTGATCCCAACCACATTTTCCTCCATAAACAGTGTCGCAGGAAGTAAGAATAAAACAGCTATTGGTGCCATGTACAGCAGAAGGTTCATAGAATTCAATTTTTCCCTGAAAAATATATTATAATAATGTTCAGTCCGGGTTTTGAGCAAGGAAAGTAGATACATAAATGTGTAACCAAAATGATGGCCTCTACATCTATACAATTTTGTTACAATGAAAAATAATGAACACGAGTAGTTAATTACCCTTCTGCGGACAGCAAAATCCCTTGAACCACTGACTTTAATGCCCTTGCAGCTGTAGCACCAAGACACATTATAAACCCAAATAGATGGAAGCTTGGTTCACCCTGCAGTCACATGACAAAGAGATAAATAAGACTACTTTCTAGTGTTTCCTCTCAAAATGGCTAGGAACCACTAGTGACATTTACGCATATCATCCCAACCAAAGGAAGAGAAAAGGAAAAAAAAGAACTGAATATTGTGTTCCACTCCAAACCAGCTTATGCAATATGATTCTATGAACTGAAATCTTGTTACTGGCATAAGATAGAAATGACCAAACCATCCTAAAACTGTTCACTTTTTCTTATTTAAGGCCAGGTTTAGCTGAATGTGTGCACAATTAGAGCCAGTGCACAGCCCCACTCTACATCTAAACATTCTCATCTTCACTGTGCATACCATATGAATTCTTAGTCATTAGATAAACAAAACTTTCTCTCTCATGACAAAAGAAACATAAAATAAGGGTTTACCACTTGCCTCAAAAAAAGGATCTGATACTTATTTTAAAATGGTCAATGAAATCCATGGACCTGTAGATCTACGTTAACAATTAGAGCCAAGACAAGAGAGTTTTGAATCATGATAGGGGCTTACCGCTTCCATTAGGGTCAACATTAGACTCTTATCCATTTGCTTTGGTTCTGAACTATGGAGCAAGGACACACTTCTAACTAAGTAGGAGTAATGCATTTGAAATAAACAATACATTTAGGAGACTCATAGACGCATGAGTGCCCAACACTTCCTAGACACAAGCACTCTTTGCAGATAAATTTTGGCTCTCAAGCATGTTTGTGATACTTTTCAGATGTTTTCTAAACTTTCTACCTATTCCCCTTTTTCCCATAAAAAATAAATTAACAGTAGTACACATAAGAAAGCCATGAGAAAATTTGACACAAATCTAAAACAATTTCTACAATTCTGCAGTGTTCCATTCCTCATATAAGATAGAGCGATTAACAAAAATACATATTTGAAGGATTTTAACTATAGTATGCACACAAAAGATTTAAGAACTATCGGTTTGAGATCTGTTTATTTTTAAAAACAAAATTGGAAAGAAATGTATCCTCTTAATTTACTAGTTCTGCAAACCCAAAGGGTTGGCTGAGTGGTAAAGACTTGAGTATAAGATCTAAAGTCTTGAGTTCGAGTCACCCCAAGGGGCCACTGGAATTTTGCCTGGTCATTAACATCAGGGCCCTAGCATTTAGTCAAGGTGTGCATAAGCTGACCCAAACACCCAGTTATCATAAAAAAAAATAAATAAATAAATAAAAGACAAAAAAAAAAAAAATTCTAGTTCTGCATACTCATCCCCCCACCTACAACCCAATATATATACTAAAAGTTCTCCAAATTGACTTAGTCAGGAAAGTAAAAAATTGAATGAATTCTGTAATTCAAAGAGATTTCAATCATGAATTGAATCCCCAATTACAAGAACCAAGCTCAAACAAGATCAAATTTCAATTGAATTCACACTAGGAATATAAAATAATAATAAAAATAGAAAATTTACCCCACTAGCAATGACAACCCCAGTAACCACAGGAATGAGAGTGACATAGGTGAGCCAAGCCTCCCTCTTGACCGTCATAATATAAGCAAACACCGCCGTGAAAAACGGCGTCGTAGCCCCAACCGCCTGATTGAACGACACAGGAAGGTAGCGTAGAGAAACATTCCCACTCACGACCGAAGTACAAAACACGAGACTCAGAGTGGCGATCTTGACGAACTGAACACGAGACCTAATCGTCTGCAGAGGCACTAATTTCATCCACACGATAGCAACGTAGCTGAACAATGAACAAGCAGTCATGTGACACATGGTGAGAAAGATCGGGTACTTGAATCCATAGTTGCTTAGCAAGTACTTGTTGAGAAGAAGAACCCCAATGTTCGATGCGTACCAGGCCGATACGAGCCCGATCGTGAACCACTGGCTCGAGCCCTTCATCGAAATTCGAGAAATTTATTTAAGAGTTTAGATCTGGAGAAATGTTGAGTTATAGTTTTTAGAGGTTTTGATGGATCTGAAGACAAGTCAAATTTAACACTTTGAAAGCTCTTTTGTATGAGAGAAAGCGCGAGAGAGAGGCAAAACTCGTTTTCAGGACTTAACGGTAAGGAAAAGTTGAGAGAGAGAGAGAAACACGGTGTCTGCAACTGTTTCGACGGTGGTGGGAAAGTACCTGTCGTGTGACAAATAGGGGGGGAGGGGGGGACTCACGCAAGTTGCATTTGGTTTATTGGATGGGGGCCACTTAAAAAATAATTTTTTTGTGTGGTCTACTTGATTTATAGTGTTGTTAGGTTAAGATTGACCGTTGGATTGGATTTTATGAAGTATTGGGTTTTTAAAAACGAAAATGTTTTGTTCCTAAATTTAAACTAATTTGATTAAAAAAATAAGTTTAAAATTAACTTTCTTTTAATGTTGGAAGAAAATATAAATTTTTTTTTTATAAATTAAACATAATTATATTGGGTTTTACTTTAAATCACACTTAAATTCTTTTCATGTTTATTGTATGAATAAAAAAATGATAATGTCGTATTATTTTATTAAAATATATATTTTTCCATATTTATCCTTCAACCCCGGTTGGTAGCTCGAAATTTGTGGGTCGAATTTGGCTCGACACCAAAACGACGTCGTTTTGGTGTCTGTTTTTTTTTTTTTTTTTTTCTTTTTCCTGTGTTTAATCAGAAACGAAGAAGAAGAGGGGAGAAGAAAAAGAAGAAGAAGAAGAGAAGGGAAGGGAGAATAAGAAGAAGAAGGGAAGAGAGAACTGGACAGGAGGGGGCATCAACTAGGGACGGAGGCGGCGAGGCGGCGTGAGGCATGAGGCAAGCTCACGGTGCTACTCTCTTCTCTCTCTCCCTCTCTTCTTCTTCTCCTTCTCCTCTCTTCTCTCCCTCTTCGAATTCGAGCCAAATTCGACTCACGAATTTCGAGCTACCACCTATTTTTCTTTATCTTTAAACTTATTAAAAGAGATGCAAGTGCACCTATGGAGGTGTTCATTAAAAATTAAAAAATGTGATTATAATTTATTTTAATTTAAAAATATGTACTAAACTGTTTGATACAATTTCTACTTACAACTTATAGCATAATCGGATGGGCTCACTTTTCTGTCTTTTCCTCCCACGATTTAAGGATTGGCGAAAAAAGTTAATTATCCAAAAACTAAGGGAAATGTGTTTTAAATTTTCTGATTATCAATCTTTTAACTTTTAATAAGTTGCACCAAATAAGGCCTATGTCAAAGTTACAAAAATTACTATATTTTCTTCAAATATAAAAAATAAAAGTCAAATGTATTTCCTAAAAAAAATTTAAAAAAAATTCTCATCATTTTAATATAATTTTTTTAAAAAAATTAAAAATTAAAAATAATTTTTTTAATATTTAGTTCCGTAAAACTAGTTTTAACTTTTATTTTAAAAAAAACAAAATTTGAAATGTCAACAAAACAAGGTCATTAGATATCTAAAAGGTTGCTGTCAAATAATTAAATGATTTTTAATCAAAAGAATTTTCTTATTAATTGTGAACACTCGCTACGGTGGCGCGTGCCGTGAACGTTCCGACATTGGACCAATATCAGACACGTGTTAAGAAACTTTCGTACGTGACTTCCAAATTGCCGGCACTTGTTGCATCGCTTTTTCGCCACGTGCGAGAAATAAGTTCATGTTTTTTTGATTAGCCTCCAACTGTAATTACAATCACTGATTTTCCCGGCTATTTTGTCCACCGACATCTTCAACAACATCATAATCATCCAAATTTATTAAACAATATATACTATATGTTAAAAAAAAATCAACTGTCCAATAATAAATTATTATGTAGAGGTAGTTAATTCTATTGTATAGATGTTGGGGTTATTGAATTATTAATTATATTTATTAATTAACTGTTTAATAGTAAATTATTATGTGGATGTATTTAAGAATAATATTATATGTATTAATTAGTATACCAATTGATGATATGATATAATTTAAGAGGTTTTTGAGATTTGCAATGTGATTAATGAGTTGGGTCAATAATAATATCATAATTAGTGTTAGTACACTAATTGGTGTATGTAACACTACCGTACAATTAATTCTATTATATAGGTGTTGAAGTTATTAAATTGTTGATCATATTTATGAGATTTTTTTTTAAGGTTCCTGATATTAAGATTTTATAGCACAAATGGCATTCAATATTTTCATAATATCTAAGGTCCCTCAACATTGATTTAGAGAAATTTCAATTTAGAGAAATTCTGAACTTCCTAAAGAATTTCCCTATGTTCAAACAAGAGAAAATTGAAATTTCTCTGAATTCAAATTAGAGAAATCCAAATAAAATTGAACAATACAAAGAAAATTAAATAAGGCAGAGAAAATTACCCAGAGAAAATTAAAATTTCTTTAAGTTCAAACCAGAGAAATCAAAAAAAAATTTGAACAATACAGAGAAAATTAAACAAGGCAAAGAAAATTACCTAGAGAAAATTGAAATTTCTCTAAGTTCAAATTAGAGAAATTCAGAAAACTGAACAATACAGAAAAAATTAAACAAGGTAGAGAAAATTACCCAAAGAAAATTGATTAGAACAAAATACAAACAAATCGGAGACCGTCAATCGCCATGCCACACACATTGAACCACATCTTGAGTTCTCGCTAATTTTCTAACTAAAACCCTCTCATCTCTCTCTCTCTTTCTCACGCATATGCACACACACACACACACATAGCTCAATTGCCATGACTGTTGAATGCTCAAAAACTAAAGGTATGTTCCCTTTCTCTCTCTCTCTCTCTTCTTCTTCTTCATATCTGATATGCAATGAAAATGATCAAAGTCGTCCAGATTGTGACTATCACAGGGAGAGAAAGAGAGAGAGAGAGAGAGAGAGGGGAGGTTAGGTTGATCTCAGATTTGAGGCGATGATGGAGATGCCGGTAGCAGTAGTGAAAAACGTTGGTGGTGGCTAAAGAAGAGAGAAGAGGAAGAGACGATGATGGAGACGGTGACGACGATCGCGATTTGAGGCAATGATGGTTATGGTGATTTGAGGCGATGATGAAGACGGCGGCGGCGGTGAGAAGCCGAAGATGAGAGGAGAGGAGGAGAGAGATAGATCTAGAGAATGAGAGAGAGAAAGATCTAGGGTTTTGAGCTAGTAGATAGAGATAAATCTGGTAGAGATCGACGGGAAGATGAAGGCAACCTCGTCGTTGAAATCGATGAGAGAGAGAGAGAGGGGTAAGGGTTTGAAGCTGTGAGATATATCAAATTTCTCTGTGATGCATGGGTGTGGAGTTGAGAGACCTTAGACATTATAAAATAATATTGAAAATCTCTTTTATTACTAAAAATGAAAGAGAGACCTTAGACTAATTTTCACTATATTTATTAATTGATATACTATATGTCAACCAAGATGATGTGATATAATTATTATACTAAAATTTAACTAAATTTATGTGATCAATATAATTTGAATTTTTTTTTAAAAATTTAGTTCAAATTCTAAAATATAATTACAATAAGTGATAAATTTTATAATTATTAATAATTATTAAAAATCATAAGTTTTTTCACGTACTTGTAATAATTATTCAGATGTAGCACTGCAGTAATTTTTCCATACAACTTTATGCATTGAATACACACTAACCTTTAATTTTCCAAACATATATATTGTTATTAAGGTCTGATGTCACACATTTTTTACGCTGATAAGGAAAAATTATTTGATACTTATATGATGCTAGATAACATGAGCTTGCTTGGTTGCTGTTTTCAGAAAACAGTTTTCAAAAAATTCTACTTTCTTATTTTTCATGTTTTTTTGTTTTTACTGAATTTTTTTAATATTTTAAACAATTTTTTTACTTTTTAGACACACCTAACATAAATACACCTAAAAAGTAAAAAAAAAATCTTTAAAATTCACTAAATATAAAAATACAAAAAATACAAGAATTCATACATTTTTGTATTTTTATGTATTTATTAATTTTTAAAATATTTTTTTCATTTTTTTACTTTTTAGATACATCTAACTAAGGTGCATCTAAAAAAGTAAAAAAAATATTTAAAATTTAAAAAATATTCACTAAAAACAAAAGAATACGAAAACCAAAAAACTCAGTTTTCAAAAAATTTAATCCAGAAAACTCAAACCAAACACAGTAACATTTGATAAATGAGAGATCATAACATACGAAGTGAATTATTCCGTCTTTCAACAATTCAACAAACATAAATCAACAATATCCCATCAAAAAATTTATTTGTTGATTAGTTTAGAGCACTATATCAACAATATTAAAAATGATACATGATATTTTGAAACAATTTTCCTTGCAGCTATACATACATACATGTATATATAAATGATCATGGTGACATCAGTTGCCCCCCACAACATATCATGTTCACCTTTGGATATAACTTTCCAGGAAATGCAACATACACATAGATGAGGAGAGGTTAAAAGTCATTGCTGGCACGGCCACTTTGACCTCGTTTAGGCAACTACCCACTCTTGACCTCAATTTTTAAAAATAGACAGTGATTGGGCTGAACCATTCAGGGATCACCTCATTTAAAACTTAAAAAGTCAGCAGTTTTAGGCACATCTCACATGCCAAATCAATCTCCCCATTTCTTGGTTTATGAGACTCAGCCTACTGTAGTGTTTTTCTACCCACCAAAAAAATAAAAATAAAAATATAGGATATTTATATTATTCCATTTTGCTTTCCTGTTTGGATACAACACGCTCTTGACTCTGACAAGGTCTGCTTATGCTAAAAGCATAGTCATCTAATGATATATCAAACACGAATTATAAGGTCAAATATTCTCATGCCACTACGAAAGCGCTAGATGAACCTGTGAAATGGTGGATCGAACCAAAAATCCCTTTCGAAGCACCAAAATGCCTTATTCTATACACTCCTGAAACTGCAGAATCTGGAATTGTCCATTCCATAGTTGCATAGCTTCGAGGGCTGAGTTTAGCAGGCCTTGACCACTTGAACTGCAAACAAAAGTCATCGTCATCGTATGATGGAGTCCATTCATCTGCGCCCTGAAGAATCTCAACCAATGCATATGTGCCCTCAGTCATGAGATCGTTCCTCGGGCAAGCAGACCAGAAAGTGACAGTAACTGTGTCTCCCCTCTTGAAGGTGGAATTTGAAGGGACATCAATTTTAACATCACCAAAGTTCACACCAATAGGGGTCATGTCAACGACGACTGGTGTAAGTAAGCTGATTTGCTTGTCGAGGAGGTCTGGGGGTTGTGGGCCAGCTTCAACAGCTTGACTAGTAACAAGAGCCACAGCTAGTTTCCTGAACTCTTGAATGTAGGCACTGAGTGTGTGTGGACCGTAAAGAGTAGATGCTCCCTGAAAATCAAAATCATCCATATCGTTAAGAGTTATTTATCTGTGCAATTTCTGCCGAGGCAAGGGTTCAAATAATGAAATTCAAAATGAAAAGGACACTGCAGTTTTGACCTTTGATCATTCATTAACATTGCTCCTAGATCCAATTCCAAAATTTTGATCAGACACAAGTCATTTTAAACCATGCACTAGAAATGGGAAAAAAATGGTGAAAGTAGGTTCTGTTGCAAAACTTCATTCAATAATGGATTTTGGGGAGTTTGTGATACAGACCTCATATCGCTGCACCTGGTACTCCTCAAAAGTGGTCACATACTGTGAATATGTATTTGTCAGCCCTGCAATAACAACATGGATATTGCTGTTGAATTCCTTATTGCCCCCAGAAGTCAGAACCATCTTAACAGCAGCTCGGAGGCGCCTGCCAGCCATGGTTGTGAATTCTGAAAGGGGCACAAGCATTAGAAGTGAAGGTAATGAGAGGAACATGGAAATACCAATCAAAAAGTCAAAGACCAGTGAACAAAACTCAGTAGTTTGCTAACTAATGGTGATAACAATTTACCGAGAAAGAATCGAAGTCCATAAGATTCCAATTTTACATTATTTCCAGCAATAATGCTACTAAACAATGTGGGGGCTTTTAAATAGAACGGGCAGAATTAAGAGTGAAAAAGATGCTAGCAAGAACACAAAGGGATTGCATTAACCTCCAGGTACGCTGAGAATGACAAGTTGCCCAATTCGCAAGATTTGAATTGGAAGTATTGAGGGCTGCAAAAATCATTATAGAAATGTTGGTCAGTATCTGCATCAAACTACCAGGTAATTATTCAGAAATTCAATGCATTGGTCAAATCGTATACTAGGGAACAATTAAGACGCTTCAAGCAATCATTTTGAAAATTGGAACTTTACAATCCATTATCTGGGCCAGAAAACAAACCAAACATCACCCTGGTGTCAATTCCTATGCATGTAAATTCTTCTTTTTCAGCCCATCTAACTAGATTTTGGGTACTACCACAAGTATAAGACCGTGCATGTGTGTGTGTGTGTGTATGTGTGTGTGTGTGAGAGAGAGAGAGAGAGAGAGAGAGAGAGAATCATCAAACAAGCTAATTTATCCAGCAAAAGACTTCCAGCAGGTGCAATTTATTTTTTGCCTGCATGTTTACCAGTATCAGGGATGTGATGCAAGACAGGACTTTGTTTGTGAGTAAAAACAATTAGGATATTGGAGCTCCACATTTATATCTTGAACACATCTATCCAACTTAAAACACTGGATATAATTCAGCATAATCTATATAATCTAGTTCTAGAGGTTCCGACTTTAGATTCTATGCACATATAGTAAATCCAAATGAATTGTTGCAACTCACCGCCCAATCATATGGTTCCTTCATTTCACCAGTATCAAGAAGAATAGGCTTTGGATTCTGACACTTGACCTGTTCCTCACTTGGGTTCTTTAGTAAATTCCTCACCAGCCTCCAGAAGGGATTTCCCTGAAGTTGTCCAGAAAACAGAATGCATGATTTACACAAGGCAGTTCGAGAGTGTATTCAAAGTTTTGCTTATGCAATGAAAACTTCCAACTAACCTTATCATCTCCTTGCTTGAAATCAAAAGCTCCAGGTCCATCAGTTGTTCCTGCAGCAAAAGCAAAGCCCATTGCAGCCGGACATGTTTTCACCATCTCATAACCCCCTCCTCCTTCCTTTGGGATCATGACCTCAAGGTTGGAAAAGTCCACATATGCATGTAGGTAACCAACCTTCCCATTTATTTGCTCAGATGCTGTATTAAAAAGTTCAACAGCTTTTCTGAATTGCCTTTCTCCAATGATACGTGTACTTTCAAATTCATCAGGGAAACTGCCACATAAACATTGTTTTACAGTTTTTTAAGTCTACATAGTACCAAATGCCCAAATGTTAAGTTTCAAGAAATTAGAAATTTTTTGATAGTATGTACCCTGGGCCACGGCCGTAGCACAATTCATTTTTTCCATTGCAAGTACTGTGATTGAAATCACAAGGCAACCCAGTGTCTACACAAAATGAACCGAGTACATTCGGGCTTACATCGCCAACATTCGACTGACAGAATGCAGATACAAACTGAGGCCTGTCGGCTTGCCTAAGGGCACTTCTGACCCTTCTTGCAACACTAGAAATTTTTGTTGTGGGTTTTCCTCGAGAAGACTGGAAGGAAGATGCAAGTTCCATCAACTCTTTACCTGTAAGGTAAGATCTAAATTACAAATGAGTAATCAATTTTGTCAATGAAAGAAAAGGCAATTTCTAAGATGATATACTGTGCAACTGCTCATCCAACAATTCATGTGGTAATTTACTCAAAGTGCCAACCTCCTCGGTTTTAATACATTTACTTCTTTATATATGTTCTTCTCATTATATGGTTTTCTGGTTGGAATCAGAATATGATATCGTTACTGAACAGGATTGAAATTGGTGTAAAATATGCATAACAGTAACAAAATTACCTATTATAATTGGAACCTTTAGCCTAAAATAACTCACTTTAAATTTTATTGGTAAATTAAGTTGCCCTAGGTTCACACTCCATCGCAATTTTGTAGACACAAACCAAACTCTTCCCCAACAAGAATAACATAGACAAATTAACTACGAAACCAAACAAGTTTCCTGAACTAGATGTTGTAAACAAGAATGCAAGACAAAAGGTGTTAAACTTACGGTTTTCATGAAGGCTAGGTATCACGCTGGACACTCTTCGAGGGATTCTGACAACTCCATGTTTCTCAGGATTCAGTCTTCCATTGTCATCCTGAATAGAATTTTTTTCATTACAATCCTCCATAAAACGTGCAGCAGCTCCTTTATTGTCACCACTAATCAATGAGTTTGTACGGCTCATAGAAGTTCCGTGTGTTGCAAACCAATTGAAGCTTCCGATTGGGCCCCATTCATCATCGACAAACTTCAAAAGAGTCATTTCTTTATCAACATTGTACTTATATTTACTCCGCTCTGTTGAAGGGTTGTTGAGATATGCACTAGGACTACGG
Source organism: Camellia lanceoleosa (assembly GCA_025200525.1). Lineage (NCBI taxonomy): Eukaryota > Viridiplantae > Streptophyta > Magnoliopsida > Ericales > Theaceae > Camellia > Camellia lanceoleosa. The sequence goes on from CM045761.1 coordinate 14,723,962, forward strand.
TTTACACCAGCATCTATGAGCTCTCCTGTGAAAACATGATGGATGATTAGCATAGCTATAAAATAACAAACAAAAAGAAAAAAATCAGTTTTTGTGTGGATGTATAAAGAAGAAAAGAAAAAGAAAGATCAGATCTAGCCACTTGGCAGGCTGGTTTGAATTACAACCCCAAAGACCTATTCTGCTTTGACACATTTTCTTTAGTCATAACATGACTCCACAATAAAAGAATATCAAGCCATGACGAGGAGCAAACTTCTAGATCATAAAAAAAAATGAGATATTCTTCAGACAATGTATGAGAATGAATTCAAGAAAATGAGCACTCACCAAACAAAACAATGCAGAATTACTTCTAAGCATGTAAACGTTAGATGCAAAATTAAGAGATTTACTAAATTTGAAATATAAAGCTTTAGGCATTTCTTTTCATACTAGATATTCTGATGACATTAATAAAACACCAGAGTTCATAAGATTTTGTTGCTTTTAATATGCCTTATTTGTATTCTAAGTGTTGAATAATGGCTCTTTCCACGAGGGAAATAGTCATCAAAACAATGCAGAATTACTTCTAAGCATGTAAACGTTGGACGCAAAATTAAGAGATTTACTAGATTTGAAATATAAAGCTTCAGGCATTTCTTTTCATACTAGATATTCTGATGACATTAATAAAACACCAGAGTTCATAAGACTTTGTTGCTTTTAATATGCCTTATTTGTATTCTAAGTGTTGAATAATGGCTCTTTCCACGAGGGAAATAGTCATCTATAGAGTCTCGGTTCATTCTGCGAACATGTCACATAAAAAGCCGCCTTCCTCTAAGCTAATCCCAAAGAATGATTAAAAACCTTCCACCAGGATTTTCCCTAGTCTCAGAGCTTATTCTAGGGTCATGTTTACATTTCATTTTTCCTGGGTTCAGATTCTCCGTTGTTGGATTTCTTTGCCAGCATATGGTATGGTATGCAGGCCAGTAAATCATTTGATTGGCAGAGAGGAACCACATCAATCCATCCCAAACTAAGGGATTTTATGCAAAGCTAGATCTTAGTCCTATTGAGATGAGATGCAGATAACAGAGATTACATGAACTATAAATCATCTTTCTTACCTTTATTCACAAAAATTGACCCTGGGCGAAGATTCTCGTGAGCCTGTACAATGCTTTTCTCAATTCCATCAACAATGGCATCAAATGATTGGCGTACAAATCCAAGAGATGTTACAAGATATATCACATATTGGAGATAACCACCAGGCCCAGCATGAGTATGAGTGCCACTGATAGCAACATTATGTTCACTATAAAGGTCTCCATACCTTCAAAGAAAGGAATAATAAGTATTAGTTAGCTAGAATATTTGGGGCACTCTAAAATTGTAAAATTCAATCCCAAATTTGAAACCACCCAGTAGGTGAATCAGCATGGAATACTGAATTCAATTACCTAAAGATGAATCACTATGGAATATCGAAAAGATTATTAAACACCTGTCAGATATTGAAAAGGTTTTGCAGATCCAGATAGACTTCTTCTATTCTGTCTTAGTTATACACAGGAAAAATCATACATGTCACCAAAAACGTAATATGAGATTTATCTACCTTGCTTTTAGTTTTTCAAGAACTTTAATCGTAACAAGCTGCGAGGCCATGCAGGCATCAAGATTCACAAACACTATGCGGTTTCCTTGAGGTTCTGCAACAATAAACGTACGAGCTCGCAACCTGAAGTGAACTCCGGAAGTGGTTTGTTCCATATTTGCATATCCCATCATATTGACATCTGCCGCAGGTCCTGTTATGTCATAGCTTCCAAGGCCAATCAAGTAAGTGGATGCTGATAGTGGCTTCCCACAGTTAAGTATCATAATGCATACTAGGAAGCCCCACAACCACATAGTTGTCAATGATCGTCGCCCCACAAAGCCAGATAACAGGAAAACATCACCATAATGCCCCTGCAAAAAAGGGCTATCCTCATACAATTATCTCCATCCTTTGCCAAAGAAAAAGACAATCCATGTGAGCACTTGTTAAGCTTTTGTCAATTGAGAACAAGATGACATTTTTTGAGGCTATAATAGTAATGATATGAATGAGAATTATTTACCTTTGTGAGTAAAACAGCAGCTACATATTAATTAAAATCATTCTTGCACACCCTTTATTGAAGTCCTTTGCATTGAAAATTAGAAACTAACTGAAAGCTCCAAAAGAAAAATAGCACAGTCAGGTTTTACATTCAGGCATTCTATGATCAGAAACCTTATGCATATGAATCAAATCTAAAGGAAAGAACAAAGAGGAGGCATTTCCCCTTGGAAGAGAAAGTCTGGACTTGTATGAACCAACTTGACTAGATTAACAGAGTCTTAACGCATATACTAGTAAGCTAAAACAACACATCGGAAGACAAAAAACCAACAAAAGGTCCCAATCAATCAGTTTGTCAACTTATAATCCAAATCCAACTTGAAATCATTTTACATGCAGAAATATTCAATGAGATTCTGAAACTAAAAATTCCAAATATCCAATAACAAATCTAATGAGTTTAGATATAAATAGCAAATTTGACACTAGGCTAATCCAATAAATATCTGAATCTTGTTCAGTTTAATACATCTTTAACTAAACAGAGCTTTCAAATCACCAAATCACATCAGAGATTAGCTTATTCCTGTTGATTAAATGCAACATACTATTAATCCACTGCCAAAAAAATCAATCAATCACCAATTATACAATGATTTCAAGGAAAATCAGACCCAACTGATACACATATCATGAAACCTTGAGTGAAATACTCGACTCGAAATGCTCAGAGTTGATGAACAAATTGAAAATTTAAGCGACTCATAACCATTCTATGAGTAAAAATTTGGTTAAAAGTTTGATCTTTGGAACGCCAAATCTTTTCGAAAAATTCTAAACTTATCCTAACAACCTGTTTTAAACATTTTTTTAATGAAAGAAAATCATTTCCAATCTTTACTCTTTTCAAAACCTCATCAAATACGAGTAAAAATATAACTTTCTCTCTTGATTTGATATAAGTTTGATAAAACCATCGGAGCTCACTTTTTTTTAGCTCTTTATTCATCAAATTTGAATTTAACAAAAGAATCGATGAAATTGGAGATGCTCCAACTCTTTCTGTGCAGCAGCACAAAGAAAGAAGTTTTAATAAATTCAATCAACATCAAGAACATAGTAACAACATGGTAAGTGAAGAGGTACCTTCGTAGTTAAGGAGTTCTCGATTCCGATACAGAATTCTCAACCTGAATTGGCTTCGTAGTGACGAATTACGATACATATATACATATAATTTAGTTGTCTGTAACTGTATATATAATATATGTATACAAATCAGCAAAACCCTAACTTGTTAGAAAGAGTGATGTGAATGGAAAGAAAAAGAGTGTGTGTGCGTACATAATCACTGTGGCTGTTGGCATTTCTCCAGAGCATTAATGACTTTCATCATAATTTTCCAGAAAATAGTAAATAATTTTTTCTATTTTATTTTATTTTTTAGGCATTGTTAAAAATAACATAACATATAGTATTAAGTTCATCATGAATTTCATTTTATTGATTTGATTTATGGGTTTAGTTTATCTCAAATTTCCTACCACAAGTCATATTTTGATAATCTAAATTATTTATTTTGTAAAATCTTTAATATATATATCATTTATAAAAAAATAAGTTCGATTTAATAATCATAACTTTTTATTTTATCGCATTTGTTTTCATAAAAATAAAAGATAAATATATATTTTAAGATAAACCATTCAAAATTTATTTAGAATTTTCGAGTTGATCTCAAAAGAGTTTTTGTCAAATTGAGTTTGAATAATGTGATATTTTTCTATAATTTTAAGATTATCAAATCGAATTAAATGTAATTGATTGTTTAAGTTTAATTTAAAAAACTTAACGAGTTCCAAAATTTGTTTAAAATAGACTTGTTCACTTATTAAACCAAGTTCGAACGAGGTTTTAACGAGTTAAATATGAGTTTAGCCCAAACTATTTGATTTGTTTATCACCTTTATTATATTCAACGTAATGACTTGAAAGGGCTTTAAGAGGTGACGGAAAAAATAAGTTGTTTGAGCAAGTGTGATTAATTCAACTGAATTTGTTGACAATTGATCATCATATAGACGTTGTGATAACTTGGATAAAGATTGATAAATTAAAATTGTTTAAATTCCACCAAAAATTAAACAAACTTGCACCCAAAAAAAAAAAAAAAATCTTCAAATTGGACTTTCAAACCATACCAACCATTCAAAAAGCATGCAAAACTTTTTTTCAAATAATATTTTAAACAACACAAAATAAATTTAAAATTGGAATTGGGTGGTTGTTTTTAAAATAATAATAACGGAAATGAGCCGTAGCTCGACAGAGGGGGGGGCTCGAATTGGCTCGAAAGAGGGAGAGGAGAAAGAGAACGGAGGGAGAGGAAGAAGGAGGGCTCACGCTGCCGATCGCCGCCGATTGCCGTCGCCGCAAAGACCTTTGCTCCTCGCCGATCGTCACACCACCGTCACCGCCTCGCCCCGCCTCCTCCTCCAGCCGATTTTTATGGCCCCCTCCCCTCCCTCCTCCTCCCTTCTTCTCCTTCTCTTCTTCTCCCTTCTTCTTCATCTTCTTCTTCGTTCTGCAACAAAAAGACGAAAAAAAGAAGAAAAAAAAAAAATCGACACCAAAACGACGTCGTTTTGGTGTCGAGCCGGATTTCGAGCCACGGGTTTCGAGCTACGTAGCACTACTGTAATAATAATAATAAAATTAGCCTTTGTTCTTTGTATCACTTTCTTATTGGTACAGTGCGTTTCTGTGGCCAGTATAGCCCAATACATCACAATACTCGCAAAACAAATCACTAAAAAAATAATAATAATAATAAATAAATAATCATAAAACATAAATTACACCGACTTAAGACTTTTTTTTTTAAAAAAAAAAAAAAGTAAAATCCAAAATTTTAGCATAATTATATTACGCTTTCTTAAGATTTAGACTCATATAACAGTTGGCTTACTTTTTTGTCACAAATTTGTTAGTTTTATAAATTTTAAAAAAATAATATCGTCATCTCTTTTACATTAAAATATATATTTTATTTTATATTTTTATATTTTCATACTATCTGTATTATTTTTAATCTCTTCAATCTTATTAAAAGAGAAATTAGTATAATTATATTAAAATTATAAAATTTATTATATTTTCTTTAAAACTTAAGAGAAGCGAGTATAATTTATCAATTTTTTTTTTCCCCCAAGAAAGATGAGATGTCCATATATTAATAAATTATCCTTAAAAATACATGGTATGTGCTCTTCTAGATAGTGTTGCTTTTTCTAAATTTTCATTTTAGGCTATGTTTGAGATATTACTTTGGCTAAAATAGTTATATAAGACAAAATTAATTATTTTAATTAAATAGAATAAAATGTCATATTTAATTTATAATTATTTTATTTTTTTTCACAAAAATAAAAATTAAAAATCAAAAAAGATCTATATTTTAACCGAGATTAAAATAGTCAAAAAGTCTACCCGTTAATGTCAAAAGGGTATGATTACAGTAAGCTATGTGCCAGTTAGCCAGCCGCCTAATTGGGAAGAATCGGATTCAGGTTCACCCATCTATGGCTAGGTGGGAAACTGAGACATTTCAAACCTGCTGAATGGTCACTATTATATATAGGTCCTGCTTATATAGATTCTGTTTCGCGTAATGTTAAAATAAATTATAAATTATAACTTAATAAATTATAAATTATAATTTTAATAAAAAATTATTAATTTATTTAGTATAACTGTTAAATTATAGATTTAAATTACTGAGTAATGTTTGTTAAATAAACTGTGAAGTAACTTTTTCAATTAATTTTTATTTTTTATTATTTGTCTACATTTCTCATAAAATATATATATACATTTTTTATAATCCATTTAGGTCTTTTTTTATTTTTAAAAAAATCTAAAAATATAACCGTAAATTAATATGTCCACAACAGAAACTGATAATCAGAAACAAGATGTGAGCATCTTCTCAGAATCAACTTTTTTCACTTAAAATAAGTTATTAAAATCAGAAATTATTTAAAATAAGTTTAACCAAACTGTTCAAAATAACTTTTTAACAGACAGAAGCCATGAGTTGGCTTAAAAAAACCCCACCAAACACCTCCATACACTAATAGTGCAAATGCTGTAGTAGGTAGAATTGGCTAAATTGGCTCGTAAAGCACCCAACAAATTCCTTAACATTATACCATATAGAACATTCCATGTGTCACTGGCCAAAGACCTGCAAGGGCTGGAGAGAGTGAGTGAGGCATCATTTCAGGCTTGATCTACTTTATAGTTGGATCTACTTTGAGGCCCTTGAGTTCCCGCCAAGCACCTCAAAGCTGAAGAGGTAAATTGGTAAAAACAGAGAGGTTCCCATAGGACCTGTTTGGTTCTGATGAATTTTTTTGTAGAGGTAGTTGAAATGCAAGCCAATAAAATACAGTTGTGTCAAGACATTTGGTAACTTGTTGAAGAGCTCTTGTTCCCTGTTGTTTTGTTAGCTTTTATAGAAGTTTGGTAACACAACTAGTTTTCTTGAGTTGTTTTATGATAAATTACCTTGCAAGAGATGTTTTTTCCATGAAAATTTTCAATTGCTATCTGCATATACAAACACCAACCTCACCTCTGTAACCAAAAAATCTCTCTCAATTCATCAAACAATCAGATCTTGTTTTCTTTCAAGAGTATATTGGCAATCTTGTTGAAAACCTTTCAAACAATCTCTGCAACTCAGATATATAAAAGCAAGTTTTGAGTCTCAAATAAATATTACCGATTTCAAAACCACTAGAAACAATAGTTGGATCATCCCACAGACTTAGGTTGTGTTTGGAACATAGATTTGAGTAAAGATTTAAAAATGGAAAGCCACTCAACACTCAAAGACACTGACTAGGTAGATTAACTAACTTTGACTGGACCCTAAACAACGAGAACAGTTGGAATGAAGCACACATTGCCAAACAATAGATTAAAAGATTAACAGTATCATCCGCTTGTTAAATATACAACACTATCTAGGGACAAGCCCACTCACTGCTCAACCCCCACCCCCCTTGCTGTATCCCACTACCAAAGGCCATCCCTAGGTGAACACACACTCAGCTCCATAATTGTCCATATCACATAGAATTCAACAAAACAATGTCAGTTCCATTTAGTTCAATTATAATCTAGGGTCTTGTTAATGAATGCCCCAAGGGCGTTGGTTAACTATGGCACACACTTTGAAACATGTTAACGGGCACTCCTTAACAAAATCCTAACCAACAGGGGCTAGCCCAACTTGCTAAAATCCTTGAACCTCAGTAGGAGGTCAAGAGTTAAAAGTCCACCACCCATATTGAAAATATGGGATATTCTAGTAGTTGTAATATTTACAGCTCATAAGCTAGCTTATAAGCCAACAGATAAACTGTATATCATGTTACATCAAAGATGATGAAAATAAAAAAATATATATTATAATTTGAAACACTTTAATTTCGCAAGTAGGAAAAGAGAGTAGCAACATCAAAAACTAACTACAAGCATCATCAGAGATGTTCTGTTGACTTTCGTTACTTAAAGCACCAATACCAAAATAACCAGCTAACATTTTCAGAGTACAATATCTTTGAACTAGATTCAACAATTAGAAAAACCTGAAAACTCTGCTTCACTTAAAATGCCCTAATTGAGATTCTACCAGAACCAAGCACTGCAATGAGAAAAACAACAATTATGTGAGAAACATATAACAAAAACCTTAATAGCTCAAAAAGACATACTGAAAAGATGAAGTAAATGATAGTGATAAATTATCACCAGAATAGCCTCCCACCCCAACCGAAATAAAAATAACAGACGTGTGACAAGTTCGGAAGGTAAAGTAGACTGAAACAATAATCAACCGGAGTCAAATCAAAACTTGATTCTTTCACCCAGTGTTTTTTTTTTTTTTTGCAAGTGACTTGATTCTTTCACCTAGATTCAGAACGGCACGATCAAAATCCCTCACCTAAAATTATTTCCTTCTTTATTTATTTTTTGACAAAGATAGCACAAGAGGGATGCGGGATGCAAGAGAGAGTATGACACTGAAATTGTTTTCTTTCTTGCTTTTTTTTTTATATAATAAAAATGATTAACAAATAACAGTGATGATACTAATATTAAAACAATTCAAGAGGAATACACTGTCAAAGAATAGGATAGGCAAAAAAACTGCAGGCCAGAGTAGTAAATGTTGAGATATGAAAGAAGCCCATGCCATGACCCAAAAAATAGGACCTGGACTCGGCATGAATAGGCCAAGAAGTGATTTGTGCATATAATGCTATAAGCTCCAAATGGTCAAACGAACAAACCATACTAATGAATAAATCCTTATTTCACCATAAGGTCTAAATTAATTACACAGCCTGCATAAGTGACTAGAACTACATTAGCCACACATAGCCAAAGCTGTTCACTGGATCGTTCATGAGTTCATTAAAGTTCCAATCCTATTTGCATGTTCCAAAACCAAATGGCACTAATGCAAACACTACCCAAGCAAATTTTCATTTGGAAAATTTATTGTAGAATAACACAGAATATGACATAAGTTGGCCAACACTCCTTGTAAAATGAAAATTAACATGATGTTTAATTATAACCTTACAAGATTAATTAAATACCTAAAAGCTTCAAATCCTGACAGAAAATGATTTGCAGTGCACATAGGAATTAACTACAAAACATAACCACATTATCAATCAATTAACATCACATGTAGCACCATCTACTCTAGAGTTGCATGTCCACAATATCATCATTGAAAGCACCTAAAATGGCCTAAAAGCTTACTAATCATTTCGATCAACTGAACAAAATAGAGCACCGACAAACAAACAAAAACCCAGTATCCCATTTGAGAAAATAAATAAATTGAACCCAAAATCAAACAAAACAATTACAATAAATAGTAATTGTACCTCAAATATTGCTAGGGTACATGAAAACCCTCACCCTAGCTCCCTGAGAAACAAAACAATCAACATCAGCACACCTAACCCAGATAGATAAACAAATACTAACACAATTAGATTGAGCTGTGAAAGAAGAATACCATGGATCTAGGAGGGAGGTTGGACTTGAACTTGGCGAACAACACCACTGTTTCCATGGGGCCTAGAGACCTTTCCCCAAATGCAACGGTACTGAGAGCCGTTCTTCTTCACCTTAGCCTTGTAAATGTACGCCATTCGCTTCCCTCTGTACCAATCCACCTCTTCCTTCGTGTTCACTCCTCGATCTGTATCAGAGACGTGTTTGGGTACTGGTTCGACTTCGACCTAAAAACACAATCCCATCCACCATATCAGCAATCAAACCCTCCAAATTCACCAAACCTCCACAACTAACAACATTCAAAAGCCACCTCTTTTTCCAATTTTTTTCTCCTCCGGACTTCCTTTGAATTTTTTTTAAATTTTTAAAATTTTTCGAATCGTTTCGTCGAGTTGAATCTAGAAGTATGAAACTTTTTGAAAAATTTTACAAAAAATTTACTAAAGACGAAAATAAGCACACAAAAAATAAAACACACCAAATAGGCAAACTCAAAACTCTTGTTTACCTTTTGTAGCCGAGAATCGTTCCTCGAACATAGAGTCTGTGTGAACAAATGCAATCAAATGAACAAATATGAGATTTGAAGAAATGTTTGGATCAATTACGAATTTATTGAACGATAATGAAAATCGAATCTACATATATATATATATATATATAGAGAGAGAGAGAGAGAGAGAGAGAGAGAATCGGACCTGATACGTTCTCCTTGGCGACCCTTCACCATTGTTCTTCTCTGAGCTGCACAACACACGGTTGAGAGAGAGACGCAAAACCCTAATTCGAGAGTTTGGAGGCTTATATAGGTGATATATTGGATGAGTATCAGGATTCTACAGTTTGTTTCCTGAAGTGATCCTGGAGTGGGTTGATTAGTAATTTTTTTTCAAAAAATAAATTAAAATATTCAGCTTGCTTGTTTTTATTTTTTGAAAACACTTTTCAAAAATTCTATTTTTTTATTTTTTATTTTTTTTATTTTTATTGAATTTTTTTTAATATTTTAAGAAATTTTTTTACTTTTTAAACACACCTAACATAAATACATTTAAAAAATAAAAAAATTATAAAAAAAAAAATCTTTTTAAAATTTACTAAATACTAAAAATACAAAAAAATACAAGAATTCAGTATATTTTTTTATATTTTTATGTATTTTTTAATTTTTTAAAATATTTTTTCACAAATCTTTTTCTTTTTAGATATATCTAAGTAAAGTACATCAAAAAAAAAAATTAAAAATTTTAAAAATATTCATTAAAAACAAAAGAATACGAAAACCAAAAAACTCAATCCAGAAAACTCAAACCAAACACATTAAATAATTTTGCTTTAATTCAAAATTCCTTTGCAGATCTGATATACTCAAGTGAAGAAAATGACGAAGAGAGAGAGAGAGAGAAAAAATGAGGAGCTCTTTCCACCCACCCACCCCAATGTGCCGCTGTCGCTGCCTGCTATACTCTATGTCGCTGCTCTTTGTATTTAGCTTTTTATCGGTTCACATGTCTTCCATTTAATCCTGATATTGTACTGGTTTTTTTGCCACTTTTATGAGTTATGATTCTTTATATTGGAACCTATTAATTCTGAATTTTTATTCCATAAAAAATGTTTGTGATGTATTCCAATTATGGTTGTTTTTCTATTATAGGGCCTGTTATGGTGTTTTGAGATTTATTATGGAGAGTGGGGCAAAAGGATGCGAGGTGTGTTTTATCTTTTTGTGTCGACATCGGTGCTATATTGTATTTCTAAGTGTGAATCTAATTTGTTAACTAACAGGTGATTGTTAGTGGAAAACTGAGGGCACAGCGTGCCAAGTCCATGAATATATTAATGGCGGATAGTGGCGCGACAATGCACAAGACGGGTGAGTGAGGAGCTCCTCCTCTCTCTTTTTGTCGTTTTGCTTCACTTGAGTATATCGATCTACATGAAGGAATTTTGAATTAAAGCAAATTTTTTTTTTTGAAATTACTAACCAAAACGACGCATTTTTAGTTAGTTTCATTTTGAACCGTTGATCACCCCACTCGTGGATCACTTCGTAAAACAAATTTTAGAGAATCGATACATTGGATGGGGACACTAGGGTGTAGATACTCATTAGATTCTATGGGTAAGATTTGCTTCATTGTCAAATGATCGTTATCTACCATACCGTAATGAATGGTTGATGAGGTGAGTGCTTTTGGCATATGGAATTATGCGAGGTTAGGATTATTTTAGTCAAAATAAATAAAATATATTTTTTTAATTTAATAAAATAAAATATCACATGTAAATCATAATAATTTTTATATTTTTTTTACAAAAATTAAAAAAACTAAAAAATTCATCCCACATAAAACTTCATAACCCCAACCTAAAATAAAAAGTTGAAAACCAACCTATATTCTAATTGAATCCTGAATATGCCTGAACGAGGGAGGGGTTGGGCTCTCGGTTTCAACATGGCCTAGAGACTATTTGAGTTGGACTCTGACAGAGGTTGGCCCAATATACCTAAAGGTTTGTTTATGAATTAATTATTTTTTATAAAAAAACATATAAATTATGATTTTTAAATTTTTAATTAAAATCTTGTTTTTACCAAACCATGCATGAGTGTCACTTTGAGTATAGTTTGATTTTTTTCAAATCCATACTCTCACTTTGGTTTGGGAAGTGACTTGTTTTTAGTGAATTTTTATATATTTTTTTGACTAAAATATGACATGAATAGTAAAATGAATCTTTTATTTTGAAAATTTGAATTTAAAAATACATGATTTTTTTTCTTAATTTCTAAATTATTAAAATTTGAATATCATTACCATTTTTTAAAACAAAAACAAATTCCAAATATATTTAAAATTTTTTAAAAATAAAAACATGGTACAAAAATTTATTACATACTAACTCACTATAGTTATTTCTTTCAAAATTAGTTTTCAATATTTGTACTGTTTTTATTTGGGTTATTTAGGCCCTATTTGGTAGGTGGCGTTTGGTAACACTTACGCTTCTGCTTATATTTACAAAATTTTAAAAACTCAAATAAAAATTTGTTTGGTAGATTTTTAATTTATAAATCAAATGTCTCATTTATAATTTGATCGAAAAATAAAAACACAAAAAGAATGTTTCCGTTTTGAGTTTTTTTTTACCACTCAACACTAGCCACCACCCGCCACCATTTTCCACCACCGTCTTCCGTCACCACCCACCACCTACCTGCCACCAACACCCACCACCCATCCACTCGCCACCACCACCCACCCCTCGCCACCGTCGCCATCACCACTACCACCCACCCGCTACTACCTACCACCGTCCAGCGTCACCCACCTACCCACCACCGCCACCACCCACCACCACCCGCCCTCCGCCACCCACTTGCCACCACCACCACTCACTCGCTACCACTCACCACCGTCACCCATCTACCCACCATCACCACCCACCACCCACCCGCCACCACTCGCCACCCGTCACCCACTTGCCACCATCACCCACCACCCGCCACCACCACCACTCACCCGCCACCAGCTACCCACCACCCACCGTCACCACTTTCCACCACTGTCTTCCGCAGCTACTTGCCACCACTTGTCATTTCTCACTTTTTTTTTTTATATTTAAAATTTTTTTTAAACATTTTGTCAATTACCAAACGCGTTTGTAGTTTATGTTTTTCTAAAAATAAACAAAAACTAGTTTATAAAATTTTTGTAAATATAAACTGAAAACGTAAACGTTACCAAACACACCACCATTCCGTTTTCAGTTTATATTTACAAAAATTTTAAAAACTGTCATAAAAACTTGTTTGATAATTTTTTTAGTTTATAAATGGTTGTTAAATTTGAGGAAAAAACGTAAACTCAAAAAATGAGTTTAATTTTTCAAATTTTTTTTCAAATAATTTTTTTTTCCAATTAATTTTTTTAATTAATTTTTTTTTTAATTAAGTTTTTTTCAAATATTTTTTTCCCAATTAATTTTTTTCAATTAATTTTGAATTAATTTTTTTTCAAACAAATTTTTTTTCAACTAATTTTTTTTTTTCAATTATTTCAATTATTTTTTTTCTTTTTTTTAATTAATTTTTTTTTCAAATATATATATTTTTTCAATTATAATGTGTGTGATCCCATTGTCATAAATAATAAATATAAATAAAAATATTTCAGGCCTGAATAAACATATTTTTTAGTTTATGTTTTTAAACATTTTATTCAAACCAAACACATTTATAATTTATATTTTTTTAAAAATAAACAAAAACCAGTTTATAAAATTTTTATAAACATAAATAAAAAACGTAAACGTTACCAAATGTTACCTTAACTTCCTCTCCAACTTTTGTTTATGAGAAAGATCCACAGTATTTTTTTTTGGTTACCTAAGGTCCATAGATTAGATCCCTCACCCGTAATAGGTAGTATGTTTCTAAACATCTCATTTTTTTCTAAACCCACACTCTCTCTCCTCTCATCATTATATATCTGTGTGTGTGTATAGTAAAGCAAAGCAAAATCAAAGAAGCAATAGCTTTATGGATGAACAAAGGTTCAAAACCTTTAGGGCATCGCCACCCTTAAGGATTCTATCGCTATCAAACTCAAGGCCTCTCTCTCTATATGCATTCTATTATTGTACTAGTTCCAATCTAAGGTTCTCAATTTGCTTCGTTTAATACTAATCCATATGTTGTGAATGATTTGACTGCTTTCATGAAGATTAATTTTAATCTTTTTTAGCTATAATAATGTAGCCTTCTACTAGCTGCATTCAAATGAAATAATTTTCACAATAATTGAGATGTATAGTTGCTAAAGTTGATAATTATAATACGTTGAAGTCCAAAAAAATACTTTTTTCCGAATCACATAGAGAAAATTGGTTTAAGTAGTAGCTAAATTTTCTCGTCACTCTTTGATTTATGAGTAGCTCAATTTTCTTTGATTTGGTCAAAATACAAAGAAAATTGTGAGCAAAACCGCATACACAATTAGTCAAAACACTGAAATTTATGAACAAATCAGAGAAATTTCAAATTATAGAAATTTCTCTCGTAAAAAATTTTAAAAACCCCAATTACTATGAAAATATTTAATATCCTTTATATTATAAAATCATAATATGAGGGACCTTAAAAAAAATTTCCATTTATTTTGGCAGAAGAATAACTTTTATGCACTTAAGAATAGTCTAATTATAATTTTTATTTTATTTTATTTGATATAATAAAAAAAATTGATATAAACAATTTTCATAATTAATAAAAAAATAAACTTATTTAAATAAAAATATTTATTATTTTTAACAGATGAAAACGCTTTTAACACTATCATCTCCTCGCTACATCCACCATTACTATTACTCCGCCATTATTACTATTATTCGCCATGCCACCTTTACCTCCAACTTCATTCTACTAAGAGCATTCCTATCGACATTACTTATATTTTAGATTAAAATTCATTTCTTATTTTATGAATCACTTTTCATCCACTTCCCCAACAGACTTTCTATTATTTCTATTCTATTAACAAATGCTATATTTTTTCTCTATTCTATTAAAATATAATATTTCATTATAAATTTTTAAAAAATAAAAATCATAAATGTGTACTACATTCCCTAAACAAAGCGAAGCAATATATATATATATGTATATATATAAGGGTGCTATAGTGACTCTCTACAAATAGAGATATATCAGAATAATTTTATTTTAAAATAAGTGTTTAAGTGTAACAATTTATTTTAAAATAAGTGTTTAAGAGAGCTACTATAGAGCCATCAAACTACTTAAAATATGTAAGGGGGAAAATATGGGTTACAGGGAATGCTCTAACATCACCACCAAATAAGCTCAAAAAGAAAAAAAATATCACCACCAAATATTTAAAAAAAAAAATCCAATTTTCTTTTAAGACCATCTCCAACGTTGTACCAACTGACATCAAATTTGAATTTTGATGAAAATGATATCGCTCATGGCTCCAACCGCTCACCAAAGCCGCACCAAAATGAGATTTCACCAAATCTTTCATCGATCGACGAGGAAGAAATAAATTCACCAAAACATCATATTATGATCAAGGAGAGGAGGACCTGGCCGACCAACCGGTTGTTCTATTAGTTGACCAACCCAATAACCAAGAAAAGGTTCAAACAACAAAGAAAAATTCAAAAAGAAAAAAAAATTTTTTGCCTAACTGTCGACCGGCCGTCGACCACCCGTCTCCAAAAAGTTCAAAGTTTCAAAAAAAAAAAATATTTTTTTAAACCCAATAACCCATTACGACCAATCTTGCTGTCCCGGACAAATTTGATGAATGGTGAACTGGAGTATTCATATAAAATTTAATGAAATAGATGTTGACTCAAATTTAGTGAAAAATTTGAGTAAGTTTGAGATGCTCTAACAAAAGATTAATAAGTAAAAAAAATTTTTTACCAAAAGAAAAAGAAGGTAAAACACGCCTGCAAAAAATAAACTCAAAACTACTGGTACAGAGAGCGTGGCCCCATTGACAAGTGAAGACAAAACCAAAGCCTCCCTTGATCATAATCTAATTCATTTCCTTACCGACGAAGCAATTTTTAATTTTCATTTCTTCATATAACATACATATATATATACACTCCTATATGACGATTTCATTGCATAATTGAATCTCAATCTCTCTTTCTCTCCGAAGAAATATGGAACAAGAAACTACAATGGAGAAGGCATTGCTCTCAGGTAAAATTTCAATTTCATAGGCTTTCAATTTTGGTTTTCCCCAACATTTTGATTTGTAAATTTGGGTTCTAATTGACAGAGAAGAGCGATGTAGTAAAAGAAAAACAGAGCTTCGAGAGATGGAGTTCGTATCAGTACGTGAAAAGGGCTGGTTCTATAATTCCAACAGCTTCCTTGGCTGGAACTGAAGTCAGCGTCAACGAAATTCGATCTGCTACTGCTTCTTCTGATCGATATTACCCTCCTTCTCTTCATGCCTCTTTGATCAGCTCACCTGAACCAGATCCTAATGGTAATCCAATTCAATAATATGCCCAATTGATTCACACACACACACACACACAAACAGTTGAATGTTACATTGCAATGTCAGCAACCCAGTAGAGGGTTTTGTTTTAACAATTGGTTACTGCAATACCCAGAAGAAAGTTTTGATTTTTTTTTTTTTCCGAGTGGTGTTGTAGTTCAGAATTTGTGAATTTTGTTGCTGCATACTAGGAAAGTTGTGTTTCATTGGATTCACGCATATATATGCATATGAACAATCACAGAAACAGTACAGTTTAATGTTACATTGAAATCTCAGCAACCCAGCAGAGGGTTTTGTTTTAACAATTGGTTACTACAATACACAGAAGAAAGTTTTGATATTTTTTGCTTTTAAATATTTTGGGTGTTGTTTTGTGGTTCAGGATTTGTGAATTTTGTTGCTGCATTTTAGGAAAGGGAAGTTGTGTTTGGTAGGATTCACTAAACAGTGAAACATGTTCAGTTTAAGTGTTGAATTTGGTGTTTCTACTAAATCACTGGTTGAGGAAGTTTATGGTTCAAATTGGATTTTGATCTCATCCCTATGTTTAACATTGCCAGAGATATGATATTTACTGTTAGCTTTGGCCTCCCTGAATTTGCATTTTCTTAGCCTAGCAAAAGAAAAGAAAAGAAAAAGCAGGGGGATTAGAAAGGAATTTTGCAACTCACATGTGAGTTAAATCTCTCAGTAATGTAGCATCACTCTGCTAAATTTTAATCCAAATCAAGAAAAAACTAAAGAAAACAAATTGGCAGCAATCTACAAATCTGACCTATTAGAGGTGTTTTAAATTATTTGTTTTCTTGAGCTAGATTTACCAAGGATTAGTAAAACAATGGAGTCACGAATGAAGTGTTTAGGCATATAGACAATTACTTGAAGTGATTATGGGCACTGTATAGTTGATTAGGCTACTGGGTTTTATTTACGTGGACTATTTGATTTGAATTGATTTGATTCATTGCTTAATTTAAAAAGGCCAGCTTTTTATAGTTTCAATACATGTTTCTGTTTAGAACACATTATGATGTACTGAAGGCTAATATGGCAACATAGCTTCATCGATTGCTTCCCTACAAGTACTAGACTATAGCATATTATTTTGGATGCTAAACTATGAGCCACTTTTTGCAGAGCAAGCTCTCATTTATCAAGGTGGATATGAAGGAGATTATGGTGGAATTTCTAATGAATTTCAGAGGTGAGGTTCAATGATGACTTATAGAATATTGATGTTCTAAGGACCTATTCAATAGTTAATTGGGGTGATAACTTCATGTTTTTTTAATAATTGTGGGTCCAATTGCCCTTGCATTGGGGCTCTATTGTTTTAGCTAAGAATGAAACAAAAAGGCTGATTGGGATGCCATGGGAGGAGGATATGTTACTATGCCTTTTTTTTTTTTTCAACACTATTTATTGAGTGTTAGCGTAACATACATTATTGGGCTCATTTCTTCACAATTTAAGCTTTTGGGATAACTGGTGTTCTATCCGTTAATGAATGAGAGCATGGCCACATGTGAGTGGGAGTGTTAAGGATACAAATAATAAAGTTACCTATACATCTTAATAATATTACTCCTTTCTCTAACAGCATAAGCTTTCAATGTGATGGTAGTGAACAATTTAACGTGGTATTCAAATTCTCATTCTAGGAGATCCTAGGTTTAATTTCCATCGTTATGTTTGTGCACCATGTTCAATTTAGCTTGTGCATTCGTCTAGTTGTTGCACGAGTGTTGAATAGATTGATATGCATTGTTTGGCCCATTCCTTAATAGATTTAGCTTTTGGTGCGGACTAATATGAAATGGAGATACCCACTTTATGCCAGTTGTGCTACACATTGCTTGCTAGTGGGATCCTTCTCATTATTTCTTTTCTTCTTTCTTCGAGACAAATTTCCATATTATCCTTGCAAAAATAAATTGAGTAACAATTTGGTGAATAGTTACAAAAAAGGAAATTGAGGGTAAGATGTATCAACCACTCCTCATTTGTGTAGCATTGTTCATGAATGATGTTGATGTGAGGAGAACAATCCTTAAAATTGCAGGTTTCCGGGATGGTTATTGTTTCCATTCAATCTTTTATTAGTATTATTATTTTATAGAATTTCATTGAGAAATTTCAAGAACCTTTCATTTTATCCTCTTTTTTTCTAGATAATAAATGGAGCTTATGAAAATTTTAAACTTGTTTGGCAAGTTGTTTTTGAAAGCCATTTTCAGGAACACTTAAACCAACTCTTTTTTTAAGAAACACCATTTTTTTTTCTTTTTTAGAAACTGTTTTCGCACAAAAAGTAAAATGATATGAGAGGGATGGGTGTTTTCGATTTTTTTCTTTCCTGAAAACATGAAAAACCGATAATGAAGAAAACAAAAACATAACCAAAGATGTGCTGTATCATCCTTGTTGCCCTTTTATATCTTCTTCCTAACTGTATTTTTATATATGGGAGAAAGAAAATGCATTGTACCAGGAGCATGCTTAGAAAACTCAAATAACTCATATTTATTGTCTCCTGTCTCAAGGAAATTGTATAGACTTGTTTATTTGGATATTTGGCATAACCTTAAATGGGTTGATCTATTGCCATATGTTTATTTTTTGCTTGATTCCAAATAACGGACCTACCTCCTGGATATGAATGCATTTACAGTTTTGCCATTGGTATAAAACTTCAATTGTGCGGGGCAAATCTCAATTCTTATAATTGGAGGTTTTTTTTTGTGCAACAGTTTTTGGAATTTGTCTGCATCATCATTTTGATTCTTGAATTCTTTGTATAGGCAAATATTGGATGAGGTAGAAATACGAGAATTGCTTATTGATCATGTTGGTCATCGTTGTTGGGGAAGTCGTCCAGCTCGACATGGAAAATTCATGCAGTGGAAGACTGCAATGTTTATGTCGGAACTTTAGAGACTTTCATTGAGGAGAGAGAAACAGTAAAAGAAACAGAACCATACCGTAATGGCAATGTGGATGGAAAGGATAAGGGCCTGAACTTGGAATCTGGGAGTTGATTTAAGGACTGAATTCCCGGTTTTATTTATACCTCATAAAGAAACACGGGCCAAAATTCCTCATTCTGAAGCTATTGAGAAATGCTCAGGTATGGATTCAGGAACAGTGGACTTTCTACACTTAGTGAGGAGGAATTCATATGTTGAAGTCTTTTAATCTACATTCATATCTGTCCCATATATGTGCCTCTGTCACTCTGGTTACCTCCATTGGTCTCTTCTTATCATACTAATGCTGTAATCTCTAGTGTTGTCTCCTACTGAGATGTGTTCCGTGTGGTAGCAGCCCGGATTGTTGATTCCTGATGCAGCCCTAACATGTTGGCAGGTTGTGCTGGTCGAGGAGATAATGTATGTCCCACTTGCAATGCAGATCAACAACCGGGATTTTACAAGGAAAATCTGATGACACAGTGCCCTGCCTGTTATGGGAGGGGTCTGGTTGCTCATAGAGATGGATCTGATACAATGTGAGCTGTTTATTTTTCATGGATCTATTAGCTTACTAATAGATGATTCAAGCAATCAATTTTGGCCCTAGCTGGTTATGTGCTTTAGATTTCTGGATCATGCTCTCCTTCTTTTCGCAATGTAAAATGGGATCTTAAACTTGACATTGTTGACCATTGAGCCTGATTGCTAGATGCATAGTAGATTCACCTTGATGTCGGAAAATTGATTATTCTTCTTGCTTTGCAATGGAAGAGGCGGCTATTTGGTATAATTTAAATTTATCGAATCGCTTTGTCCCTGCAGATGTGTGAAGTGTGATGGCAAGGAAAGATTCCTTGTGCAACCTGTGGATCTCGTGGGCTGATTAAATGTAAGACATGTGAAGGCAGTGGTTCTCTGACACGCAATATCGGCATTGTTAGATGGTATGTCTGTTTGTTTCTGATAGAATGATACCCATATGGCCTTATTGTTATAAAGCAAAAAGCCATTTATTTAGGCCAACCTATGATGCACGGACACGGGGACACGACACGGACACGTGGACACACAAATTTTCAAAAAATAGGAGACACACTCAATATATAATTTTATTTATTTATTTATTATATGTGAAATTAAAAAATATATATTTATATAAATAAAATTATATATATTATTTATAAATAAAATATATTTAAAAAAATATTATCTACCTAATTTTTTTTAAAAAAAACTATATTATTTATTTATTTTATTTATTTACTTTAACATCAAATTTCATTCACAAATTATTTTTTTATAAATAAAAATAACTTATTTTAGATTAATATCCAAAAAAAATAAAAAAAGAAAAACAGGGGAAAAAAAAAAGAAAAGAGAGAGAGAGAGTCAAACAAAGAAGATGAGTCGAACAGTGAGAGAGAGAGAATCGAACACAGAGAAAGCAAGAGAGAGTGAGTCAAACACAGAGAAAGCGAAAGAGAGAGTCGAACACACATAGCGAGGGAGCAAAAGAGAGAACACGCACAGACATAGAGAGAGAGAGAGAGAGAGAGAGAGAGAGATGGACAGAAGAATCAACGAAAGAAGAAGAAAAATGCAGAAGAAAAGAAGAACGAAGAAGAAAAATGAAGAAAAGAAGAACATACCTCAGATCTAGGGCTTCAATAGGTTCTTTGCCGTTTCTCTTTCTCTTTCTCTCTATTTCTATTTCCTTGTCTATGGGTTAAGGTTTTTCTCTCTCTGCTCCAACATGTTCACAAAGTGTCCAAGAGTGTCCCAAGGTTGTCCTATCAAGAAATTCAACAAAAAAAGAAGAAGAAGGGGAACATGTTAGGCAGAGTGTCCGACACGTGTCTACCGCTTGTCCAACGTGGTGTCCATGTTCGAAACCGGACACGTGTCAGACACCCATACGTTGCCTCCGGAGAGGTGTCTGTGCTTCTTAGAGACCAACTAACCATTGTTTGTTAAGCATGAGCCTAAAATCTCAAGAATTAGAGAAAGGGGGGGGGGGGGGGGGGGGGGGGGGGAGAACAAATAAACAAAAAACAATAAAGAAAAATACAAAAAAAAATGTAAGAAGAGATTAGCTTCAATGGATCAACTTCTATATGTTCGGTAGGATGATATAGAACCTCTTTTACTTTAGTTATGGACTTTCTTAGCTTTGGCAAAGTTATTATGCAAAAATCTGAAAGTAGTGATTGTCATAGAAGATGCAAACTATCCCTCTATCTCTTTCTTCCCAAGTAAATGTGTTGAGTGATCTAGTCCTTGAGATCTTCATGCCTTTTTCTTTGGTCATCATGAAAAATTAAGAGGGGGAAGGAAAATGAAGGAAAAGGTGACAAAATTAGAAGTTATTATTTGTCATTTTTCTCTTCCCTTTTCTTTTCCCTCCACAAATCTCTCTTGTGCATAAGCCAGTTGACATCATACCTAAGGATGTGAGTTTTTGCCTTTGCAGGAAGACACTTTCCACTGAAAAGTAAGTGCGACAAGCGGAGCAGCCTCAGTTCCAGATGAGGTCTTCCACAGAGCCAAAGGGGTCCAATTGTGCAACACTCAAGCCCATCAGTGTAGTCCTGCCTTTTTTATGATTCGCTCTTCCTCAACAAGTTCTCCTCTGAAGTAATTGCCGACAGGGCTCCAGTGCCTCCTACTGCCAGGGTCATATGTGAGAGACACGCCATCTCTGTTGTGCCTGTGACTCGTGTTACCATGGCTCATCGCGGCCAATTCTTCAGTTTCTATATCATTGGTTTTAGCAGAGAGGTGTACTTGAAGGACTACTATCCTGCTAGGTTTTGCTGGGGTCTGTGTCCATGCTTGGAATGGTTGAAGATATAATTAAGCAGATTTTCCATCTCAAAAAGTATAGGAATATAGAAACCAATCACATAATCGGACATAACTTCACCGGGTCTCACATTTATGTGAGATAGTTGTTTCTGGTTATCTAATTGGTTTCTGTGCAAGTAAATTTCTCATGTACGGTGTTTTCTTGGCGGGAATTTCTCTCTCTGTTTCTCTGTGTCTCTGTGTGTGTGTATGAGCTTTGTTGCTACTGCTTTTTACTGTTTGGTTTGAGCTAGTTAAAGTTCTCTTGTTTTCTGGGTTTGTAATTTTTCTTTACACTGAAAAAATAAAGTTGTGTGATTGTGAGTAATGAGACAAGAAACATGTATTATTTTCTGAGTACACAGGATTTCATATTTGGATTCTTCCATTATATGAATCAAACATAGATTATATGAATCAAACGTAGATGTTTATTTCGCAATCAATAATTGTGAAAAAGTTACACCAAAATATTTTAAATTTTAAATGGACTTAAGAATTACAGACAGTTGATTTGAGATTTTATAATATGTTACAATTTTATGCATTGGAATGAAGATCACTATTCAAATTATGTAATCGAAAGGATTTAAATCCAAGTATTCTAGTCCCAATAGGGTAATGCTATGATATACACTTCGGCCATGTTTGTTTGGACGACGGACAAGCATTCCCATGACTAATAGTCATAGGATTACTTAATTGCTGGATTATGTATCCTATCTTAACTAATAGTCAAGTTTAAAATAATTAGTCCATACTTTAATTGTTTAACCAAATATCGGATTAATAATTTTATTGGACTATTAGTCCAATCCCAAGCTCATGTCCACCCAAACAAACATGGCTTTCATGCGCAAGTACGTCATTTATAAGTTTGATTATTACAAATGATATAATTTAATATTATGAGAGTCATAATTTTTTTTTAAAAAATTATAACTTAATCACATGAGCTATAACAAAACAAATCTTGAATCATAACTATAATTTTGTCATAATTAAAAAGTCATAACCACAGTATAAGGACGTGTACCATAAAATTTTCAATCTCTAATAATATAAGTTCATAGATATAACGACTATTATTGTTAAATTATAGTAACATCACCCGAGATACTTTCTTTAGTAATCAATTAAAACTATCTTTTAGTTTACTTGGAGGGGTTTGATCCAATAATTTGGATATTAGACATCCAATAGACTTAAATTAACAATGGTTGAATGGTCGAAATGACATTTTAATCAATTGAGTACATTATTAAAACATAATATTAGTCTTAACTTTTAATTTTAGGAGTTTTCTTAGGTGTGCAATCCACAAAAGGTGTAAGTGCATTAATCATGTGCCACTAACACAAAATGTGTAAGTGTAAGGTGTAAGAAGTTGTAAGTGTGTAAGTGGAAGGTATAAATGAAATGTATAAGCCAGATAATACCATGTGCCACTTACACAAAAGGTGTAAGTGCAATGTAAAAAGGCGAAGTGTAGAAGTGTAAGTGAACACAAAAAGGCCAGTAAGCAGAAGTTGCACACTATAGCATTACCCTTAATTTTATCATTTTCACAATAACCAGGGAAGTTTATCTCTCTCACCTCTTCCAAAAGTCAAAAACCTCTCTCAAACGGAAAAAGTACTAATTTTACCATGTCACACTTGTATCCAAACCCAAACTAATGGGGTTCTAGCTTAGCAGTTGTCACTCATTTCTCACGCACGATAGGCTAGTAATCTGTTAAGCTGCATTAACGATATTTTTTAGCTTACAATTTATATAATTTATCACTTGTTGTAACTGTGGCTTATCGATTCTTCTTCCTCTTCATATCTTAATGGTGTGTTGGTTGAGGATTTGGAGAGGATTTGAAAGGAAAGGAAAAGGTGTGGAAATTAGGTGAAATGTAAGTATATTTTATTCACATTTCACCTAACTTTTCCTTTTCCCTTTCCAAATCCCTACTCAAATCACCCAACCAAACACAGCGTAAGAGTTTGCTAGATATATAAATTGTATTTTAATTTTTAAAAGATAAAAAATAGTTTCCCTGGCCCACATATATATAACAAAATGTAGTGTTTTCAAAAGACTCCACAAACATATTCCTAAATTCTCTTAATTTTAGAAAAATAAAAAATATGTTCACTTCTCTTCCTACTATTCAGATCTTTTCACTCTCTCCCTATAATAAAATATAAAAAAAGATAAAATAATAAAATATTCATTTATATCTATATTCATCTATATCTATCATCCACAACTCCCACATCTATATTCATATACATCCATCACCTATAACTCCTACAACTCGTACACATCGCTTTTGTATTCGCTTTATTCTATATTTCAATCAAATTCAATCATTCTCTTTCATCTACCCATCTTTTTTTTTCTTTCATCTACTTATCTTTTCTCGATTAACTCATCCTCTTCATTATTATATTTTGCAAGTTTGATGATTTGCAAAAATCATATTATTTTCTCCATCGCTACATTTTCTAAGTTTGATGATATATATAACCAAATGTAGTGTTCTCAAAAGGCTCCAAAAACATATTCCTAAATTCTCTTAATTTTAGAAAAATAAAAAATACGTGGCACCTTTCTTCACTCCCCATCCTACTATTCAGCTTTTCACTCCCTCTCCTATAATAAAATATAAAATAAAAATAAAATAATAAAATATTCATTTATATCCGTATTCATCTATATTCATCACCCACAACTCTCACATCTATATTCATCCATATCCATCACTTATAACTTCTACAACTCCTACACACCCATTTCAGATTCAGCTTTATTCCATATTTCACCAAATTCAATCATTCTCTTTCATCTACCCGCTTTTTTTTTCTTTCATCTATCTATCTTTTCTCGCACTAACTCATCCTCTTCATTATTATATTTTGCAAGTTTGATGATCTCCAAAAATCATATTATCTTCTCCATTGTTACATTTTCTAAATTTGATGATTTGCAAAAATTATTACAAGGTCGGTGTAATATTATTTTGTACTTTATATCTTTGTGTATATATATATATTTCTTCTTCCCAATATTTTTCAATTCATCTACACATCTTTTCATCTTCTTCATTTTTATGCTCCTAATATTATTTCTTATTTTATATGCATTTTTTTCAATGTTTATTATTTGTGTGTACATATTTCTTTTTCTCAATATCTTTCAATTCATCTAAACATCTTAATCAAATTCGTTTTGTTTTCTTTTTCCTAATATTTTTCAGTTCATCCACACATCTTTTCATCTCCTCCATTTTTATACTCATAATATTATTTCTTACTTTATATGCATTTTTCCAGTGTTTATTACTTTTGCATGTATATATTTCTTTTTCTTAATATTTTTTAGTTCATTTACACATCTTTTCATCTTCTCCATTATTACATTTTGCATAGTTTGGGCTTGCTTTTTAATTTGTGATTTGCATTTGTTCTTCAATTTAATCATATTTGATTTGTTTCTTCTCATATAACAGTGTTGATATTTTCTTTGACTTTTATAAACCCTCTCCTTTACATATCGAAAGTAGTTCACCTAAAATTCAAGAAAATTAGATGTCTATCACATAACTTAAATAAATTAAAATAAGTCTCACTCTCAATTAAATAAATTAATAAAAAAAAATATAAACCTACAAATATGTATCCAATATCGATCACGTTATTTAAAAAAAAATTCACAATTATTTGTAACTTAAATATCACATAATGACTTAAATAAATTAATAATAAAAATATAAACCCACAAAAAATATATATCTATATATAAATTACAAATATCCAATGTCTATCATATTATTTTTTAAAAAAAAACTCTTGAATATCTTTAACTTAAATAAATTAAAAACATATATACAAATTATAAATATCCAATGTTTATCACGTTATTTAAAAAAAAAATAAAAATTCCATCATACAATTTACTTATGCATATCCATCACTCACAATTCACTCAATCAAATGTCTATCATGTAAAATCCAATACAAATCCACAAAAGACACTGTTTTGTGTTTATTTTGTAATTTTAAAAAATCTTAAAATAAATCTAACAATAAATCTAACAATAAATCAAAATAGAAATCACTTTTTCCTTTGTGTGTGTGTGTGTGTTTTTTTTCCCTTCATGTATACCCATAAATTGATTACGTTATCTTTTTCTTATTTTAAAATTATTGTGTTATAATTTTCCTTACAAAGAGTTACATTAGCTCCTCAATAGATGGATGTTGTATAGTAGATTTTTAATTTTTTTAATTTTTTTTTTTTTTATATATCTACAATAAACAATGATACTTATTGAGACTTTTTACTCTTTATATTTTGTATTCTAGATACCATCGAGCTTGCTTGTCTTATTCTTTGTGTAATTGTAAGTCAAATGTGTTAAATTCGTTATGCAGATAAATATGTGGCCTCATCTAAATTTTATGCCAGAGCTATCGTTTGGCCATATAAAATGCCATACAAGATTTCCAAACTATACCAAATAAAGAGGTTTTATTAGTAGAAAATATTGATGATTGGAAAATCAAAATATGTTGGGCAATGCAAAAATTAGGAAAAAAAAATAAGTGAAAAAAAAATGATGGAAACAATATTACCATCGAGCTGGAATAAAGTAAAGAGAACAATTTTTCAAAAGGATGAAATCAAAGATGCCTCGGACTTAATGGATGCTTAATGGAGGAGGAGCGTGAAATCTATCCTCTATGGATTGAACTTGAGTAAGAGCAGATGACTCCAAATTCAACAGTACAAGAGCATATCTATCTATCTATCTATCTATCTAACCAAATGTATCGATCTCTTAAAAACTCCAAATTCTCAATCCTAACATCTCATTAAACTCTTTCTTAGGTGGCACATCTATTCTTCTCTCATTCTATTTTCCTATTTTTTTTTTCTCTTTTTAATATATTTTATTTCACTTTTAATTAGGGCGTGATATACAAAATATTATATGGATAGGATTATTTCAAAATATTTATAGATAAAAGATGAGTTTGACTTTAATTCAAATTCCTTCATCAAATTTATATCCTACTCAAAGATATTTCAAAAAAATTAAATTAATTAACAATATGAAATTGGGCAAAAATATTAGAGAACAGAAGAACCCTGCAGAGAAATTAAACATGTAATTTAACCAATTATGTAAGATTTTTCTTATGTGAAAAGAAATATATACTCCTATTTGAAATCTCATAGTATGTTTTTTGCTCTATTTTTTCTTTTGTAGATTTTTTTTTGTTTGTTTTAGTTTTAGTTTATTTGGTGTATTTAATTTTTTTTTCTTCATAATCTAAGTTAGTTGTTGAAATTATAATAATGTAGTAGATGCACATATGTCACACCCCAAAAAAAACACAATAGATACAACTCAAAACATATACTAATAATCGCAGGTCAAAGTAAATAGTCCTTTCATTACATGAAATTAATGATACAAAAGAGTTTGACAAAAATAAATGCTCTATTGGCTTACACTTTTCCAAGCCTTTACTTGGTTACAACAAAAGTGAGTTTTGCTCATTACATCTTAAGCCCTTGGCTTTATCAAAAATATACAATCAAAATAAGAAACTCTTGCTCCAGAAAATCTCTCAAACGCTATTACCTTGGTGGAGGCATTCCATCGTTACCTGAAAATATTTTTCCAAAATAGGGTGAGTTATATCCCAATAGGAATCATCTAACACATTATATGAAGTTTAGCAGAGATATAAGTACAAAGTGCATAAATAATGCTTCTGGTAAAACTTTTCACAACTTTATATACTCATAAGATATTAATTTCAAGTCTTAATCCATTTACTTTTAATTCATATTCCGTCCACTTATCTGTCTCAATTCATGAGTCAATTTTGTTATTTCTCAACAACTGAACTAAGGCTACAACTCAATAATTTTCATATCATACAACACATATGCATAAACACTTCAAGCTTCCATTTCACGGATATTTCGTCCGCAGGCAGCTGTCAAACGAGACCTATGTAAACGTAGGCTATACAAGCACTACAATTGCCATTTTACAGATATTTCGTTCGCGGGCTAGACATCCATGTATAATTTTGGGACTTTTACCCAGGACACTCCGACCAACTTAATTATAATGGAATCCATCCCTTTCTCCTCCCAAACAAACATACATATACAATGTATTTAAACACATAATCACACGTGGAATACATTCATTTTCTCATCCCAAACAAATATATATATACAATGTATTTAAACACGGCCATATTCAATGACAACCATCAAAAGATTAGTTTCAATTTACCTAATTCACATGTAATTTCTACAACAAAAGCTATTTTCCATTGATAGCCCAATACGCTTATCTCTAAACAGATATTCAATCTCAAGCAGATAGTTTATTCAAAACTTCTAAAGGTGTGAAATAATACATATCTGGGCCCACCATTTATATCAAAGATCATCCAATTTCATATTTTCAATGACAATTTTAATTATTAATACAAAATAACAATTTGATCCAATTAGGGCAAAACCCCCCTTTTATCCAAATATCAACCCAAGTACCAAAATCCACCATTTTGACACAAAGATGAACATATTTTCAAATTTCAAACTCATTTATTTCATTTTCACCAAAAACCCTTTTTCATTTCACCCCAAACCCCAAGTTTGATCAAACTACTCTTAAATCCCACAATTGTTACACAATAACAAATAACTAAGCTAAAAATCATATAAGAGTGTAGAAAATTCTACCTCAAAGAGTGAAGACGAATCAAGCAAGAGTGAAACACCGAGAACACCAAAACCCATTTCTATTCGGATTAAAATGAAGATCTTGAAGCGCTTTACCTTTTTCTCAAAGGCACTAGGGTCAAGGCACTAGGGTCGAAATCCTAATGGATCTAGATGAAATCTTAGAGAGAATATGAGTTTTAAAGAGAGAATGTGTAGATCTAGGTTTTTGAAAAGTTTGAGAGAGAGAGAGAGAGAGAGAGAGAGAGAGAGGAGAGAAGGAAAGTGATTCAAAATGTCATCCTCACGGACTATTATACACGCAATCCACCCGAAAGCATGGAAATTGATGCTCGAGCATCGTACAAAAATTCGCCGAGTGTGGGATACACTTTTTCGTAAGTTTTGCACGAAGCGACCTCGCCGAAGCGGAGATCGACACTGAGTGTCCAATGCATTCTTCCAAAGATTTGCAGACCGCAAAATGTCGCGAATTGACAAATCTCGCCGAAAGCAAGAATGACCGCCAAGTGGAGGAGCAATTAAGCCCACTCGAAGCGTTAGAATGCCCGCCGAGCGGAAGAGCCAAAATCTGACATCACAGTTTGGAAAAACAAGCAACCAATCTGTCCCTAACGCACAATTACAACCTAATCACCAAAATAGAGGGGGAACAAGTGAAACAAGATGTGAATAACCGTTCTAAACTATACCAACCCGAGTCCGGAATACAGTAAGTGATGGGTCAAAAACCAAAATCGCTATAACTTATGCCTCCAAAATTTATTATTCATTTTTTTAAAATTTTACAACTACAACGTGCAGGAAAAAAGTAGCAATGGCAACAAAAGACTAAAAGACCAATACAAAGAGTGATGTTTTGTGGTGCGCTTGAGTTCACCCATTTTTTTAAAAAAAAATTGTACCAATCGAGAAGAGTATTTGGAACACATTCACAAGTTTTAAAGAAGTTTTTATTCAATCTCATTTATTTTTTATTATATTTCGCTCTTCAATTATATTAATTTATGTGTTCGACGGTTGTAATTTATTCAATTTAAATTGCGTTTAAATAAACTTAATTATGTAGTAGCTCTAAAATATTTTTGCTTATATTTTTATTTTTTTATTTGAGATCTTCATGAATGTAAATTTGTTTCTTTGCATATATGTAGTGAGTAGGATTAAGTTTTTAAATGATAAGTTTCTTTTGGCAAGAAAAGTCATCTCGCACAAAGGAATATTTGAAGCACAAGATTGATTTCAAAATCCTTAATGAATATACAAATAAATTATTTTGTTTTCAACTCATAATACTCTATCTCTATATATATAATGAAAACCAATTGTAGACAAGGTCATTTGGATCCATTCAAGAGCAAAACTCAATATACATGTTTTTTACTTAATTAATATTTAATAGTTAATTTCAATTGCATTATTGAAGGTCATGTAATTTTTAACCAGATTGGATTCAATATGTGAATACTTCAATAAAAGTTTGGTTAATTTCTTATAAAAAAAATTATTATTCAACTATGTTTGTGTTGAAATTATAAACACATTGCATATTAATGATCAAGATTTTAAAATTTAATTTGAATAAATATGTTTTATGTATTTAGACAAAATCATAGGTAAGAAATTTTTTCTATGATTGTTGAATTTATATTCACGTGTCACCGCTATAGAAATATTCAAGTCATGCATGTTTTATCGTTAAGACTTTATTATTTAAAATGGATGATTATATTATCATATAACATAAAGTAAAAACAAAACTAACTAAGATGTTAAAAAAAAAAAAATAAAAGTGATGCTAATTTTTTTATTTATTTAGTAGCTTCAAAATACGAAAGTTGTTGAAATTTATAGGTTATAAACACAAAACAAATTTAAAAAAATTAAAATTGATCCTAGAATTTTGTTTGTAATTAAATAGCTTTGGAATATAAAAACTGTTAAAAATAGAGTTAGAATTTGTATAATAAGATAACATAAATGTTTATTTTTAACTACAATTAAATTTAAATTTTAAAAAATTATAGATGGCATTTAACTCTTATATAATTTTTAACTTACTATAGTTCTTATTTTTGAGTACTTTTTTAACAAATTTAAAAAAATTATAGGTGGTATTTTACTCTTTTCTAATTTATATGCTACTATTCTCTCCAATTCTTCTATTATTAGAGTTATATTAGATGTTTTTCTTATCAAGTTTATATTCTCTTATTTTTGAATTTTTAAATTTCAACTTTGTTTTGTTTTGTTTTTTTTCAATTGTCATTTGATATTTACTAAATTTCTTTTTACCTCATTTTTCTAGGATTTATCTAAATTTCTCCTTCTATATTCTTATAATTTATCTTCACATTTACACTTTATTTTTTTTTTTAAAAAATCTTTATATTATATTTACAGGATATACTTTTTATTCTTGATTTTCAATTAAGTTTATTCTTTTTCTAGGATTTATCTCGATTTTCACTTTCTATTTTCTTATAGTTTATCTTCAAATTCAAACTTAATTTATTTTATTTTTATCATATATTTATAGAATTTCACTGACTTTTCTTTTTTTAGTTGAGATCAATCAAATCTATTATTTAAGTACCTATCTAAATTAATATAATAGAATTTTGTTATTAATTTTAGGAGAAATTTACTATGTGCACTCTTAAATGGTGCACATTATAAAAAGTTATGATTTTTTATGATGAATGTTATGATTGTTTGTGATGTATGTTATAACATTTTGCAGTAAAGTTATAAATAGTGAATTTATGATGCGCACCTTAAAGTTAAGAATGATAATGTTATGACATTTTGTGATTTTTGTTATGACACTTTGAGATTTTGTTATGACATTTTTCAATGAAAAAAAGTTACTATTTTTATAGTGAAAAAGTTATGACATTTTGGATTTAAGTAATAAAATTTTGTGAAAAAGTTATGAAAGGCATACCATATGCACTTTTTTTGAGAGTGCACACTGTAACATCTCCCTAATTTTTAATATATTTAGTATTATTTATCACCTTTTGTTACTTGCCCGTGCATAGCACGATACCACTAGTGTTATATAAAGAGCAAGTGTTTTATAAGTTTAGTAAAAAGGTTTTGAGCCTCACATTGTAATATTAGTTTACTAGTGGTAAACCCGTATATGCAATTAGATTGATTTAATAATGTATAAATTTTTTAATAATGCATTAAGTTCTAATTTAAATCATAAAATTATAATCATAATGCATATGGATCATCTTTTTCAAATTTCATAAGTAAAGACAATAATATTTCAAAACAAATATTCACAAAATATTATAATCATCCAACTGATATATTTTTCTTGAAATAATAAATTTGATTTCTAATTGATGAAATTAACAATAAATAAGATGTTTCTCAATGAACCTAATATTTAAAACATATATATTCTAAAAAAACTAATAATAAATTGAATGTCATAAATTAAATCTTTCTATATTTGATAAATTAAAACTTAATAAATATTGCTCATCATGTCCAAATGCCCCGTAAAGTGCCTCGCTAAAAAAGAAGAAAAAAAGTGTTATCATTTTTTACATACAAATAAACTTTAAAAAAAATAAGATGAAGATATATTATCTTATGAGGAGTGTTTATATAAATTATTCAAAATTTGTTTCCTTTACTTTATTCTAGCTCGATGGTAATATTGTTTCCATCACATTTTTTTCACTTATTTTTTTTCCCTAAGTTTTGCATTGCCCAACATATTTTGATTTTCCAATCAACAATATTTTCTACTGGTAAATCCTCTTTATGCGGTATAGTTTGAAATTCATTTATGGCATTTTACATGGCCAAACGATGGCCACGACGCAAATTTAGAGGAGGCCGCATATTTATCTGCATAATGAATTTAACACATTTGACATACAATTACATAAAGAATAAGATAAGCAAGCTCGATGGTACCTGGAATACAAAAGATAACGAGTAAAAAATCTCAATAAGTATCATTGTTTATTGTAGATATATAAAAAAATAAAATTAAAAATCTACTATACAACATCCATCTATTGAGGAGCTAATGTAACTTTTTGTAAAAAAATTATAACACAATGATTTTAAAATAAGAAAAAGATAACGTAATCAAATTATTGTTGTACATGGGGAAAAAAAAAACACAAAGGAAATAGAGGATTCTATTTAGATTTATTTTAAGATTTTTTTTTAAATTACAAAATAAACACAAAGTGTTGCTTTTTGTGGATTTGTATTGATTTTACGTGATAGATATCTCATTGAGTGAATTGTGGGTGATGGACATGCATGCGTAAATTATATGAATAAGACTTGTGGATTTTTTTTTTTTAATTTTAAAATAACATGATAGACATTAGATATTTATAATTTGTATATATGTTTTAATTTATTTAAGTTGATATTCGAGAGTTTTTTTAGAGCAAATTACATATACCCCTCAAGATTTGGCTAAATTACGTATATCCCCGAGGTTTGAGAAATTACAAATTTTCCTTGAATGCTATATTTGCATAATTAGGGTAATTTGTTATGAAATATAAACCTGGGGCAAATTGTTATGAAAATACAAACCTTAGGGGGATGTAATTTCCAAATCTCGTGATATATCTGTAATTTAACTAAATCTCGAGGGAGGCATATGTAATTTGCCCCTCTTTTGTTTTAAATAATATGGTAGACATTGGATATTTATAGGTATATGTAATGTGGGGTTAGCTTTTGTGAATTTTGTTTAAAAAAATAAAGTAATGTGATAGACATTGGAAACATATTTGTAGGTTTATATTTTTTTTATTAATTTATTTAATTCAGAGTGAGATTTATTTTAATTTATTTAAGTTATGTGACAGACATCTAATTTTCTTGAATTTTAGGTGAACTATTTTTGATATGTAAAAGAGAGGATTTATAAAAGTTGAAGAAGATATCAACACCAATATGAGAAGAAATAAATCAAATCTGATTACATTGAAGAACAAATGCAAATCACAAATTAAAAAGCAAATAAGCCCAAACTATGCAAAATATAATAATGGAGAAGATGAAAAGATATGTAGATGAACTAAAAAATATTGAGAAAAAATATATATACACAAAAGTAATAAACATCGAAAAATGCATATAATGTAAGAAATAATATTAGGAGTACACAAATGGAGAAGATGAAAAACATGTGTGGATAAACTAAAAATATTAGGAAAAAGAAACAAATCAAATATGATTAAGATGTGTAAATGAATTGAAAAATATTGCAAAAAAGAAATATGTACACACAAATAATAAACATTGAAAAAAATGCATATAAAATAAGAAATAATATTGAGCATAAAAATGGAGAAGATGAAAAGATGTGTAGACAAACTAAAAAATATTAAGAAAAAAAAATATATATACACAAATATATAAAGAACGAAATAATATTACACCGACTTTGTAATAATTTTTGCATATCATCAAACTTAGAAAATGTAATAATGGAGAAGATAATATGATTTTCGCAGATCATCAAACTTGCAAAATATAATAATGAAGAGGATGAGTTAGTCTGAGAAAAGATAGGTAGATTGTAATGCTCCCAAAAATATATACAATAGATACAACCCAAAGACTAGAGAGATAAATGCTTCCATTCATCGAGTTCATATACAAAAAATAACACATGTATATACATTCACAAACTATTCATCCCTAATCTACGATATGTTACAATGATAAGAGAATCTAAAATTTAACAAGTAATCCTCACACGACCCAAACCCGCTTCTATAGGTTTAGTGTCATAACCGCCAAGAATCCTTGATTACCAAGGCCTCTTAACAATTAGACTTGTAATTAAGGGTCATGGAAGTAAATACATAAAAGAAATATATACATAGTCCATTGAGTCAGGTAGACATATATGAGATCGATAATCTTAACTTTTATAAACATACGAAAGTGACGCCATAGGTACATGATTTACATGTCACCTCATGTACATATAAAAGGAAAACTTGTTCATAGAGCAAAAGGAGCAGCCTTATGCATTCATATTAACACGCCACATGAATGACTTGATCTCGAACCTCCTCGTGAGACACAAAAGGTAGTTGACAAATACAACATGAAATGCTTCAGCCATCTTAAGTTCGATCACGAGCTCGCCACCTACATACATAATAAATAACTAGTGAGCGGAGGCCCGCTGAATAATAACAGAGTAAAGGGTAAATGAATGATGTCCCATAACCTTGTTCAATCCAAAGTTCACATTCAGATTCTCATTCCAACATGTATACAAAAAACCAGAGTTCATGTTTAATCTACATGGTGTGGTTCATAATACCGATGGATCATATACAGTATCATAAATCATACTTGTTAGTTCTATATAAGAACCTCTCATTGGGTAAGGATAACTTGTCGGGCCCATAAAGAAACCTCTCGATCGAACTTGTAAACTTGTCGGGCACTTTAGAATCTCCAAATGCATAAATAGCTTGTCGCTTCCATATGAACCTCCTGCACGAACTTGTAACATATTTGAATCATAGCATAATGTCACATGTAACATACTTGAATCATAACATAATGTCATAAATGCTTGTTATTGTTGGACAATCATTCATAGTATAAAACATGACATTCCATTCAACAAATCTTATTTCATATACCAAAATAATTTAACTTGAACGTAGCTATTAAGTTATTACTCACAGATAATGATGTCGTAAGTAGACAATTCAACTTCCTTGTGCCGCGGACCTACACAATTACAAAATGAACATATACCAATTACACACTTTAATTGATAACTTAGTCCTTTCTTGGTTTGGTGTGTTTTACTTCATTAACCTCATTATGGTGTCTTTAATTATGGCTTAGGAATGCCTAGGATGAAATGAGGATGTAAAATGTACTTGAAAACATTTTTCTAAACTTGTTGAAAACAGTGGTCCACGCCGAGCGCATGTAGAATATGAGGATTTGCTCGAGCGTAACTTTCTTCGCCGAGCGGTTCTGCAAACTTTGAAAGTATCGGTTGTTTGTTTTTCACGCCGACGCGATGCTTGATCCCTACTTGGCGCTGAGATTCACTCTCGCCGAAGTGACTTTTGTTACTCGAGCGTCAAAACACAAGAACTTCGAGGGTTTATATTTCACGCCGAAGCGCATATCGTCACTCGAGCGAGGTGCACGCACTCAAAGTGGTCGCCGAGCATGGGTTTCTACGCCGAGCGAGATGCAAATTTCGAATTTCCAGATTTGATCTCCAAGTTTAAAACTTAACCTTTAAGCACCAAAATTGATTTTTCCGCCAAACTTGAGACAATACATAGAAACTCTAAAACAACATGAATTAAAGATCATTTCAAGAAATCATGGCCCAATAGCTTGCTAATTGTGCAAAAATTTAACTTAAAATGTATGAACATGCTATAAAGATCACATGCATGCATAATTTGAGTTCATAGTTTCAAAACATAATCAAATGAAATATTCAACTCAAAAACATGGTGAATTTAGATTACAACCAAAATATGAATATGCATGTGAGATTTCTCATGAAAAGAACTTCAAAACTTCATAATATGGACATGCATGCATAGAATGACTTATAACTCCCAAGTTCTAACTCAATTCTGTATAAATCAACATAATTCTCTGAGTTCATGTATTAGAGTCTAGATTTCAAGGTTTAAGGATAAAATTCTACCCGAGGCTAGAGTTCACAAGTGTTGAAGTTGTAACTTCTTAAATTCTCTTTAATTCCTCAAAGTCTTGCTAGCTTGGCTTCAAATTGACTCCAATCCCTCCCCCTTCTCTCACTCTCTCACGATTGTATGTGTGTATAGGCTCAAAAGTATGTTGAATGAAGAAAAGAAAGATGAGTGGAGGCAATAGGTGCCTTATATAGGCTTGCCCATTGATAGTTAATTAAGGCCAATCACATGGGCATCAAATTAATCTATTTAAATTGTTCCGAATTGAATTTCAATTGAACTTACCATAAAATTCTAAAAATTCCAATTAACACATGAATCAAGTCAATTTCATGATTGATGTCGATAAGGCCTTTAATTTGCGTAGATCTAAATAAAAGCATGAATAAATCTTTCTATGTTAAATGTATATAAACACAAAATAATGCAATGCACGATAATTAACTCGTGATTTCTTCTTATTTAAGTGTTCAAAGATAATTACATGGATTAACGTTAATCTATGGTCGGGGTTGTTACAAATCCTATGCTTTATAGGTTTACATCTTTCCAAGTCCTTGCTTGGTCATATAAAAGTGGCCTAGCCTATTACAATTTAAGCCCCTACTATAAAGGAATAAAAACAAAATAAAAAGCTCTTGTTCCCAAAAAGTTCTCCAAGCTATTTCGAGGAGGAATGTCACCAACACCGAAAAGTATTTTTCCCAAATAGAGTGAGTCACACCAAGAGGGAATCATCTAACACAATATGTGAGGTTTAGCAAAGATATAAGTATAATGTGCGATACAATGCTTGTAATAAAACATTCATATTTGTATAATCATAACATACCATGTTCACATCTTATTCAATTTTCCTTCGCTCATTTCAATTCATGGGCCTATTTCATTGTCACTCAACAACCCAATTGAGACTACAACCTGGTTCTCCAATCACATAATTAACACATAAACATTTCAATCAGCTATTTTACTTGATATTTTGTCCATGGATCGACATCCATGTATAATTTCTAGACTTTCACCCAAGACACTCCTCAACTTAATTTCAATGGAGTCCATCACCTTTCTCCTTCCAAACAATGGAGTACATCTCATTTCTCCTCCCAAACAATCATATATATACAATGTATTTATAAACATAATCATACATGGAGTACATCTTATTTATTCTCTCAAACAATCATACATATACAATGTATTTAAAACATGATCAGATTCAATGACAACCAACAATGAATTATTTTTAATTCACCTAATTCTCATGCAATTTTTACAATAATCATAGTTATCCTCCAATCGATAGCTCAATACGCTATTTCTAAACGTATATTCAATCTCAAGATAGATAGTTTATTCAAAAATTTCCAAAGGGTGTAAGATAATACATACCTAACTTCCGCCATTCATTTCAATATTCGCCAATTTCATATTACCAATGTCAATTTCAATTATTTATACAAAATAACAATTTGATCCAATTAGGGCAAAATTTTTCCTTTTTCCAAATAATAACTCTAAGTACCAAAATTAATAATTTTGATTACAATATAATCTCATATTCAAACCCCACACCCATTTATTTCACATTCACCAAAAACCCCTTCTTTTCATTTCACACCTAAACCCTAGGTTTGGTTAAACAACTCCCAAATCTCACCATTGTTACACAAACAACAAATAACTAAGCTAAAAATCATATGAAAGTGTAGAAAATCCCTACCTCAAGAAGGGAAGACGAGCGAAGTAAAGGTGAAACTCCAAAGATGCTCAAACCCAACTTTGTTTGGATCAAAAACGAAGACTAGAGACGCCTACCTTTTTCTCAAAGACATCAGTAGAGAACCCAAAGGACCTAGGTCAAAATGTAGAGAGAGTGTGTTTTAGAGAGAGAGAGAGAGTCAAGATTTAGATTTTTGAAAAGTTTAGAGAAAGAAAAGAATGAAAAAAGTGATATAAAATGTCATCTTCACAGATCAAGAGTACACACACCCGCTGAGCGTGGAAAGTGACGCTTGAACATCGGGGACACAAAGTTCCACTTAAGCGGAAAAGCGTGAAAAGTTACGCCGAGCGAGAATACGACTTCCGTAAGTTTTGCGCAGAGACATCGCCGAAAGCACAAGATCGACGCTGAAAGCATAGGAAAATGCCACTCAAGCGTAGAATACATTCTTTCTAGTATTTGCAGATCTCGCAAAAATACCGAGAGTTAAAATCTCGCCGAAAGCACAAGAATAGTCGCCGAAAGCAGAGGAGAAAAATTTGTGAAGGCCGCTTGAGCTGCTAGATTGCCCGCCGAAAGAGGAGCCAAAATTTGGGCAACAAAGGTTTGAAAAACAAGCAACCAACTTATTCCAAAACACACAATTACAACCCGACAACCAAAATAAAGGGAGGACAAGGGAAACAAGATATGAATCACCATTCAAAATTGTATAAACCCGAAGTCCGACATACAACAAATGACCTGTCAAACTGAATCGCTATATAGATAAAAGAAAATAAAATAGATGGAAAGAGAATGATTGAATTTGACTAAACCGAATACGTAAACGTGTGTAAGAGTTATAGGAGGTATAAGTGATGGATATGGATGAATATAGATGTGAGTCAAGGGTGATGGATATAGGTAAATATGGATATAAATAAATATTTTATTATTTATTTTATTTTATATTTTATTATAGGGAGAGGGAGTGAAAATGCCTGAATAGTGTGAATATCATGGAGATCCCATGATCATCTCTAGTCTGCGCGTATCTGTGTTGTTGTAGTCATCGAAAGCAAGCAACTGATTCCCAGAGAGTTTGTCGCGAATCTGCCTTCCATCTTGTAACCCATTTGTCGAAAATGCCAAAATCACGAATAGAGTACCCAATGAGTTCATCATCATGTAAGGCCCGTTAATTGGAGGAAGAAGAAGAATGTAATTGTCCAATAGCTTCATGGCTACTGTGAAAATTCGAGCTTTTTATTTTGTTTTATTAAATCAAAAACAAAGATTTGGATATCTATGTTTTTTTTTTTTTTGTTTTTTATTTTATAGATATAGATTAATAAATCATATATATATATATATCTAAATTTATTGTTATAATTTTTGTAAATCAATTATTTAATATTTATCTTTATTTGTAGACCATGAAATTATTTTTTTAAATTTTTATATGTTTATCTATGGGGAGAAATTTTAAAATTCAAATATTTCTATGGGTGGATATGGATGAATATAGATATGCGCTTGTGGGTGATGGATATAAATGAATATTTTATTATTTTTATTTTATTTTATATTTTATTATAGGAGAGGGAGTGAAAAGGCCCTAATAGTAGGAAGAGAAGTGAAGGAGGTGCCGATATTTTTTTATTTTTCTAAAATTATGAGAATTTAGAAATAGGGTTTGAGCCTTTTGAGAAAAAACACTTACATTTGGTTATTATATAGTATAGATAGATAGATGCCATAGTTAACACATTTCTAACCTTATGGCCTATACAAGATATTTATAAAAAAGAAAATAAAAAAAAAAAAAAAAAATCCTTTTCCAAACATGAGAGCATTGATAGTTACGTTGGAGGAAATTGAAAATTATATGATTTGATTACAAGCATTGGATGAAGTGGAGCAACTCATTGGTAATGAAAATAATAAAGTGGAACAACAATAACAAAGAAACAATAGTTGTGACGCACAAGAAAGTTGGAGCAACAATGCAAAAATGAGAATAATTAAATCAACACTCATAAGTGTAATATATCTATCTTTTTTTTTCTTTTTTTAAAAAAGTTTATTTGTATTTAAAAAATGATAACGCTTTTTTTTTTTCTTTTTTTTTAAAATGTACTTTTTTGGGGACATTTGGAGATGATAAGCTTATATTTATTGAGTTTTAATTTATCAAATATAGATAGATTGATTTTCTATGACATTTAGTTTATTATTAGTTTTTAGAATATATATATGTTTTAAAAACATTTCTATTCATTAAGACACATCTTATTTATTGTTAATTTCTATTAATTAGAAATCAAGTTTATTATTTCAAGAAAAATATATCAGTTTGATGATTATAACATTTCGTGAATATTTTTTTGAAGTATTATTGCATTTCTTACTTATGAAATTTGAGAAGATGATCTAAATGCATTATAATTATATATTTTATGATTTAAATTAGAACTTTAATGCATTATTAAAAATTTATAATGTTATTAAATCAATTCCATGCATGGCACGGGCCATTTACCAATTAGGGGTACTATATATTATACCAAAAGTGACTTTTTATCTTAGAGGTCCTAACTGCTTAAAAACCTTAAATCTAATTTTTAAAATTTTTGATTTCTATAAAAAAAATTAAAAACATCTATTGGCTATTCAAGGACATAAATATTAACCTTCAAATTATTTAATGCAAATATATTGTCGGTAAAAAAGAAAGAAAGAAAAAAAAAATTACACCTCAACCCTCCTCCTTTCAAAATAAATCAAGCCTATATAAATAGAAATTTCTAAAAAGAATATAAATTCCTCATACAATTTTTTCTCTCTAAAAATAAATCTAATGGTAAAAAAAAACTTTCACCTCCCATAAAATGTATACGCTATTAATGTATTTCACAATCTAGTCCGGAATTTATATAACCAAAATTAAGCTCCAACATAAAATAGTACCAAACTTATATCTATTCCCTTTGACCTATGTTAATTAAACACACTCTTATTCCCAAATAAATTTAAGCATATCTATACTATATATAATTTCTTAAATCTCTCATAATTTATTATTTTTTATAACGATTCCATGATTTAGAATTTTGAGAAAAGCGAAAGATAAAAAATTATTCAGGTATTTTCTATCCAATTTTTCTTCTATCCAAAAATTCTAGTATTATACATTATACTTTTTTTCCAAGTTATTCATGTCTTCCATTTATAAATATTACATTTATGAAACGATGAAACTCTATTGTTTTTAACTTTTTTTTTTTTTGAGGAGACAATTTCTTATGTTAGTTTATGTTTAATTTGTTATATTCTTCAAACAATTTTATTTTTATAGGTATTTATTTTTCTTCTTCTTTTTTATCTATGACCATTTTTTTTTGTGTGTCATTTTCTCCCTTCTCCGCTTCTACCACAACCATTATTTGTTTTTTTTTTGTTTATAATTATTTTTGTTGGTTAATATTGTTTTTACTAGAATTTTACACCAAAATGGTGTGATAGGTCATTTGTATAATAAAAATATCTCACCATTATAAGTGATAGATTAAAACCAAACAAAATCATTATTAATAAGTTTTTGTATTGATTTTATGTTTGTATATCTTACTTTTTTAAAAAAAATCATGATATGTGTTATTTGATAGTTGGTATGATCACTAAAGTAATAGTTTTTAAAGCCATAAAAAAGAAATATTAATTTAACTGAATTTTTTTTCAAAAACTATTAAATAGTATTAGTCAATTATTTAATGATGTATCTTAATATATAGCCTTTCCTTTAGTACTTCTTTTTCTATTACAATTATGAGTTCATATGCTTTTAGTAACATCATATATAATTTAAAATTTTGAATCTTTTATATAGGATGTTAAAAGTAATTTGGAATTTAAAAATAACTATACAAGACCATATCCTCAAATTTAGCTATATTTATAATTAATTTTAATTTGTCTATTACATGTCCTTA